>VYXD01015771.1:393792-460263 GCA_013397195.1 Hylia prasina | reverse complement strand
AAAAAAGAAAAAAAAAAAGGTTTTCAATTGCTTTTTGATGGAAAATTTTGGGAGAAGCATTACTTTGTATTTACACTCTTCCCACAGTACCCTCTGTTGTTACTCTCATGAACAGGACACTAGCTAGAGAAACACAGCCGCTCCCATGTTCTTTCACAGAATTTGCCCTTTCTTATCTGGTTATATGTAGCAAAATAGCAAAAAGTCTTCCAAAAAGCCTGATAATCAGCCTATTTTTAAAGGGAAGAAAAGAAAAAGAAAGGTGAGACTGTGGCACAGCTACGTTGTTTACTCTTCAGAATCTTTCTTTATTAACCGTAAAGAGAAGCGTAGCTTCATTGCTCTTGAGCCCAGCTGACTCAGGTGTTTCCTGTTCAAGAGCTGCTCTCTTACTGACACAGTCCTCATGCCAGTGACAGCAGTTGCACTGGTGATGAAAGAATTGTACAGGTTACCTGCTGCAGTTGGTAACTACACCACGGTTCCTTCTTTTTCCTGAGGTAGTGGAGACGGGGCAATAGAGATCCCTACAGAAATCTGTGGGTATGGATGTTCAGAGAGGAGAGACAGGGGCCCACAGCTGCTCTGTGGCCACCTGCTCTCACCAGGTCCTTAGCAGGGTAGAAATTGCCTGTCAGCCACACCTACCAAGAGCTCTGGAAGCTGAGACTCAGGCAAGGAGTTTTGCAGCTAACCTTGAACAGGAGGAACCAGGGACATTGTTCAGAGGACCAGAAATGGCATTCCTACCACACCCAAATTCACTGTCATAATCAGCCAAGTCTTCATTCAGTAGCCTGAGACATTACAGCTTCTCTGTGAAACAAAAAAACGTTTTCCTCTGGTTTATTGCCATTTGATATAGATTTCTTTACTTTTAAATAACATTAATCAGCAACTATCACCAAACACCTCTTTCATTCTTCATTTCTGAAGGATTCAGTTGCTAACAAAGACTTTCACAATCCAAGCTGTTTAGAAATTCCCATATGACATAAAAGTAGTTGATATGCCAGGACAGTTTTCTTAAATACCTGTTCTTTTTCAGGTGTACAACATATGTTCTTGAAAAAGAAAAAATCAGAAAAAAATCAGTTAACTCAATAGTTAACTGATTAAAGCCACAGAATTTCACGTAACAGGAAAAACTCCAACAAAAATATTATTCTGGACTTCATTTTCTTGCTCCCAGCCTTGTATTCCTCTTAGAAATGATTTTTAAATTGAAATAAGTGCCAAAACATTGGCTGTGGGATTGCTTTGTCTTTTTGAAGCAGAGATCCTTATCTCCTTCTTAGTCTAAATTATAGCAAACACTTTAGGGTTCCTTAGGCACCTACTTTCTTACTGAGCCTCACTTTCCCAAATTAAGGTTTGTAAGACTGAAGTAGGTAATGTACAATATGGGCATTACATATTGCTGCTGCACTTTTTAAAATTAGGACATCAACAATTATGAGCTGCATGCTGTCTTGAGAGAAGTTTCACAGTTGTTCATGTTTGCCAGGGACTCCTTTAGTCACTTCATTCTTGTTTTGTCCATTCATCCAACTGCTCAACTTTATTCATACTCAAGTTCTATTACTCAAAATCTATTTTTTATTTTGTGGGTGATATGAGGAAGCTTTTCAAAGAATTACAATGAAATAGAGCCATAGCAGGGGTGGAGATTTTAGTTAATATCCATAAAGAGACCCTATAAAGCCCCTTGTACTGACAAAGTAGAAAAGAATATTATTTACACATGAAGTACTTTTCTGTGAATCCTGATATGTGACAAATGTGGAAACTGGAATGTTGTTTTGATTTTGCATGAGTATCAGGTGTTTCTGTAAGCAGCTGAAGGATGACAGATAAATTGAAATGAGTACGTGGCTGGCAGATTGACCAATGCAGAATTACAGGAATTGAAAAGAAGCAATAAACTGATAAATTTGGGGGGGTTGAAACCTGAAGTAATTAATCTACACATTAATTATCATAATCCATATTTTGCTCCTGCTAGCAGGTCTTCCAGGAAAACAGCAGCGCTCTGTGTTAAAGGTAACTAACTATTTATATGTAAAAAGCTCATATTTCAGTAATAACTGAAAGACAAGTTTACTGATTTGATGTTTACTAAGCGTTTCTTGGAACATTTCCACCCACCATTCAGTGTACAAAATATTCTAAATAACCTTTGCAAATGGCTTTGAACATACTGCTTGTACAAGCTCTACATTTCTGATTTTAATTGAAAACTATTAGAATTATTCAGTAATGTCAACAACAGACCTGCAAACACATTTAACAAACTCAGGTGAGTTACCTGAATTTTATTTTAAAGATTTTCTCTCATTTTTACATCATACACTTGACTTTTATTTTACTGCAGTGGTCTCTCTTCAGCCAATAGCTCTCTTGGGTTTTTTTCCCTGAGTGGATAATAAAAAGTCAAATACCATTGGCAGCAAGAAATTTTTGTTGTTTCTTAGTTTAAAACTAGATTTGTTGTAATTATTTGAAGACACCTACCTATTTCATGACCAATTCTAATTTTTGACCTTCTGAGTATCTGATATGTAATTTATACTTTTATAGTTGGCAGTGCATGTTTTAGGGATGGTAAGACAATATACAAAAAATAGTATATGATATTATAGCTGTGATGTGTCTGTATGTACTGCCTTCATACATCTAGTTAAAATTATTTATCACTGAAATGTGGATATACTGAAAAGATAATGCTTTTATTTCATTTCCTATTTAGGTAACTGAACAATAACTTTGTCATTTCACTCTGATGTAAGTTCATTGGGATAAGATGTACCTTTATAATGAGTTGTTCTTTAAAAGCACTGAAAGATTAAATATCTTTCTCTTCTATAGAAATCTGTAAAATATAAGTAATTTATTAACATATTTGAAAGAATACTCTGAAATTAATATAAAAACCAGAGGCCTCCTGTATTCATACATGCTCGAAGATATTTTATAACTTACCCTCAGAAATTTTTGTAATGACAGGCTGGGCCAACCAAATAGATAACCAAATAAAAGAAACACAACCTCTCCTATATTAAAGCCATCATATAGTCAAAAGTAATTGTCTTTATTTAAATTTTTATAGTTCAAGAAAGTTCTGGAAATATTTATTATAAGGGCAGGCAGTATAATAAACCATCCTCTGAAATGCACTGATAGGAAAACAAAGCTTTTATGCCTGAATTATACTTACTCAGTAGCAGCATTTCTCTGACTTTGAATAAATAAATATTAGTAGATAAAAAAGAATGATTGTACATCAAATTAAACAATAAAGCAGTGTATGCACACTTGTGCATATTAAATATATTTTCAGTTGCTGTTTTCAGTAACTGGAACAGTTTTAACGGTCTTCATCTTAGATTTTTAAATATCTTAAAAATAAAACACCTATGATTTTTCAGTCAAATACTTTTTAAAAAATACTTCCACATAACACTAAAATATATTGTAACTCATTTTCCTCATTTATGCTAAATATCTGATTCAACTTTTCAACAAAATTTCACTTTTTAATATCATCAACTAATCAATATTTGTAACTAAAATACAGCAACATACTCTCAGGAGTAACAAAATACTATTAAAAAAGAAACTTCAGAGAATATTTTTAAACACATAAATATTTAAAATATTGACAATTTGTATAGCCACACCATGGAATTATAAACATTTTTACCACTTGTTAACCAGTCTTAGGAAATAAATACTTTGACATTTTATTCAGATATGGAAAAGAAGTAATGATCCAACATCACTACATTTCACTAGTTCTAAAAATGACACAATTATAAGAATAGAAGAGTAACACAGTGGTGTACAGGAAAAATGTATGCTCTTTTTCCAGTAGAATGCAAATTATAGATAGCCTGAGAGATACATAGACATACTAAAAATATTTTAGAAACTAAAATATTATATTTAAAATTACCCATCGTTAGTTCCATAACTGAAACATAATATCTGGAAATTTAAGTAATTTAAAATAAATTTTAAAACACTGCTTGTTTTTACCCAGTCTATTATTTTCGATTCACTCATCACTCAAATATATTCCATAATAATGTCTATAAGCAAATATGTCTTCTCAGTAAAGAACAAAGCAAGCTAACCAAGCCAGTATTTTGCACAGAAACAAATATTAAATATCAAATATCAGTATCAATTTAGGTTTTAGTGGGTCCTTGTCTCTCGCTTACCTCAGAAATAAGTTCTCCAGCATACATGAGTGTTGGAAGTCTTTGCAGCACATTTCTACTCTGCTGAGACCATACAAACACGAATATGCCTTATATTTATGTATATCATTCACATGGAAATATGCCATGTTAAAGAGCCTCAGCACCACAATGTAAGAAAATTGTGGATGGTTGTGAGAATATCATGCTCTTGAAGAGCTTCATAAAGCATAAGTTATTAAGTAAGCACTGTCTTGAGCCTGAATTCAGCTAAATAAAGATGAAAGCTTGTCAAAAAGTTGAAATGATACCCTAACAAATTGACAAAATTAATATCTTATTATAAGTCATGAATAGTTTAACCACAAAATTAGATGGGCTGATATGCTGTTGTTCTCTCTTTAATCAAATTACAAAATCTCTCCATTGTAAGGATGGATGTGCAATTATATTTCCATAAATAATTATTTAAATTATAATCTAAACATTCAACTACTGTTAATATTTAAAATATATTCATTGATGTTGCAAAAGAAAAAACTATAAATGCTGCCACAGGTAATTATTAGTGGCTTGGCTGTCAGTTAGTCAAATCAACTAAAAGACCAATTACTCTGACGATACACACGTTGAAAGGCTGGTTAAAGTAGAGTTCACTGCCAACATTAGGCTATGTTGGGTGAGTTCTGATTCTACAGCAGTGGGGGTGAATTTTCTGTGAATTATTAAAATGAGGATATTTTGCATTTGAATTCACATACAGTAACTTGTTCTCAACTTCAATCTCTTAATCTTGCTCAAACCTGTAAAACACACAGACCACACTTCCCATAATGCAAGTCCTGAATTAAATTTCTTGCTAGAAAAACTAAAGTTTAAAGGAAGACACAAACAACAACAAAAAATATTCCTTGCAAACCTCTTTTTCTTTCATGCATGTCTGTAGAGACCTGAGTAGGTCACGTAAGAAATTCTGCTTCTGAAAGAAGATAAATTGCTCTTGAAAATTCTACATACAGAGTACAATCATATCCACCTCATGGAATATGTTTCCCTTCAGAAACATCACCTCTGAGGTGACTTTTTAGATGACTATAAGCAGTCTGGAAGGATTTATCAGTCAGATGAGCAGCCTGCATATCTGACATCTATGGTCTGCTGCTGTTGACTCTCGGAGAACAGTGAGCACTAATTACTTTCAAAGACCTGTAGTACTTTACTTATTTGCTTTCATTTAAAAAAAAAATGTTTTGACACACAGATCATAAATTTAGGGAAGTAAATTAGAGAAGGATGGCAAAGTTCCTAAAAATATCTCCCCAGTCACTTGGAAGAATATTTTTAATTTGTTTATGTGTTCGTGCATGCTAAGAACAAAACCAGAGAACCCTAAGAAATCTCAAGATTTACTCTCCACTGCTCAAAATTTTTCATAGTTTTCATAGTTTTATTCAAGAAATAAGACTTATCTTCTTCAGTCACTACAGAATTTTAGTACTACATATTGCTGAAAAGATATATTAAACCAGCTTCTAAAATGTTGGGAGAAAAGACATCTAGGTGTTTCAAACCAAATTCAAGTATTAAGCACCATAATGCTGTGTTCATGCTCAGCGTACTCTATCAATAATTGTATCTCTCCTTACACAAAAACAGACTCATCAATTGGTTGCTAATTAAATATTTTATTCTTGCTGTAAAAAAAAATTGAACATAAGAATTTTATCATTTTATTACATATTGCTAACTGGTAAAAAGAGAAATTAGCAGAATTCTTTTTAATACAATGAGATTCTTCATCCACTAAACAAAAAATAATGACTGAGTGAATTCCTCAAACAATTTAAAGACTGAAAATATCACAGAAATTATATGGAATAGAATCAAAGTCACTCATGCATTTGTAAGTAAATAAGGCAGAGACACTTTTTCCCCTCTTTAGATGCCATGTATGTAAATAAAAAATGAAAACTTTTTAAATAGCCATCTTGTGCTACATAATAATTGGCAAAATTACCAATTCTTTTATTGTTGACTGCAAGCACTTGCAGTTTCCCTTGTCCATTACTGAGCTCCTGAATTGTAAATGAAGAGCATCATTATTTAGCTGCATTATTAGCTAATTTTAGTAAATCCAATTAGTTTTAAGTACCTGATATGTTAATGTATTTAGCTTACAGTGTATGCTGCTATTGGATTTCTTGAGACTAAAAATTATTTCATCAAAATGTGAGCAGACAACTAAAACTCTTTTTGTCTTCATCTATAATGAAATATCATTGTTAATGATGGAGCGCTCTATGATGTGATTTGACTTAGAATACAAGCTTAGATTAGCTAGTACTTGCAGTTAGAAATAGAAGAGATTTTATTTGGTTTTATTTGTTGCATTAGTATTTACTTGAATCAGTAAAAGTGGAAAATGCTGATGTGTATTTCCACCTCGGTAGAAGATGAATATTGGTTCAAACTTCACAGTACAAATAGATATAAGATCACTAGTAAATGTTGCCTTTTATTTATCAACTCATCTTTAGAAACTGTCAGTGATGCAATTTAAAGGGGGAAGAAACTTAAACCATGACAACTTAATTAACACATGAGATTTGTTTTGCTTCGTATCACTCCTAAATGTAAAATGTTAACATTCTACAACAGCGTCCAAATAAAAAAAATAAGGTATATATCTTTATAGAAATCCTCACTAGAGGTATATATATCTTTATAGCAATCACCTTATTAAAAGAGGTGAAAATGTATAAAATATAATTGCCAAAGGATTATTTAAAAATAAATATATAAGGTCTATTAAGTAACACAAAAGGGAAAACATATATTTTTTAAATTCTATAGCCACTTGATCTGGGATTAGCAGATCTTAGGCAACACTGTATTTCCTTAGACTGCAAACCCTCAGGAGGTTTAAACAAATATTCTTTTTACCATTTCAGGATACAGTCTCTCCCGGGAAAAAATTACCAAGCCTTTTTCTCCTAACATTTTATACCAAAAAAATAATTGGCAAATAAGAAAAATTTAAATTTTACAAAATGAATAGTAATGAACTGATAACTAAAATATTGCTTAAAGGTTCAAAAACAGAGAGATTGCAATAAGAGTACTGTTCTGTTAAGCTATGTATACTTCATCGAAGCCAGCGGAAAGGAAAACATACCATATCACCACCATACCGCAGGCATTTTCATACAGCCTAGTGCAAATTCAAAGCTTTCTCTGGCTGTGCCCAATAAAACAGCCACAACTATTTTTAAATACATCAGGAGTCCGTGACCCCATAAGTAGTAACTTCCCTTTCTTGATGGAGTGCGCATCTCACTTTTCTAAGTGTCAACGGTTTCTGGCTGGCTGGCCAGAGACCACGGCGTACTCTGCTTTTCTCCCAAAAAGGCCATGTCATTCTTATACAACTTAATCAGTGGCTACATACAAGAAAGCAACACTGCAGCCTTTCTGATCATTTTAATGAGGACCCCTGGCTATTCAGTCATTGAAATATAATTGACTTGCTCTTCTCTTATTTTCATAATAGACACTCCAACCTAGACCACATTTATTTTGCTATAAGAAATGTCAAGAAAGATTGGAAGTTTTCTGAGTGTCCCCATTAAAACTGAAAACATGCCACCCTGTCTTTTGCATTAGCTGCGATCATTTTGTATAGAACTCATTATGCAGATAGAAGATGCAAATGTTTCATCTATCTCACATCTGACCAAGCTGCAAGTGCCAAGAAAATAAGCAGGAGAAGAATAATTTTCTTTCTATGTCTGTGCCTGCGCCTGTGGTGTTTGCATTGTGTCACAATGCCAGTACCCATGTGTGCATGTGTACTCATGCGCCCATAGACAACATACACACAGCTCAAAGTCCTAGTATCTTATTTCAGGTAAAATCTAAAGGTTGCTTGGCACATATCACAGTCAAGGAAGAGCATTTTTCTCAACAGAAGAAGCTCTATGTAACAATAACTATTACTTTAAAATCAAACCATGAGTAGCAGAAACCATCTGAATGAGAAGATATCATCATGCACAGGAATGAATTCAGTGTTGGTTTTTGAATAGAATAATGAGCGTGTGCATGCCAAATGTGTTATTTTGAATAAGTTCTAGTCCCTTCCTATGACTACCCAGTCCAGTAAACAAAATATCAGGTAGAGAACTGCACCTACCATACGCTAAGTTCTGGTCATATCTGGCTGGATTGTGACACACATTTCCCAGCTGAACACATTATACAGGATATCTACCATGAAAACTCATTCACTGTTGACTTAACTGTGCAATTTGCAGTGCAAGACAGAATATATCTCTTCCTGTCAATTATTAACACATACAGCATCTTACTGATCCTACCAGTAAATACTACCCCTACTACATCATCACTTTTTTAGTAATTTAAAGATTTGACTATGCAAGTGTCATTACTTAGCATGCTACTAAACAATCAAAATAAAACACTCACATCTCACAATTTTCCAATCAGATTTTCAGCCTGAAAAACATTCCCAAAAAACTTCCATGACATAGACAATGAACAATGAAAAGTTCGGAAATATAATTGCTAGGAGATCTGATATATTTAATCCACATTTGAATAGGGAAAGTGGACTGATTTTTACAAGACGTAGAAAATTCTGTTCTGATGCATTATATATTATTACAGAGGGGACAGAAAAATCATACTTTACCTTCAAGCAACTGCATACTGAAATAATAGAAAGGGGTGGCAAAACAGATATTTTAAGATAATATTTAATGTCATACATTATCATTTTTGCTCACAAGAGTCCTGACAATTCCCTTACCCATTTTTAGCATAAAAACATGAAAGTATCATTCTTTCTGGCATATTTACACAGTTTATTTTTGACATCTTTACACACAGGGCTTGAGAAGGACTGTTTCTGGGCCTCATTTTTAGTGGGGCGCTGTGCATCAACCAACCCCAGCCCTAGAGCAATGGGGCCGGGTCCCTCCCGTCTGCCCCATGCTTGTCTTCTCCTACAACTCAAAGATGTTGCTGCACGGCACCTTCAGGAAAAAAAAGACTTCTGAGCATCATGGAAGCTATCTGTTTGCATGTACATCCTGTCACCAAGCCACGGCCCCCGCGCGCTCGCACGGATTTCTCTGGGCCTGGCAGAAATAATCAGCGTACAGGAGGGAAAAGAAGAACCCCTAGGCTTCCTCTGGATCAATGTCAGTGCACACGTTCATGCTACTTTGGCAACATATGGGTGCACCTCGCAGAGGACTTTATGCACAGCAGCAGCACTTGGATTCTAACAAATAAAGGTTTCAGTAATGCAAGCAAGTACAAATGCAGCTTTTCACACATGGATAATGTTATGTAATTTAAATGTCCAGAACCGCAACTATTAAAGTAACTTTTATTTACTCTTTTGCTGCAGCTACTTCACAGATTTTACATTAAAAACTTCTAGATAATGAGATTTTCACCAGTTTGGGTTTTTTAATGGAAATCATGAAAAAAAATTTTTCATGAGAATTTAAACTTTAATTTCTAATTTTAAATAAATATACAAATAAGTAACTCCTTGCTTCTAGCCCAGCTGCGTGTTCAGCAAGAACTGTAACAAATGTCATTCTTAGAGAGAAACCAAGACCCATTGTATAAATTAACAAAAAGTAAAAACTTTTCAGCTGGCTTCACACACAATCTCTCACACTTCATCATGCCTTTAAAGTGAAAATATTTCATAAGAAAAACTGAAAGGACTTATTTTTGAAAACTCCTTGGCTGCCTGATGTCTGCCAGGTTCCAGCAGGTGAGCTGGAACTCAGCTGGCAGCAAACACTTGAAATCTTCCCACTCATCCTTCTTGTCCCACGACACCCTTCCCACTTTCAGGCTGTGGCCAGGCATCAAACGTGTCTGACTTCTCTGTCTCTCTAACTATTGCTTGACCCTTTGGCCATCCATGTAAAGGAGTTCAGTTCTTGTCCCCTTCTTGTTGCAATTCACTTTAAGATACCATTAATCATCTTCTTCCACACGTTCTCATCCTGCTTCTTGTCTGTGGTTAAGAGGTCAACAATACCCTCCCCTCTGGTCTCAGAAGTACTCCTGTCTCCCCTAGAGAGTCCATCCAGGAATAAGCAAGAAGATCTCATTCCATGCCATATAGGTCAGGAAGCTCCAACCCTCATAAGTGCTGTCCATGAAATGTCTCAATAAAAATGCACTAGGTCTGGCAAAGCAGATTCACAGGGACAAAGAGAAGGAGACAGACTATCACATAGGCAAACAACCAGTTTTGGAACTCAGTGGGTTTGATTCCATTTCTGATTCATCTTTCGTCCTGTGAGTTGGAGAAGGAAAAGGCAAAGAGGCTCAGCTTCACCTTGTTCTCTGCATAAGAGAAGACCCTTTCAGTCAGGATATTATTACAACCTCCTTAAAATGATGATATCAGGACCAAGTCTGCCTCACAGGGCTGGCAGCTTGTATCACAGTCCAGAGGGATGTGATTTAGAAAGGTGGTTGTGCCAGCCCATGTAGGTAAGTGCTTCCTGTGACAAAGAGAAAATCCTGTTCAGCCACAGCACAACAACATCCCTCTATTGCCATTCTTCCACAAAACTTCCAGTCCTCTCTCATTAGCCTTGAAGACCCTCCTTACACTGTCATACATGTCTTCCTTGTTCACCTCTGCCTCAGCCACCTCTTTACTATTTTTCAGACTGTTCCCTACTTCAGGAAACCAGTACTGCTGTTCCACCTTGACATTTCTGAGGAACCACCTCTGCAACCTCTATACACAACCTGCAAGTGAACTGTTCATGCACAAGAAGAAGATGACTTCAAAAGCAGAAATTATGTGAAATGAAAAATAAAAGTGGGGATGGAGGAAAGGTTGCAGGAAGAGAATCTTATTATATTTAACCTCAAGGAAAGTGATGTTTATCTTCTTCAATTTGCATTTCACTCTAATTAAAAGTGGTTTTAAATGGTAATAAAATAATACTTTTACAAAAATACATAAAATTATTTGCAGGGTGGGTGGTGTTTGTGATAACTGAGAGTGGCAGAATTCAGACCCTCTGTTTTGTACTCTTATCAAAAGCCAGAATCACTGCTTTCTACTTGCTTTAGGAAAAATATCTATCAAAGCCACAATGCAATGGGAAAATAATAGAGTCATAGAATGGGTTGGAAAGAACATCCAAGATCACACTGTTCCATGCTCCCTGCCACAAGCAGAGGCACATTTCACTAAACCAGGTTGCTCAGAGCTCTGTCCAGTCTGGCCTTGAACACCTCCATGTGTGGAGCATCCGTAACTTCTCTGGGCAACATGTTCCAGTGCCTCACCACACTCACAGCAAAGAATTTCCTCCTAATACCTAAACCTAGTGTCTTTCCATTTGAAGCCGTTCCCCCTTGTCCTGCCACTGCATTTCCTTGTAAAAATCATGTAAAAATAGCAGGTTCTAAAATTTTATACTGAACAAAAAAGAGCTTTGAGAATGTCTTTTCCCTGCAAACACTTCCATGCACCTAGGAGTAATTTTACTCTTTTCTTCACCCTCATCAGAGAGCTGTAACCCACAGTAGCAGTGTGCCTTGATCAGGAATTTATTGGAAAAAACAAAGAGTTCTGACTAACTGCATGTAAATCCAGGATACTCTGGACACACCAAAGGAAAATGGGCCACTGGGTAAAAGATTTATGGTCACTTTCCCTCTAAACCACTCTGGACCAAAGTAAGAATACAGCCATCAGTAAGAACTCTCAAGTTCTCTCAAGCAGGCGGATGGAGAGGAGGAACCTTATTGCTGCTGGAGCATAAATAAGAAATTTAACAGCTCAGACAACTCTGCTGTGCTGCCAAAGAAAGATAATAGATTCTATCCAGAATAAGGCATCAAATTCCTACTTAGAGTCTATCTACTCAACACCATTTTTAACAATAAGCCAGCAAAGGACGTTATAGATCTTTAAAAATGGACTTGGAGCCTGGAAGCAGGAAGAGCTACATGGTCATCATATTGTGACACGTTTTCCACGCTTGCTACCATCCACAAGTTACCAACAACAGTGGTAAGACCTGTTAAATCTGCCTTCCCAGGCTTCTGTGTTTACCAGGGGTTAATTGGAGTCAATGAAATACTGTCCTTCTCTTATAATTTATAATGTGCTTAGCATTTGGAAATATTTGCAGGTTTTATATGTATATGTATAGATGCAGATATGTGTGAGCATGCACCAAATGCCATAGTAGCTACAATACAGTATATTCAGTGTCCTATATAAATAAAAGATTTATTCTTTTTCCCTTACATGGAGAAAGAATGTACTTCAACAAAATGAACCATAACCAAAACATCACCCCAAAATTCTACTTTTGAAGAATTTCCAGTCAATCCAAAAAATTAAATTATTTAAAAATCCAACAAAAACTCTGTCTCTGGATTTCCAGACAATATTTTTTCTGTCTTTGCTTATACTGTGTAATACTTCAGAGCTACACTCTGTCCTGACTGATGTTTTTTTGCTTTTTTTCGTCATTTGAACAGGGGAAGCCTAGGGCAGTGAATGTCACTGGGAGTCAAGGTGCCTCACAGACAGGCATGCTTGCCTTCAGCAAATCTACAGATTTGGTCCTCAGGAGCTCTTGGTATCTCCAAGGAGAAGTGGCAACTAAAAAAGCATTCTGAGTATCTACATTTCAGACGTAAACACCTAAATCCTTCTGCAATCTTTAATCTCCCTGAGTAAGATGGCTGTTTAATTGCAATTCAAACATCTAAGCTGCTCACCCTGAATTCTGTGCAATCAATAGCATGTTAAGAAAGAGTCTTATCTTATACAAAAGTCTGATCTTTTACAAATACCTAAAAACAAAATAAATCATGCCTAGAAAAGCTTATTTTTCTCCACTGACCCTTAACAGCAGAGGATGTTTAACTGGGATTTGGAGACCCACATTGCAAACATCTACATTTGCTCAGATGAACCCCACTGCCAGTGGTCTCTTTTTCAGTGGGAAATTACTGTGTATCCCATCCTATAGGGAAACAGTGATCATAAATGCATCACTGATTCTGAGATATGGGAATCCCTGTCTGTGGTGCTGTATCATATAAATCTCTTTTAACATGAGGAAAAAAGCACTGGTCTATCCTTAAGTATGGCTATGTTCAAATACAAATGAAAGTTTCTTCCAGAGAGTTAAAGCTGTATGATTTGTGATGCAAATACAAGTTCAGAGTAGTGGGCTCACCATCAAAGTTTTATTTTGGCTGCCTATTTGAATATATTACCTCTGGGATTCAATCATGACCCTGGTAGTCACACTGAGTAATGTCTTGCTTTACCAGTTATTGCACAGAAAGCATTTTTGGAAGGTGCTCATTTGCATCCAAAGTTCTGGAAAATGTAAAAATGCAAAAAGAGACAAGCAAGTAGAAGCAAGTTTCCTTAGCTAAAGGTATTGTTCCAAGCCAGCAAGCATGTCTCTCCTACACTGAGGTCCAAGATACATACCAATATAGTCTTTTTTGAGTGTAATCAAGTTGACATCTATCTACACTGATTACACTTCAGAAGGGGAGAGGGAAATTCGGGAGGTGGGAGAAAGGTTCTCTTCTCTCTGGTGGCTTCAGAAGTATCCTCCACAGGGTAGTTTGGGCCTCTGGGCAGTGCCCTGAGAGATGGGTGGTGCGTAAGGAATCATGCTGGAGGTCTTATGCCTCAGAGATGCTCTTCCCTATTCCTGCTTGTTCCTCAGGGGAGTAATTTGTTGCTGGTCTATACCAGCAGCAAATTATAGCAACCCTTGTGCCAGTTCAAGTTGTATCTGGGAACTAGAAGAGGCAAGGGAGTGAGGGACAGAGGGCTTTGGCCTTTGCCTGACCATCTGCCTGGTGAAGCACTGGTACTATTTAGTCAGTTTTCCGCCCACTCTCCAGTGCTTGATGCAGGGGAAGCTACTATGACTCTGAAGCTTCATAGTCCTGACTGTGCTGTCTATCAAACACAACTCAATCAGCTCTTCTCTTTTGACTCTTGCAACAATACAAGAATTTCTAAAAACACAATGACCAGACCCTGCTTCAATGAAAGCCTTTTTGCATCAGGGAGCCTGTGTATGGCTCAATTCTAAGCACTTCAAAAGCCAGCCAAAGAAGAAATGCTGACTATTTTTTATTGTATTTGTGTTACATCCCAAATGCAAAATAATACTGCTCTTCATGCCTTTATTACATTGCTCTGCAAATGACAAGATCCTACTATTGCAGTATGCACCAAGTGAGTCTGGCAAGTAACTAGCTGACCTTTATACAGATTGCATTTTTATTCTCCTTTTATGGTGGCAGTTTATCTTGATCCTCATTTTCAGCTCCTTGCATGATAGTTCAGCTGGTTTCTACCACAGCTTGGTTATCACGTGTTTAAAATCACTGTTACAAACACAAGTCGGTCCTCATTACCAACAGCATTAAATAAAGATCAGTTTATTAAGAGTGGGAGAGCTAAAAGCTTGGTATTCTTTTACTGGTCTTGAATCACAGGCAAAAGACAGGAAATCAGGCTCATTTCACTAATATATTAGAAACAGACCCTATGACCTTGGATGCATCTCCTCTGGAGAGAGCTAGTCCTTCACCTGCCTGCCTAGTTCTGACAGTGGTCTTAGAAGACAACTCACTTTTTAAAATGTAATTCCACACAACACAGCTACACTGCTGGTGTAATCTACACAGAAGCCACTTCTCAGATCTTCCTGTCTCTACTTCTCTTGCTAAAGCTATTTTCTTGATCTTTGTCTTGTCCCACTTTGTGAATATAAGATTACCAGGAGACATTTGGATGTTTCTGTCTGGGAATCCTGCCGTTAGCTAGCACACCCTATGTGCAGTTAGTGCATGGTCTCTTGGCTGACTTCACTGACCTCCATCTGTTAGACTGGCTGTGTGCCTGCTCACAAGTCAGTCAGACTGTTTCACCAGGACACAGGTTCCAGCAAGGACGCACTTGGATGGGCAGCATGCACAGTATTGCAACGTGTCCTGCCTCCTTTTTTTTTAAAAAAGGCAACTTTTTTACATGGTATGGCACTACAGCTTTTGGACTGTCATCTCATGCTGCACTTCCATTTTCAGGGAAGTCCCCTCCCTAAAGAAGGGGAGGAAGGCTCATTATCAAAACACTAAATGAGAGGCTTTCACATGCCCCTCTGTTTGTATCCATAAGTGCAACCCTTCTCTCTGCTCTTCATTAGAAAGGGAAGTTGGTGTGCAGCACTTTGGTATTCTCCTTGGTGGCTCCAGTGTTTCCAGAAATACTAAGTGTGGTGTGTTAGAAGGAACCAGTAAATCCAAAGTTCTTGCCTGAACCTGTGTATTTGAGCTTCATTTTCTTGAGTGCATAAGGAGAAATTTGGATAATAAATTGTAAAATAAGGGTTTGCATCATCAAGTTATATACAATACACACTGCTAGCCAGTAAAAAATTGTCATCAAATCTGATAACCCTGATAAATCTGCTATCAGCTCACACAGACTGCAGATAGATTAATTTATAACACACTAGGCCACATCTTTTTAAACCAGAAAATAACAAAATGAAGTGTAAACACTTAACTGTGGATTAAAGAATGAAAACTGAACGTTTGTCAACAAGAGGTGTTAGCAGTTTTTCATTGACTTTTAGTTTGTCCTGAGCTCTTTGTGAGGTTACAAAGAGGTATGCAGACCAAACAAGGTTTATAAAAAGCCCCACTTCATAGCCAGTCCCTAACACACTATCTACACTCTAGCTCTGGATCATATTCCTGCAGCAGCTCATTCCAAGTCCTTCACCTCTGCAGCCAAAGCTCTCAAACATGTCATTTATAGCATGACCAACACCTTTAAACCTTGGGTACAGGCTTATCCAAACTGAAAAAAGCCTCCAGCAAGCTCACTGGATCATTGCTTACATCACTTGCCCACTGCCTTCCCATAACTCCCTCCACCATGTATAAATGAAATTAAATCCACCAAGCACCTGGAGATAGAGGAAAGTATTCACAGGGAAAAATACTAAAGGAAAAGTACCAATAGCACAGGTAGAGCTATAGTAGGGGAACCCACTCAGATGAGGCTATCCATGCTGATTTGGCTGATCATTTACAAATTTGGGTGATGATGGCTTATGAATATAACAAACCATGTATCAAAAAGATTTGGTGTATAAAGAATCCTAGAAAAAGACTCTTATCTGCTCACAAAATTCTCCTTGGAATTGAAACAGAGAGAGTTTCTAGTGCAATTAATAAATATTTATATATGGGAGAAGGAGGGAATTTTGTATCAAAGATAAGCTTATAATCTTTACAACCCTGACCAAAAAAGTTGGTATTTAAGAGCAGAATGACCATTCTCTTTGTTTTGATGACAATTCTTCCTTTATATGACACTAAACCTTACTAAGATCTTCTGTAGAATTAGAAGGAAAAAGCACCAATCATAATTACTTTTCCACACTTAAATTATATACTTATCCAACCAAAGAGTTCACACTTTTAAGTATCAATATGGCACTGATCCAAGGCAATTTACTGTGCTTACACCAAAACACATTACTCCCCATTATTCTCTCATTGCACACATGCCTAAATATAGATGCATAATTTTTAGAAGTGCTGCCTTGAAATTTTAAGTCAACTGGTTTAACTTAGTTACCTCCCACAAATGCAGAGATACAAAATAGTGCTGGTAACATCCAGCTGGGCAACAAACTGGAGACTTCAATGATCAAGTAAAGCCCAGCTCTGCCCTTGCTGTTAATGGCTTAAATACAGAGAGCCTGTGTAAAATCTGTTTCTCCTTTTGGGAGATTTTTGATCTCTAACCATTCCTCTGAAAATTTTTTGCTCTTAATTTCAGTATTATGTGGCAAACACTTTGATATTTATTCAGATGAGATTGCCTGTTGGTAAATTATGTCTTATTAGTTGTAAAAATACTGTAATCAGTACAGAGCTCATTTCTTATGTGAAGAATTTATTCCAGTGGCTCTAGTAGATGGGAATATTTCTTTTTTGTAAGACAGGACACTCTGCAAAGCAAATTTACTAGAGGTCAGATTGAAATTTATTAAAATACAATTGTTAATATAAAGGGCTTTTCCTCTGCCTTGTAGGGGGAAAGGAAAGAAAAAAGGAAGAAAGAAAGAAAGAGAAAAAAATCAAGGTTTCAGGCAGCAAAGTGGTAGCAGAAACTTGGTGATATTCCCCTCCTTTCTATGTACCTATCTCAACCCATTTGCAAACCGCAGCGTCGGCTCCACGCTGCCTCGGGGATGGGAGACCAGAAGTGCTGCAAACCAGGACTGATGTGCCTGACAGAGCTGCACAGCAAAGTCTGAGTGATGGCCTGAGCCATGCCCGGCAGTAGCCAAAATTGTGAGTGGGTTTTCTTTCCTGGAGCGCTGAATTCGACTACAATCACAAATGTGGCATATGCAGTAGCCAGTCAGCTGCCAGTTGATTCTATATATATTTTTACATTAAGTTTTTGAAAGCCATGTAAGAAAAAGGTTCTGCATGCAAAGAAATATGCTGCAGCTTGGTGACTTACAGAAAGCTTTGGGGGGCACAACCAGAGTGGTACATTGGGAGATCTTGCTTGGCATACACCCGACTGCTTTCACTTAGAAGAAACATTCAAACCTGAGATTTCTCTGTGTAAGTGCTGTAGCTTGTCCCAGGGCAGATGGAATTCACTTAATGTATTGTCGTGTCCCAAATCAACAGCTGTGAAAGATGGTATTAAGCAAATGAGAAACATTAATCACAACTATTTATATCTGCATTTTTTTGCTCTAAAGGAGTTCAAATGTAAGCATAGAAACATCTCCTTAAAAAATGAAGAGGCCAACAAAGACAAAATAACCTGATGACTGAAATAATTGAAAAACCCTAATGCCTTTTTTAAAATAGCTTCCAAGTTGCTAGGTAAGTGGAGTAGAATTTAGTTAAAGTGTTAGATTATACTGAAAATTAGTCATAAAAGAGTCATAGCCTTCCATGACAGCTTTGAAACTTGGGGCTTTTGACTCCACATTCCCCGTCGTTTTGTAAAAACATGCAGCAGTCATTCTCAGATCCCATTTTATTGTCTGTTGCTATGTTCACCTTCACAGATGAGTAAGCACTCTGAAACTGTGTCTAATTTGTGGTTTAACCGATAGTTTTCACAAGAGCCCATTGAACATCAGCTCTGAAAGACAAGAATCTGCTCTATCTCCAGACTTAAACTTGGATGTTTAGATTTACAGCAGCAAATCATTTACAGCACCTATAAGAACTAAGTGCTTTCCGCTTTAAAAAAAAATATTTCCTTCTTGACATATACACAAGCACACACAGAGAGAAAATCAGCAGCTCCGTTAAGAAAGGGTTGGCAAGTGGCTTCCCAAGTTCTCCCATGTATTTTCACCAAGAGCTCTAGGAACAAAGCACTTGGAAGACTAAGCAGAAACAATGAAAAAAAAATTTCTTTTATTTTGATCAGAGTTCTGTTCAGATACAAATGATCTGGGAGTAGTATCTGAAAGCCTACATTAAAACAAAAACAGAACTGGGAACAATTTTACACCCTCTCTGGCAAAGGAAATCAAATCAAATCTACAAGCCTTTCTGCTACAATTCATCCTGATAGAATTTGTAATAGCCAGGAAATTAACTCTAAACAATGAAGCTCATAATGAAAACATCGTGAGTGGCAACATTAACATAATACAGAGAGAGCCTCACTGACCGTCTACCAACAGTTAAGGTCCATCCCCCACTCGCAGGATGCTCAAGTAAGAAAAAAGCAGGCCAGGTTTCTAGCTGCTAATCAGTGTTGATACAAGAGCTGTGCACAGCAGCAGAAGAAAAAGATGAGATTGAAGTGAATGTTGCACTAATGAGCATGTTCTTCCTGATGAAAGATTTTAATGCAGACTGTAAATCTCTCTTTCACATGCTTATCCCAAATGTCTCAATTTGGCAAACTGAATAGCAGAATTATATGGGTAGGTGGCAATGAACATGTGCTTAGGTCTGCAGCTAAAAAGGATTGAGGTGTTTTGACTCTAAATTCCGCAAGGTGCAGCTTCAAGGCATCTGAATTTCTCCCATTCCTGTACAATGTCTGTAGTATTCTACACGGTTAAAAGGTCTCATTGGGCTATGTCTGTATTAGGAAGTATTTCAACCCAACAGGACCCAGTTTGCAGTCTGGAAGAGCTGGTGCTGGGAACCCAGTCACAGCAGAACGTGCATTTTGTGGGGTTACATCACAGCATCCAGCCTGGTCTGAGGAAAACACCATGTGTCCTCCTGGACCAAGTTCCTAACTTTATTTCTTGCAAAAGAAACCAGATTGAGCTCTGTGAGAGCATTCTGCAATGCAAAACAGCTGTTGTCTATGGGGATGAAGAGGAGATTTAGCCCAAGAACACACTCCTGATAAAAATGAAAATATTACTGCACATGGTCTTTGCTACCTCAATTCATGCCATTCAAATAGATTGCTCCATGGGCAGTGAACTTCCAGGAAAAGCTGAAAATATCAGCTTATGCTTAATTTATCCCACACTGGAGATGAAGTGTTATGTTCACAAATAGGTTGATGGTCCTCATTCAACTCACAGCCAGTGGCCTCCACAGAGCATGGGGAGTTCATTGCAATGAAGACTTGTAGAGAAGCACCTCAACCTTTTTATCCAGTCAGTGAGCTAAGCAGGATTAGGCAAAACAGAAATAGACAGGACTGATTAGAAATATAAGTCCTTATATCAGCAGATAAAAGAAGAAGCCATTGAACATAGGTCCTCCCCAATCTGCCTGAGCACTCTGCAAACTGAGCACCTCTGCCAAAAGGAAGAACCACAACTTCCCTTTTGCTGTACTTCAAAGCCAACTGCTGCTGGGTTAATGTGGAAGTCAGTATGTGGCTGTTCTTGCCTGTGCCCTGGGAAACCTTCATGAGCTCTAACACTTGGTCTGTGTACTGGGCTATGGGTTTGCAGATCCCTAGAGGGCTTAGGAATAAAGTGAGATCCAAAATATAAGCCTCTACATACTGATGTTCAGTACAGGGGGGGGAAAAACCAAACAAAAACAATTGATTTAATAAGCTCCAAAAGAGTTTAAGGGCAACTGATGCCTTGGGAAGGCTGACCTGGAAAAGAGACTGAACAGAGCTAAGAGAATGAAGTAGGTATTTATTAAAAGGCCTTAAAGGATACACCTTGGGCAGTACAAGAGCCTGGCCAGGGCTACATCGGAAATGAACACAAAATGGTCACAAAATGCATGACCAGTCACGAGGTCTCACACTTTTGTAAGTTTTGGTTCATTTGCATATTGGGGTTTAATTGTCCAATTACAGCTTCAGATTATGAAGTCCCATCCTCCTTGTTGTCTCTCTTCAGTGCACCATTGTTTATGCTTTGGGCCTGAAAACTTGTGACAGTTGTCCTTGGTCTCCATCTGGGAAAGAATTTGTTTCCTCTACCTAGTCTGTGCAGAGAGCTGACTAACACTTAATATGAGGCTCAGAACTACACCCCTAGGCAGCACAGAATCTGAAAAACATGAAAGCTAAAACTTAAGGCATCACTCCTAGTATTATACATGCATATTCAGGAGCACAAGACTCCAGCATCACTGAAGCTTTTAGAAGATGACATAGGTATTCACTGGGGTCTTTTTTAAATTAAAGCACTCAGGTATACCATAACTTAAATTATTTTTCTGCTCAGGATGTAATTTTAGTATCTGCACCCTTCTTACTTCAGCCTTAATTGTGGTTTGCAAAGACTTTACAAAGGCTACTTGACATTTTACATGCATAAATCTTATCCACAACCTGTTAAGCAAACCTGAGATGTTTTTGATGAGAAGAAAAAAAAAGGGGGGGAAAGACAGTTTTTACATCTCTTAGACTCTCTTAGTACCAGACAGAATCTATCCAATGTAGTTTTATCCAAATGAGAATACATGGACATAAAATTGGGTGAAACTTCACATCCCAAACTGCAGGGAGCATAGAGTAATGCAATAGCAGCTATGTTTTTATGGGTTATTGTAAATTTAAATTTAATTTTGTACTAAATTTGAACTAAGCACATTAAGCTCCTTTTCTTTTTAATTGTATAATTAATTTTAAATTAGTTAATTTTTTTAAATGGTATAACTAATATTATATAAAAGAACAACTTGAAACATCCTGTAATCATGCTGCAAAATTATTTTGTTTACAGATCATTCAGTAACAAAGACTGAACTTCGGCCATGGTAAAAATAGCAATTAATTGACTCTTATTTGGAGTCACATGGTAGCTTACAGAGGAAATTATATGTTTGTGTGACTGAAAATAATTAATAATACACAAAGGAATTCATGCAATTATATGTCTAGTGTCCTGTACAAAGAACCAGTGAAGGCACAAGATCCTTGTGTTAGAAAAGCTACCTAAAATGCCATCAGCACTTGCCAAATGCTGGGGAAAAATACTATTGCAGCCCAAAACTCCCAAAACAAACCTACTTGTCTGAACTAGCCCTGAAACACGAGTGCAAAAGTGAAACAAAACAGACATTGCTTGTTGGAAGCACACATATGGTTAAGCAAAATGTGGGTACAAATGTCCAAATTTGAAGAATGAAATTAAGATGGGGACACAGTGTGGGGCTCCAGTTCCATCCTGACATGCAATGAATCCAACTGCAGCATGTTGTATTGCCCTTCTTTGCCCATCTCAGACCTGTCCAAGCCATGGCTACTTATTCCAACCTATCCATCTTGAACCAGATAGCTGATCTGGCTGCAAAGATATTTTCCCCACATACCTACAGTCTGCAGCTGTTCAGTGATTTCTTTACATGGCCTAAATCACCCTGCCACCAAACACTAGCTTCAGTATTATTTTCTAAGACCTTCTCTCCTCCCTAGATCTAACGATGGAGCCCCACATCCACTAATCTGACAATAAACTAGCAATTTGAAGCCACCACAAGATACATTGGGTAATCAATGACAAGGGAAACCTTTAATTCACAGCTAGTGGCCTGAGGCTGTCTCTTCTACCACCATAATGTTCATTTTGACACTGAATGGAAAAAGGTCCAGACTTCTCTCTCTAAATGAAGGGAATGGAGAGTTACGTCACAAAGGCTCAAAAAAAGAAGGCTACACAATTTTAAGCTAGGTTTTAAAGATCTGGTTTGCTGTAACAAAGGTTTGGACACAGGAGTGCTCCCACTCATACCTACAGATTCTTCACATAAAGACAAGTCCACTGGGCCTATTAGATAGAATGACCAGATTCTGGCTGAGGTAGTCCTTAAGCTAGTATCTTCTGGAAGTTTGGAGGATGTACAAGAGATGGGATCAGTCTACTACAAAAACTTCAGTGTTTCAAGTACACTTTTCCTTAAATATCTACTGCTGGTCTAGAAGGTGGTATAGGATTCACTCAGCCTTTGACTAGACCCAGATGGTGACATTTAAATTTTCATATTCTTGTCTCTACCAAATGCTGCTTAATGGCCAGAGTTATGAAAATATAAAACCAAGTTGGTGACACAGGTTGAAAAAATCTCTCCTTTGTCTTTATGTTTTACATAATGAATATTAAGGATTACTTCTTAAAACAGGACCTTGGGAAGAAGCTCCAGTAAGTTGTAGAGCTATAAGAACATCCTGGGATGAGAACACGGTATTTTATGAGAACCAGGTAAATTAAATTAAGCCATAAAGAACCACTGAATTGTAAAAAAAAGCATGCTATAAAAAGTACAAGGTAGGATAGGATATGTAAATAAAGATCTTGTCCATCAACATAAAAGGATTCCTCTGGAGAATCAAGAAAATATCATACAGGAAAAGAAAAACTGGGGAAGGCTCTTTTCAAAAGCTTTCGTAATTCAGCAACAGAGAGACTATTAAGGGATTGACTATAATTTTAAGATTAACAGCTTGGATGTTAGAATTAAAAATGGCTGGGAGGATGAAAGAACAGCAAGAGTGAGTTTTCTGTATAACAGGTGATAAAGAGACACAATTAAGGCAGTATTGCCTGATATAGAGAGGACCCATGGCAGCTGGCAAAGAAAAATAAAAACAAAAACTGGGGGTCATAAAAGATGCAGACAACATGAAAGCAGTTAGGCTGTAAACACATGAGCAGAGGCAAAGTTGTGGATTTAAACCTTCAGCAAGCCGTGCCGCAGCAGCAGCTGTGTGCACACATGCAAGCTGTGTTTTGGAAAGCCTGAGAATACAGCAGGCTGTACCTTGAAAAACAGGCGTGAGAAAATTGTCCTCAATTCACCCAGGGATCGCTTCTTATGGTTTGGGGGAGGGCTAAGCTGCTTTTAGAGACTGAGATGTGTGCTTCCATCTTTTTAAAAAGGTTTATTTTCCCACCAGGCCCAGTTGATGCAGGTGTGATTGGGCAGCTGCTAAAAGACCTTGCAGCATTAGCTGAATGCAGCTGGCTCAGGAAACCCACTGAAGGGTTGTGGTGCCATGGAAATATTCGTGCGCCCTTCCCAACCACTGTGGTCAATGAAATTGTGCAGCTGGGGAACAGCAGAGCTTCAGTCTCAGTCCTCACAAACGCCAGACCATTCAGCTGCATTTGGAAGAATATGAAGTGATATGAGTGTTGGGACAGAACGCCAGTACATCCTGAACTCACGTTCATTGATTTTAATCAGTTTGTCCCTTTCAGAAAATACATATAAAATATGCAGCAGTCATGCAAACTGGGTGGTGTCCCTGTCCTCCAGGTGCAACAATTCCTGTGTTATTTCCAGCACTTGCTGCAACAGTTCTGGTGTCACTGTCCACAGCTGCAGCCAACCAAGACCCATAAACTAATGAACCCCCACAAACTGGCGATCACTAAGGACAGGGGCCTGCAGTGGGACCCAGACCTTGATCACACACCTCCTGTAAAAAAAGGAAGAGCAAGGTAGGATGCAGAAAGGTTGTCATAGAAGCATGTTCTGTCTGCTGAACCACACTTAAGAGACAAGAAAATACCACATTCACAACACCTGCCTGAGTCTGGATCAGCACTTATATTAAACAAGCCTTTCCCAACCCACATAACAAATTGAATAAACAGTGGGAGAAGGATTCAACTTCCCAGAAGCCAGATGAACCCTTCTAACTGCTGGTATTAAGAACAGACCATCCTACCTTACCTTTCCCCCAGCAGGTAATCAGTTACAAAAACAAACAGCTTTCCCAGCTTTCTGCTGGGAAAGACTGAGAGTTGCCCTGTTCAGAGGATGCCATAGCAGAACTCTCAGCATGTTTGTCTTCAACAGCCGGACATGGTTACCTCCTTTCCCATGACCAAAAAAAAGTCTATGGCCAGGTCTAACACAAGGTCTGATTGTCCCCCAGATGATCCCATGGGAGAGTAGTCAGAAGCACATTTGGGGATGCTCTCAGCATGATTTAAGTTTCATTTTTCCAGACTTAGAAATTTGGAAGATTTTTTTTCCTGATATCAACCATGAATCCCTTTTCATACCTAAAAAATCCACTCTGCTAAAAAATCCAATTGCTTTTTATTTCATTTAAATCAGCAGCCAGGAAAATTTAAAGCAAGTATTTTTCCTTTGAACCAAGTTTCTAAACAGCTTTTCTAAATTGTTCCTCCATCATTATCATCATCATGTCCCTGCTAATGGTCATGTTACCAGCACCTCTTTTTTTTTTTTTCCTCTTTTTTTTTTCTTTTCTTTTTTTTTTTTTTTTTTTTTTCCCTTGGATCCAAACTCCATTTTCCCTTATTCACTCTTCCACCCAGCCAGGAGACCTCTGTGGTAACACTTCCCAGATCTCCAAAAACACTTTTTATAACTTTTCTGTCCTCAGATTACTTGCACCAGGGGGAATGAAGCTTGCCACTCAGACTCCCCTGCTGCTGTGCTTCTTCACCAGCACACCGAGGTGCTCCAGGTCCCTCCTTCCCAAACCCACTCCTCTCTAGTTCCCCCCATCACCACCGTCCCAGCTGTCACCTTGTCTGCCGCACAGACTAAATTATTCAACCGTACTTCTAAACTGAGTCTGGTAAACGTTCCAGTCCCAAGCAAAACAAAATAAAATCTTCCTCCTCGTAAGTGTTGAAGGGGTTTAAACAGCTCATTTGGAGGATCCAGCTCAGAGCTGGGATGCAAAAACAAGGGGAGGAGCAGGGCTGAAGTGGGGCAGCAACCTCCCGTGGAGGAGGGTGAGAACGCACAGCTGGGGGAGGCAGAAAAAAAGGTGGAAAGCTCTCCAGCCCTGCCGGGGAAATGCAAGGGAGAGTTGCAGGTGTGTCTTACAGGCTGAGTGAAATAAGTTAAATTCTATTAGTGGGTAGGTCACTTTAAATTAAGAGTGGAGTGCTAAAGAAAACAATGCAACAGCAAGTGAAGAGAGGGTAAGTGTTTTCATGGAGGAAAGGCTCATATGGTACATTGTTTTCTGGCAGGAAAAGAGGAGGGAATTTTTATTGTGTATGTGCTTTGGGTTTGAGTAGCTAGATGCCTCATATGGAAAAATGGGAGATAAAATATGTTCTTTATTTTTGTTGGGTTTTTTTACAACTTCTTCCAGTAGTCTCCCTATTTTTTAGAGTCCTACAAAACTAGGAAAGGACAAAAAAGAAAACACATATGTCCATATAAGAGTGGCTATTGACATTACTAACTGAATCTGAATATTTCTCACACAGGAAAAAAAAACAATTGGATAATCAAATCTTTATCAAATAAGAATAAATTTAATGTAATTTTGTGTCAGAATATTTCTTGTTCTTTTTTAATTTCGTTGCAAATTCTGAGCACTCTGTCCTGCACTACAGTAAAACCAGCACTGTATTAACAGAAAATAAATCAAGCTAAAAAACCGTCCAGATTTTTAGCAAATACAACACATGAAAATGTGATATATTTGATTGAAACTTATAGTGAGTTGCAGGACTGTAATTAGTGTTTCCTTGTATCAAAAGCTTTGTCATATAAGGGCCAGAGAACTGTGAGAGTCTCACATGATTAGTACCCACAGGCAAAATTAGTGTAAGGCAAAGAAGAATGTTCATAAAAGTAGTGAAAATGCTATTGTAGAGTTGCCCTGAGATTCAAAGGCAAATTTTGGAAGTAGCTACAGAACATGTAGCCCAAAAAGTTTTACAGATGGCCAGTTAGTCTCTACCATTTATGAGGAAGAAGACTGCAAAACAAAACAATAAAAGTCACCCTTGTTGTCTACCTGCAGAGTGGCCTGCAAACCTAAATCAGGCACCTGGTATGCAACCAGAAGAGTTGATTCCAACAAAATGTTTATTTTGCCACGTGGCTAGAGGAACTCTGCTGCCCAAGACACGCAAAGTTTTTCACTGCATGCTCTAGTGCCTCTCCCAAAGTGAGAAGAGCTTGCTGCCACTTGCCCCCTGCCACACAAAAAAAGCAGTCCTTGCTCAGCCACAGCACAATTGCTCCAATAATCAAGCGTTAATCATGCACATTATGCACAACATAATACGTGTGAGCTTGTCAGCAGGCAAACAGCTCCATCTCTGAATAAGAACCCTTTCCAAATTAGGAGAACCAAATTACACAAGCAAACAGCTGTTTGCTGACCTACCTAAAACAATTTGGTGGTCTCAGCCTAGTTCTTCACAGGCAGGTGTCTGCTTCGAAGCAAACATCAGCACCATTTGCAGTACTGACAAGCAAACTCAGCAGGCAAGCTGGGGCTTTTTTCCCCTCTTGCCCCCAGGGCTGATTCCCCCAGGCAGGGAGGACAGACAGGGAATGCCTGGAATGAAATCAGCCCCCAGCCAGAGGCCAAAAGGAAAGTATGAATTTCCAGCCATCTCAGTCTAACCCACAAGGAAAGCAACAGAAAGATCAAGAACAGTGTGGATTAACACAAGAAAAATGTTCAAAAAGTTATGTGTTTTTAGAAAGAAAATCTAGGACATCATGGCTTTGTTTAGTGGGAACCTCGCTTTTCTATGTCTAGAAATCCCATCCTGAATTCAGTGATAATGGGCTTAATTCTCCACAGCCCACTTACTTTCAGTATCTTCAAGCAAAGCATGAGTAAGAAATAAATATAATGAGCTTTTAAAAGTTTGCTTTTCACTCATTGCTTGAGGATTTCATTATAGTGTAGAATAATAATGCACTTTTGTAGGGAATTTAGTCCACTGCTTTATACCAGTTCTCCCACCCTCATGCAGAAAAAACTTATATCACTGTCAGAAGCCAATTACTTATCTCAGATAAGTAGAGAGATAGAACCAATATATCCTAAATGTCAGCACATAGTTTTAAGTCACCAGTGTGAAAACTCAGACATTTTTCCATACCAGACTTTAAGATGTCAGGCTTCAAAATCATCCAATTCTCCAATCAGTCTACTTGTATCAAGTATGTTGGTGATGAATTTCGGAGGCTTCCCTTTTCCTTCCAGTTTTTTGCTGCCTGGAAGGAGCATCAGGACTACCGACACCCCAAAATCATAGAATGGCTTGAGTACCTTATCCTGAGATTCAGTGTCTAAAGAGGCAACTCTGCAGGCATTAAAATAAAATCCAAGTTACTTGTTTGAATGCTGTCATATGGGGTTAACTGGTGTCACTACCACCTTCACTTGCTCCAGAAACTCTGAATTTGAATGTCAGGAGCTTTTGTGATGGATGCATCTGTAAATAATTAACACTGCTTTGTTGAACACTAATTGTGCAGCTGTGCTGGATGAAGTCTCAAAATAGATGTTACGAACTGAAAAGGACCAAATTTTCTTCTAACTCCAGCCTGACTCCAGAACACCAGAACTGTTAAATCAGAGCATGGTCTGGCCTCGAGGGCCAAATTCAACTCTGGGTGAATCATTTATGAGTCATGTGTTTATTAATCAGCCTCACAGGGTGAAAAGCTGCTGTTTGTCAGGAACAATGATGATAACTGGTAGTCTCGTTATCCAGCCTTGGATTTGCCATGTGGCTTACCAAGAAAAAAAAATCAAGGGGGGAAAGGATATAAGTCACAGAGTTCACTCAAACAGCAACGGTATTGTTTTAACTTTCTCTTGTAGAAAAGAGCATACCTGTGGATTCCATTGCAATGCTCCTTTCTTTATCAACACTGGGAATTTATGGTGCTGTACACAAATAGGTCATCTTTTCTCCATCAATTCATATCTCTTCACATGAGATAGAACATACCCCACCACCAGGGTGAGGACATTTGCTACTCCCATACACTCTCTCTGCACCTGTTTCTGCGATTTTCCAACTTCCAACCCCTCCAGCTGCCCTATCAATATCAGTTCTCAGTTGCATTCTTGTGCCCTTCTTCCTTCATCTGTCTTAGTATTGATGCTTAATTACTCTCCAAACTCCCAAAATATCGACCACATGCATCTACAACACCAGTGCTTCCCCTATAGTCCTCCCAGGAACAGCCACTGCACACATAGCACCATGCATATAGCCACTTTCTTCCTTCTCTAATTTCAACTCCCTCTAACATGCAATCATGTTTTCAAATTAGGTGGGTCATTTTGGCTTCTGAACTAGGAAAACAAAGAGCAAGATCAGCCTCCCACTTCAGCTTCCTGAGAATAGCTTCCTATTTCCTTCCTGACAAGTGTCCAAACTTAAAGCGTTTGAGGAATTTCAAAGCAGTTTTTAATGTTCTAAATTCCTTTCCAAGTTTCTTTTGGCTGAAAGGACTCTAAATTCATGAACACATTAGCCATCCTATGGCTTCATTTCTCAGTGAATAGTTGTTTGTGAAAGCAAATCTGTTATCCTGTGCTCTTCATTACTCTGGACTCCTATACTTCCTGCTGCACTCACCAGCAATTTCACCTCCTCAGCATTGGATTTCCCTCAAACTTTCTAACACATCTTCTCTTACTTCACCACATTACACAGTGTAGCAGTTATTGGAGCATCTCATCTGCTGTATCCCTCTATTTCTCCCTTAATCCATGAGATTCCCTTCCAGAGATTTTATTGATTTTTTTTTCTTCATTGTTTTCCACTTTTCTTCAGGAAATTATCCCCATATGCTTGCTCTGTTGCAATTCTTTTTCCCAAGTGGCATCTTCTTTTGGCCATTGTTACAACCAGTATAGCTGGCTAGGTCTCACTTAGTATGGCCTTTCTCATGTTAATCTAAACTGAAAGTACTGCCTCAGTCTTTGCATCTGTCTTCTTCCAACCAATACAATATCCCAGCCAGGTGCTATGGCATTCTGTCTGAAATATTTAATCATTGTCCTAAATGTTACACAGCTGGAACTGAATTCTTAACCACAGCATGACAATGCACAGAAAAATGGCACTTGGAGTTTATAACTCATTCAGGTTCTAATGGTTTCATAGCATGGTCCTTGCAGATTTCTCCTTGACTATACTAGAGGCTTTCAGTTTGTGGAAAACTGTGAGATTACTCCTGAGATTATCATTTTGACTCATTCCCGTGTGTTAACTTGCTGCTGCTATTTCTTCTCCCATATGAAATTTCATTCTCAGACTTCATTCTTCGACTTTAATTGATTTCAAGGACCAAGGAAATGTTACTTCTCTCAGCCTTGCTGCTTCACACCTGTTTCCTTAATGATGCCAGTGAAGACAGTCTGAGGGCAATGGCTGGTTTCCCACCCTCTGGCACCTCACATGAACCCATTGAGGATTTCTGAGCTGAATGTATTCCCTTCTCTCAATTCATACATATTTTTGTAGACTACATTCCCATCAGAAGAGAGAGTATGCTATACCATACCCACAGGTAAATGCACAGACAACAACCTGGCTGTATTTATTACAAAAAGATGTGCCCACATGGACACATCAAGAAACAATGCTGTGTCATTAAGACTGCCATTATGACTCTGTGATGGATACCCTGAAGTGGCCAACATTCATATGGCCACAGCAGCTGATGGCTCTCATCCCTGCTGAAGTGAATGCTGTGGAGTCTGGAGCAGGCATGCCCTGGAGCCTTGGCCTGCCTTTCGACCTCTGGGGTTTGAGCCATGCCATGTGGCTGTTCCTGGAAAAAAATCAGAATAAGTGTTGCTCCTAAGGAGACCTAATGATGTAGCTCAGGCAGAGGGTCTCCATCATCAGCAAGATGCTAAGTAACATAAGGCAAAGCAATTTGCTGAGGTTTAATTCAAAAGACTTTCTTTTAGTAGTAGTCAGGAGTTGGAGGGGGTAGAGAACAGCATGAGTGGCAAATAAGAAAGCATTGTTATACACAACAAAAAAAACTTTGTAGTGAGAACTTGGGAGCAACAAGCCTCTTCAGCATCTCAAATGGTGTAGAATGTACTAGAGCATCTACCAGTTTAGAAAGCGAGTACCACTGGAAAAGCTAATTTGCTAGGCAATGTATCTTCTGCAGAACCCAGCTGAACTAATTAAGAAAACCATAGTCAAAGATTTTTTTTCCCAAATTGGATTATTTTCTTTCATTTCACCTCACCTGAAATGAACAGCAGCTCTTCACGATTTTTATTCATATTCTTATCTTTGTTGCCATCTTCAGATGTCTCCTGATCTGCACAATACCAAACTACAAATTAGCTTTATTTTTGAGACAGAACAGTTCCTAAGATGACAGTGCAAAAGTCTGTGCCCCAATATTATATATTTTAAAAAGATCACTTATCCCATTAAATGACTTAACATTTTGTACATCTGAAGGAAATAATAAATATTAATCCATGCTACTTTCTTTCCATGTAAGAAAAGAGTTAGTAAAGAATTTCTTACCAACATGTAATCTAAACATCTCTTTCCGTTTAAAACCATAGGTCCTCATCCTGACACTATCTGATTGTACAAAAAGTTGCTCTCCCTCCTATTTATAAGCCCCCTTTAAGTACTGGAAGACCTCAATGAAGTCTTCTCAAAGCCATTTCTTCTCTAAGCTGAACAACCCCAGACCTCTCAGCCTGTCTTTGTAGGAGAGGTGCTCCAGCCCTCTGATCATCTTCACAGTCTTCCTCTAGACTTTCAGTAAGAGTTCACATCTTTCTTGTGTTGAGGATCCCAGATCTGGATGCAGCACCCCAGGTGGGGTCTCACAAGGGCAGAGTAGAGGGGCAGAATCACCTCCCTCAACCTGCTGGCCATCCCTCTATCAACACAGCCCAGGATGTGGTTGGGCGTCTCACAGCTCTTCTGGGCTGTGAGAGCACTCTATTAGCTAAATTCAGCAGTGCTGGGTTGGGTGGAAGGGCAAAAAGTATTCAAAATTAAAATTACCTGACTAAATATCCATCACTAGATTTCCTTCTTTGGTGATATTTTCCAAACGCATTTACAAATTTCTTTTATACATTTATTATTTTTATAATTTCTTTTTCTCAAGACATAGGAATAATAACCAGTCCTAAATTTTCACATCATTAGCATGAAGTCCCAGCCACTATAATTTGCAGTCATGGATGCCTCCCTTCACAACTATTGTTTGAGTGTCTTCCAAAGTAATCTCACCAGAATCACCACTTGAACACTCTGAAAAAATCTGTAAGAGATAAATCTGAACATCCTCAATTTCACATGTATGAGGGTCCAAAAAGGGTATTTTAAACCTGAAATAATTGCAACATACAGTCAGAATTTTTCCAGGTACAGCATATTTTGTTGATGTGATTCCCAGCTTGCAGGACGGAAGGCAAAGCTGTTAGCAGGAAAAGCAAACAAGCATGGAGCATGTATGGAACATGTATTTCAGTCAGAAAAACTTCCAAAGCATAGGCATGCCATTTTCTCCCATTTAGATTTTGGAAAAATCCCATTAAATCCCAGTAGCCACAGAATATCAGATGGGCTTTATACATTCCTTCAAATTGGAAGGAATTATTTATCCTTCTGAATTTTGTTTAAAGACATCCTCATGGGCATGTGTGGTTAGATCAGCTAGCTTCACACATTTTTGTTCTGTAGTCAAATAAATGTCAGTCAGCTTTACCAGCTGCACCCATATAATTACTTGATTGTTGGCTGGACCTGTAACAATAAGTTAGGGTTCAGAACTGCATTTACAGATCAACTTGGGCTGCCAGATTTCTGCTGTAGCCATGCCCACAGCTGTCACAGCCCAGTTGCTTCTTTCCTTGAGACTTTTAACTAAGCACACATACCAAGGAGCTATTTTTCATAGAGCTGTCATTCAAGAAGTTGCTTCACCAGCACTCTTGGTTCCAAGTCATGACATCTACACAAAGCAGGCATACAGTGCCATGTGGAAATATCACAAATGCATGCATAAATGGTTGTTTACAGATATTTGTGCTTAAAATGTCCCACTTTGCACATATTATTGTGGAAACTGTGTTTGGAAATAAAACTTGTCCCTACTTCCCTGGAACATCAGTCCCTTGATGGAACTGACTGCTACATAAAACTCTTTTTAGATGAATAATGCTTAATAATGCAATTATTTGTGCATGCTTTTGTGCTCTTTCCACACAGTACTCTATTATCTCAGTTCAAGACTAACCTTACCAGTATAAAGGCCAAGATAAAGCACTCAAGGTACTGAGTAACTCAAGTCTTCTCAATGTCCTTTTGTCACCTGGTCCCCTGGTCCATTCAGCAGTGAACCCAAATTTCCCCCAGTCTTCTTTTTACTGTAATATACCTGCAGAAGCCCTTTTTGTTCCTGTCCCTTGCCAGATCCAGTTCCACAGAGACTTGGCTTTCCACACCTCATCTTTGCATGTTTAGACCATGTCTGTATATTCCTTCTAAATCACCTGTCCTTTCTTTCAACCGTTCCTTACATTTAGCTTGCAAACTCCAGCAGCTCCTTGTTCATCCACGCAAGTTTCCTTTGCTGCAAAAGATTCAGTCCAGCAGAGCATCTACCTTCACTGGCTCAATGATCATCTGTGTCTGGAAGTTATCACAAGTGCTGTATTATTGTGTCCTGCTGTAGTGGTGTGGTTTTGTGTCATCTCTCCTGCAGATCTCAGGGTGATTTTCTTTCTCAGAAATACAACATTCCTCAAGCAAGTGTTATAGCCTTAATTACAGATTACTGGATGTGCATCTTTGAATGTTGTACACAAGGAGCCAGACTACACTATCATTAATAGATATTTGGGATTACCAAGAACGCTGATGCTAACCATGTACACAACTAAACATGTAGAATGAAGTCATTTCCTTGCAATTGAAATTTCTCAACCATTTATATGTTAGAACTTCTCAACCATTCAACATTCAACACACATTTATACTCACGTACACTACAGAGTTGCTGGTACATCTCATGGTACTGCTGTGAGATCCTGGAGGAAAGGATGGCTGGGTTTGCTTGTGTTTTAGACAGATGGCAGAACACATAATAGAGCCATTGACTGCCACTGGATAATATAAATGGACTTCCCCAAAAGAGTCCAATGCTGGTTTTGTCCCATTCTAAATTAAAAGAAGACTATTCTACTATGTGCCAAGATGCATTTGTAGATCAGGTCCAGACAGTATGGGTTCACATCTGCATACTGAATAGCAGGAAAAACAAGCTGTATAATCAGCAATCTCCTATAAAAAGGGTCCCTAATTTACTTCCTTAACTGATATATTCATTTCTTCTTTCCCTATTCATTACTTGAGGCTTCTTGAAGAACACACTGTAGAAATTCATATTACAAATATTGATATTTTCTATATGTAAATAATTCCATGATGTTGGGAAAGTAGCAATTCTTTACTGGCACCAGCATATAATGACGCTTTCACAAAATACTGGACTTAGTGTTGAGTCCTTCAGTTGCCAGACAATGTCTCAGATCAATATGTGATATCTGTGGAACACATGCTACCTTACTAGAGATGCAACTAATTCCTACTCATTCATAGGCATCATATGTCTGGGAATGAAAACAGAAAATATCTAATGTCATTACGTAACAGATAGGACATAATCTCTCATGTAATAAACAACAACAACAAAAAACAAGGAAGAAAATGCCTCTGAATGCCTTAAACCTGGTCGAGTATGGGAGGACCAATAACTCACTGGAAACTGCAAACTGTGGACACAGATCTCAAAGCCTTTCTCCCACATAGCACTCTAAATTATGCATACGTGTGCATAAATCTATCAAAACTGAAGCTCAAAAACATAAAAAAATTATTTCCCAATCGACTCAACCTGGTCAACATTTTAGTTTTAAGTGCCCTATTCTTTCCAAACAGAATTATATGAAAATATCTTTGGCTGTCGTTCCTAAGGAATTATTTCTAGACACACAAAAGCTAATTCAACCTATTCCTCATATTTAAAATAATTTCTAACATTTATGAAATTTCTCCCAAATAAGTTTGAAAGTAGAAGTAAAGTAGCATTAAATCTGGTTGATGTGAGCTGATATTAAGAAGCATTTTTTTAAATGGTTACATAAATATGTATGCTTTTTATTGGCTTTTCTAGGATTTGATTCTGAGATACAGCACCTTTAATCCTTCATGAACAAAACTCAAAAATATCTCACTGATATCAACCATGGGGACGAACCCTCTATAACAACCTGTGGCTTGTCTGTGGACCTTAATTAGTCAGAGAGATCATGATATAGAGCCTCTTCAAAGAGGACAAGAGTGGTAGTTCTCTATGGAGGAACAGAACAACCTTTTGTACCTGGTAATTTAAGGAGCAGCAACAGGCTAATCCGCCGCCAGCGCGGGGCAGAGCATGTGGTGCGGTTCTCAGCAGAACAGCAGGCCCCTAATGAGGTCTAGGAGTGGATAGCAGCTGGTAAACTCAGTGCTCAAGTAGGAGGCTCAGAGAGCCTTTATTTGATAACAAAAGGCTGCAAATTGCTCAAAGGCCTGAGCAGGCAATGAGAACATGTTCATATGGTCAGCCAATATACTAATTTCCAAAACAAATATTACAATATATATGTTTTCATTGCAGCAGGACGTGGTGCAGTTTGTGAGGGCCGGGCATTTCAGAAATAAGTCATACATTGACTTCTTGCTGAATTGAGCCTCCCCCAGAAAATAAACGAGCTTTGCTCTCTGTATTGCAGCAACTGGGCTACATATCTACATCTATGTGTTTGCACTTTCAGCTTAAAATAATCTCAAGTGAGCTAGGAATAAATCAAACCACTATAAATCAAATAACTATAGAGTTAAAAAATAAAAAAAAAAAATTACTGTATATATTCCGCTGCCACTTGAGTCTAAGAGTTCTTGAAGTGTAACAGATGGAGAAAGATGAACTATATATCAATTACAGGATTTTGACAAAGGATATACAAACCACAAGTTCAGGGACCAACTGTTTAAACAAGGTCAGAAGCTGAAATTTACTCATATTTTTAATGCATCTGGCCATATCCATTGTTTCCTATATAATATTAGTATAATTCCACAATTTTGTGGAAGTACGTGTTATAAGCACGTTTCAGTGGTAATACATGGTTACAAGTTATTGCTCCCACAAAGCTCCATAGGACTCAGTCCCCACCAGAAGATCACTAATACTTTCTGTGTATCACAGCAAATACTAAAGCAATTTCTTTGTTATTTCCTGAACCATGTAAACACGAGTAAGAATCAAATTTTGATTTTAAAAAAATTAACAGTATGTATTTCTTACCATTATAACAGAAGAATAACACAATTGCAGGCATTAAAATAATTTTCAATGAAGCTCCAGTTAATACAGACAAATGCACTTGAGGAAATTTGGTTGAGGTTTTGTGTTAGTATCACGACAGTGCAAAAAAAATCTTCAATACTTCTTAAAATTAATAACGATCAATAACATTCATCTGTGACAAAAAAAAATACAGCAAGTTTTTACCTAAAATTTGAGCTTTTTTTTTTCTTGGGCTGTGAGATTGAAAATAACATCACCATGGACTCAGATATTCTCTTGCACTATTTCGAGTAATTTAAATCTAAAAAGCAGCATATTTTATCAGGTTTGGAGAAGGAAATTCACCAACTGGCCAGCCAGACATCAGGTATAATATAGGAGCCTCAGGAAATCAATTTCTCCATTAAATTCTCCATAGTGGTTGCACCATCTTTTCTCAGCCACGTGAGTTAGACTAAGCATTTTTTTTATTTACCTGGGGATAATGGTAAATAGAATATTTTTCTAATATTCTTCTTCCCTCAAATGATGGAGTGGAGCACTATTGATAAATGAGGTATTGAAGTCTCACAGGTAGGAGTCCCCTGGCTATGCTGCAGGTATGAGGACAGTTTAGCAGCTGCCAGGCAAAAGCAGTGAATAACCTCAGTCCCCGCACTCAGCCTGAGCTGGCAGGTTCAGCCCTCGTGTCACTCGTGTCACTGGAGAGTGGCAGCACCACGGCAAGGTGCAGAGCCTCTCTGCCCTCACCAGTGCTGCTGTGCTGCCCCAAGTTGGCTTGCAGCAGGCTCAGGGGCCAGGGAGGGGCATCTCCAGAAGCTCCCCCAAGAGATAAGGAGGCTGCTCTCTGTCCTGCCCCTTTTCACTCAGGAGATGTCTGCTCTCCGCTGGTTTTGGCAGGTGCCATTTAGGATGAACACATGAAAGGAATAAACTTTACACTAAATAGAAATATTTTACATCTGCGTAACAAATGTGGTTGTTGGGTTGGTTTCTCTTAAGTAGAATCTGCTGGGCAGAAATGCAGCATAATAGAGTATTTCACAATCATACTAGTGTAAGAAAAGGAACCCCAAGGCAGAACATAATTTAATTAACTCTATTGCAGGAAATTATGATTATCAGAACTCATTGAAGTTAGACCAGTGTGTAATCATCTACAGCTTTCAGAAAATACATGCTGCTTTAACTTTGATGAACTTGACTCAATAGCACACCGTCTGAAAAGGTTTTCATTTGTGAGTATTCATTATGTATTCAAAGAGCTCCGGTACAAAATAAATTCTCAGGGCTGTAGAATCAGACCCCTGCTAGACTTGTAATAATGTTGTCACAAAAGCAAGATGTTTGTCATGTTTTCCTCCTTGTAGCTAGTTTTTAAAGCAGAGACTGGAAAGATTTCATACTGTCTTTAACAACAACAGTGCCAAGCAATGGATAAATTTGAAAAACAAATATCCAAGAACCTATAGATGCAAAAAAATTATCATTTGGGCCATGTATTTTTTACTTGGTGAATTTCAAAGCCTAAGACTAGGTCTCTAAAAAAGGCAAAGAAAACATTAACTTGACAGGTTACATTAACAACCACTCACAAATATTGGTAGCCCAATTTGAAATGAAAATCTGACCCATGAAGCCCCTTCAGTAGACAGGATATATGCAAATATCCATGCATGATCCTGCAATGAAATAAATAAATACAGATTTTGCTGCAGATTGCATAGGGATGAAATTTAAGTCTTTAAAAAGTGCATTATGTAGATCAAATATTGGGGATAAAAAATCTAGTTTGTTAAAACCCTTATTAACAATTATTGATTTGGTCGTCTGAGATATAAAATACAAAGAAATGTGTTGTAATATAGATGATCTTTTTTTTACACAAAATAGATACAAAAAAAGAGAAGCTAGTTTTAGTTTAATTGTTGAGACAATGTAAGCAGAATTTGGCCCAAAAAAAAAAATGCATAGGAAAGATAAGAAGCAAGATCAACTGCTTTTTAAATTAATATGTTTCTGAATATTCTGTCAGTATGAATATTAAGTTTTGCAATTTAAATCAAAATTACAGGATGTAAAAAATACATATCACACCTCTTATTAAAATACAGTGTTTAAAAGTATATGATAGATTATTTTATGGTTATAAATATGCAGTTTTTATGAAAAATTGTCATGCAATTGTTCTGTAGGCAAGCAAAACTCCACAAATGAACCGTGAGTTTCATGATGTTGAAAGTAATTTCAACCACACTCAAAACCTACCAAGAGGCTACAAAAAATCTTGAAACATCCTAGAGAAAAAAAAAATAGAAGTCCAAGGTTATTTTGGTCTTTTAATAATGCATTTATCAGTTTCATTGTTTTTTGACAATAGTCTGTAATTCTGACAGACAGCTTGCAGCACTGGAGGGGGATAGGAAAATAATGCAAAGTGAATGACTCCCTGGTGGAAAGTTTGAGATGGGGCCAGTTGCCAAAAAGAGAGTCCAGGTCTGAATAAAAGTATAAAAACCTGGCCTTATTGACATTAATTGCATACTCCCAATTATTTTAATATGGCAAGATTTCAACCCTGGAGAGAGGGAGCAATCATCATCAATGCAAGGAAAGAGAACTTATTTTTTGTTTTATCGCTCATCTTTCATAAAAAGAAAAATATTATCTGTGGGTTCTTATTCCTTGTGGGGTCTCCTCAACACTGCTGTTTTTTGCTACACTTGAAAAGCAGGAAAAACATTGTGCACTTTCTAGAGTTATTTTTCTGTCCCAAAACCTTTCACCAAAGAGGCTGCTGAGACCACAAGGCCTGCAGCAGACAACTGATGATCTCGTGTGCTTCTTTTGCCTTTTCAATCGATAAACCGGTTTCAGATCATCCGATGTCAAGAGAAAGCAGCTTTTTTTGTTTGGTTGGCTGTCTTTGCTGGAGGCCAGGCCCGCGGAGCTGGCTGTGTAACAGCCCCGTGCGCTCACAAGGAGGCTCTCAGCCCTGCTGCGGCACCGGCATCTGCTTTGTGCGCGGGGATGTGCAGGGAAGCTTAAGTAAGTGTGGGAAAACAGCAACTGCGGACCAGGATTTGCCATAAGGCAAGACCTAACACGTAGCTCTTTCTGGTTCATCACAAACAGATGGAAAAACACATAATAGACCCCAGTTAAAAGTCTTCTGTTCTATTATCTTTCTCATGAATATACCACTGAGAAATTAGCAAAGTTGTTCAAGAACACAGGAACACTCACAGAGAAAGTAGCTACATAATTGCAGAGCCTTTTTTGCACTAACAGTTTTCACACAGATATGGGAGACATAATAATTACAGGAATATATGTCCAGTGTAGTTCACAACAAACATGGTCATTTTTACAGCCCACAATTTTTAAGCAATGCGGTGATCTTTAGAGCACAAAGGAAAATTAGGCTCGTCACACTCACAACCCAAGGCATCATATGCTGAGCAGGGGGAGGTCCTTCTGCAGCAAAGAGCCCCCTTATCCTTCCTTTTTTTCCCATGTGACCTTAAGGGGAGGCAGGAAGAGGAACAAACAGCAGAAGACTCTGTCTATGGTTGTGGCTGCTCAGCTGCTCAGGTAAAGCCCCTCCAGATACAGGGAATTTGCTTCATACCAGCTAGGATTATTGCTTGTGCCAGTTTCAGCACAGTTTCATTGGCCGGGTTTGATACAGAAACCCTTGGAGTTAAAAGGCATGGCCTGCTGACAGCCTTTTCTGGTGGGAGGAGAAGTTTGGGTGAGAAGGAGTGGAGTTTTCCCTGCTCTAAGTCAGGTAGGTTTGCTGGTTTGTTCCCCATGTGATACCCTAGCGCTTCAAGAACCTGAGAGGTGTCACCTGAGCAATAGGTTCCAAGAAGCTGGAATGTAACCAGTGTCCCCAAAAATACCAATTTCATAGAGGAGGTAAGTCCCCTCTATCTCCTATAGTACAGAGCTAGAATTTTGAGGGAGATTCAAAATGAATTAAAATTATAGAGGGACTTTAAATTGCAGAATGCAATTATATACCTTAGTGCGTTTTTATTTTTCTCTAACCTGAGACCTCTACACTCTAAACATCCACATCCCAATCAATCATCCAAACTGAATAACCCACCCATCAATTACAAAGGAAGCCTATTACAACTACATCAGGGATAGGTACCTATATATGACAGATGTACCTGTATCACCTGGCAGGTGACCTCCATATACTGCCACAAGGTAGGATGAGCCCTGGCAAAACTCTTCACCCATTGTCTCTGGATGCTAACCAACCTGTTGGTTGTGATTAGAAGTATCTTCCCCTTCTTTGCTTGCAGAAAGACCTGGCATACCCTGTTTCTGCCCAAGGCAAGCAGGAGTCCTCCATGGCGCTGTCTGACAAGAACCTTTTCTTCAGCTGTTTAAAACTGGGTATCCCAAGCCACTATGGATTGCCTCAGACTGCCTTGTATGACATTTTGCACACATGTTAAAAGCACATACTTAGGTTTTGTTGGAAATTAGTATATTCATTCACTTTCTCCTACCCATACTCTGCCTTCAGTCTGCAATAGGGCAATCAGGATAGCATCCTACACAATGCTTCATACTTGATTCCCCCAGGTGTGCTCCACAAGGCCCCAGGTGTGGATGGAAGGCACATTCACTCCTAAGAAAATCCTGTGTTGCATTCTGTAACCCAAATACACATCTAAACCAGCGATCAAGTTAATGGATTTGCCCTCATTTTGTCTTTCCTTGTTTATTTGGAGAAATCAAACATGCATCAGTGCTTCCATACGGACAGATGAAGAGCCTCAATGTCCCTCCTCTTGTATCCACCTGCAGCCAGATTAACTATTTTGTTACCAGTGGGGTTGCTGTCACTGCATATGAGTGGAAGAGAGAATTTGGCTCATTCTCACATCCTCACAGTCTTAGTAAAAATAATTCTCGTTCACAGACAAGCCAGCCTCCAATGGCAGTCAGAGAGGAGCAGAGATGTTTCTCTGTCCAGCCTGGTATCTAGCAAGAGAATACAGACAAAACAAAAGTTAAAGATTGATGCCCCACAGCAACTGTTCACTTATTCCCGTGCATGCTTATTGTACTGCACTGGATTAAAGCAAACCTGCCATGGGAATGCTGCAGTTGTGGTGTAACTCCGTGCCAAGTGCTGGAAGTAACAGCAGTGGCTGAGCCATCTACTGCTGAGCTACAGAAAGGACAGTCTTTGGCATGCTTTAGCCTGAGGAAAGGTCCAGCAAGCAGATGGAGAGATGGGCTGAGGCTCTGATGTGCTGCTAGCCAGCACTGTGGCAGCAGCCTCATTCAGCATGGTGCCCAGCAAGAGCTTCAGAAAGTCACTCTATAACTCAGCCAAGGCTGAGCAACTGACCACCACAGGAGTTAACCTCCTATGGCTCAAGAAATTTAATGAAGGAGGACAGTAAGATAATGCTGAGTATTTAATAGCAGGCAAAGTGCCCCCCAAAAAAGCCAGGTGAAAGAAGTGAAAATAACAACCTCAATAGTCTGACTCTACAGGCAAATGAGAAAAACTCAAAAAAAATTAGTTTAAAATGGCCTTCCTCCCAACATCCAAGGACAGGCCATCCATGAGGCTAACAGAAGGACAGAGTTTAGCTTTCAGCCATCCACTGCCCTAGGGCAAAGGCACAGCTGGCAGCATGAGCACAGCTGGCAGCATGGGCACAGCTGGCCTTCCAGCCCAGCCACATGCAGCACAGCTGGCTGGCAATAATGCCACCCAGCCAAATGGGAGTCACACACTGCACTCTCTGAGCTCTGCCCACTGTCCTCCCACAAAGATAACCATTTGTTTGAGCATCAAAGCTGACAACTCCCCCACAGGACAGTGTCCCATGGTTGGCATGTTCCAAAGATACCAAGAAAAAACAACAACATCTTTTGTGGAAGCAGGTGGTAGGCCTTTTTTTTGCCATCATGAATTCTTCAGAGGAAACAAAAATCTAAGTCATTAATCTCTTGTATACCAGCACCATTTTATTACTTTGATATATGTCAGTAATTCCAGATTCTGGCTGCTATTGACATTACGTCTGAATGTACAGCCTTAGTACATTTGAAGAATATACTACTGCTTGAAGAATATCCACAGACAATCTTATGTATATTAATTTTTTTCTGTAACTTTACATCTCTACACAGTTTATCTGGTCTTGATATTTGGATATTAATTCTATATTAGTGCAAAACAAATTAGCTTTTAATTATCAACAGTTCAAACTATTGTTGTGGGTTTTCAAATAATTGAAAGAAAAATTGTAAGGCCATCCACAAGAAAAAGCTGCAGTCTTGTGACCCACTTCTTTATGGTTATGTAAGAGACTCATGGTATGTTCCACTTTCTGATATTTCCTTTTAATGTTCTTTTAGATAATTACAAGCAGTTACAAAGAGGGGACATCAAGAGAAACTGCTTGAAATAATACAAATTAAAACTCTAAAAATTCAGATCAAGAAAAAAAATTGCCAGCTGATCCTACACCTGCTGAATTTCCTTAAACCTTGTCTCCCAGGAGACTGATAGAACTTAATGAATATAAAGTACATGTTGCTCTGATTAAGCTGCCGTTATTAACTGAAATATCATTTATGATAAAATAATCTAGCTTCTATTAAGCAGCTATACTTGTTTCAGCAGGTGAAAAATTAATTTGATTCTAAAATATAATCTTCTTTCTAAGGTATTCCACATCCAGTGTGCTGATTTCTAAATACAGGCTAATGTTTGTATTTGCCTGCATGCTCTTTTTGCCTTAATAGAAGGTCACCAAGGGATCTAAAGAATCACCCTTCCTATTTGTCCTTTTACTTCTGCCTGTGTGGCAAATAAATGAAGAAAGACCCTGAACTGGGCTGGCAAGTTTTCTAACATACAAGGTGGAACAGAGACACATTGGTACAGAGGTATGCATAGGAAAATTCTGCTTTATAGAGGCTCAAGATGCTCTTATTTGACTTTCATTTTCATTTTCCTTCTAAATGTGCTATTGAAATTCATTTGTAAGCATGAGACAAGCTTTTCAGTAAGTATAGAAAGGAAAGTATAACTGAAACAATGAATAATGCTCAACTCACCATCCTTCCCATAAAGTCAAGCACCAGCTCCTTTGAGCAATTTGCAAATTAGCAGAAAACCACCAGTGACAGCAAACTACACAAACACAGAGCCAGACACAGGCCTGTGTAGAGCTACACATCACAGTAAAATGTGTTCCAAATCTCTTACGCAGCAAGAATGTAAATTTGCAGTGTCCAGTCACTGAGTTTCCAAGCACCAAGAACTCTTTGCTATCAGCAACACCACTTGCAAGTTTTATTTATATGACTGAAAAGAGGGTAATGTTTAATACTCTGCTTTTGGTAACATACTGTGACCACTGAAACCGCACTAGGAATTAGTTAAATCTCTTATTAAAACAAGTGAACCAGAAATATCATCTCTAAATTTGAAGAATTTGTGTTCTTATCCACTCATATGATATTTCATTTTTTCACTTTGTTTTGTTAGAAAATGTCACCTACTCTGGAATGTCCTTCTCATAAGGAGCCTCTTATAGAGATTATAACTTAAAGAGGTTATCATTCATAACTTTTCTAACAACAGTCTACAATTCTACAATGGTCATTAAAAATCATTGTTTTTCTTCTTGGTTTCATTGTGCTTTTCAGCCCCTCTTAGGTTAACAAACCCACAATTTGAGGAAACATTTTCTCACATTTTGTCACAATTATTCTGCTAGCATAATATTCCAGCAGGGAGGTAAAATACAATCTTTTACATTGGTTTTTGGTGTTGTCACATTTAGAGGTACCATCCTGGACCTACATCTTGACAACTGGTCTCCTGAAGAGGACTATTTGTTTGGAATCAATCTTAACTTGCAGGTCCATGGCACAGCCATGAAACATATTCATCTTTGCCTATCAATAGCAATTTCCCTCTACTGTAAGAAGAGCAACCCAAAGATATGTTTTAACATATGCAGCAGCACAGCATTCAGGGCAGCATTAGTCAGTCCTCAAGTTTTCTCTAAGTTAGTCCCTAACCTCTTCCAATACTCCAACAATAGTCAGTATTTGTGAGTCTATTACATAATTTTTGTTACTTTTAGAGGAATTAATATTAAATATAAGTCTGTCGCACTAGAAATTAATGTTCTTTTTTGTTAAGCAACCGACTTTTTGCAGGATCACAGAATCACAGAATAAGCTGAGCTGGAAGGGACACTCAAGGATCACGGAGTCCAACTCACAGCCCTTCACAGAACTATCCCCAAAAGTCACACCGTGTGCCTGAGAGCATTGTCCAAACACTTCCTGGACTCTGCCAGGCTGGAGCTGTGACCATTCCCGTGAGGAGCCTCTCCCAGTTCTCAGCCACCCTGTGGGGAAAGAACTTTTTCCTGATATCCAGCCTAAATACTCCCTGACACAGCTTCAGGCCATTCCCTGAGGTCCTGTCCCTGGTCACCAGAAAGAAGAAAGAGATCACTGCCTGCCCCTCCTCCTCCTCTCACAAGGAATTTGTAGACTGCAATGAGGTCTCCCCTCAGGCTCCAGGCTGAACAGACCAAGTGACCTCAGACACTCCTCATACAGCTTCCCTTCAAGGTTTCCTTCCCATCCTCATGGCCCTACCTATCAGATGCTCTCTGATATCTTTATATCTTTCTTATATTCCAGTGGCCAAAGCTGCACACAATATTCAAGGTAAGGCTGCAGCAATGCAGATCACACTGAGATCATAACAATTGAAACTGATGTAATATAAAGATAATCAGGTGCCTATTCTAAGATATGACTCGGTACAGTCCCTCAACATATCATAGCAATAAATAAATAATAAAGAAGCTATTCATTGCGTTCTAACAGATGCAGATCCGAATGTCAATATGAACTTGTATGTCTTGGAATTCCTTTTCAGTTACATGACAGAGAAATTAGTTTAACACAGACATATAATTATTTTATTCTCACAGCAGCTCACCTGAGAGGTGGATGAAATTCTTGGTTAGTTCTTTTCACTATTTCTTCTTCTTCTTTTTTTTTTTTTTTTCCCTGAAGTGCCTACGATATCAGGAGGGAGGGGGACAGCAGAGAAAGAGCAAAAAAAGATACATTTGCAAAAAGAATTACTCAGATATGTGTAAATTCATAGTACCAAGTGAACCTGATGAATACGTAACTTCTGCCTTCACCAAAAGTTTTTATATACAAATACAGCTTCATTGTAGGGTCCAATATGTTTCAAATTGAGAAAACAGTGGGTCATTCAACATTTTTTTTTTAAAAGCTCAAAACTCGAGTGTCATAAACAGTTTTTGTAATGCTTCCTACAATGTTATGTTGAGATTCTTATCAATACAGAATAGCTGAACATGAGTCTCTGCAAACATGGCCAACAGTATAGAAATCATGGATGAAGGAATTTCTATGAAACAGTGAAAGGCAAAATGCTTGTTTTCTCTTTCAATAGCTTTTTTTGTCTCACCAGCACTCCAGGATTCCTCTTGCTGGTTTTAGTACAATCATGTAATTTTTCAATATTTGTACCTCTTAAGCAAAACTAATTTTTTGACTGCACTTCTATCTCTCTTTTGGGATATGATTCTGAGAGCATAATATCACTTTGAGTCCAGAATGTGTTACACCTCACAAATCACCTTGCAGAGCATTATTATGGGTGGCATCTTCATGAGCTACAATGAGGAGTGTAATAAAATACCCTGAATACAATCAATAATTTTTTATATATCTTATCTTGAGTTTTTCTACAACCTTTGTCTTAAAAAAACCTCAGTTTCTCAAAAGCCTATTTAGGATTTATTTTAACCTTGCTACACATCAAAGTACAAGGATGAAGCTTTGTTCTTGCTGTCAAGACAACCACTGCCTCTTCAGCAGAAGGGGAAGAAAAATCAAAGACTTGTAGAATGCAGTTGAATTTGAACCTGAAGGCCACTGTCTCTGAGCACACCTGGTACTCCCCACAAGAGCAGGATACTCAAGAAAATTGAGGCTTCAAATGAGCTTCCATATAATAACCTATAATTTCTTTTCAAGGATTGGGCAAAAAATGTTAAAGCAAAATTTGACATGACAGTCCCTTTGCTGAAGCACAAGGAGGGGTTCAAGATGATCTTCAGAATGCTGCAAGACAAAAGCCTCATTATACATAATAACTGCTTACCAGTACCCCAGATGGATAACAAGCATTTTGTTCTATCATTATATGAAGAGGTGATTAAATTATTTGACAAATCTTTTCCTGTGCAATATGGAGTTATTTACCTCAGGTAGAACATAGCAAGGTTAGGTAATAAAGGGGACTAACCAGCATGGCAACTTTAAAATGGCAACACTTGTTCAAAAGTTGCCTACAATGTGCAGAAAATATTCAAGGTAACTAGTGGTCTGGTGTGTATTTGAAAACTGTCGAATATATATTGTGACATCTTCGGGCATGCCAGCCTTCAGGCACCACCTTGTGTGTATTGCCTGCTTCTTCTTTGCAGATGGAGGAACTTTGGCCTGTTTGATGGCTCCCAATCCTCCCTGTGTCTCCAGAGTATCCTGGTGTGGCAGCAGCTGCTGGGGTCTGCTCAGAGCAGGCGAGGCTGCTCGGGTGATTCACAGCAGCCTCTCAGCATGACACTTCTCTGCCCCTCTCTGGGTGTCTGGAACAAGAGTAGCCATGCCACAGGCCACACTAAAAATACAGTGCAGATGGTTGCAACAGAGCAGCTGGCCATGTACCCTGGTCCTGTTTGGTTTACTGGTGCAGACGTAGCCAATCTTTTCCACTTTATCATTTCAAAAGACATTTCTCCAGTACTCAGGATGTTGTTATTCCCTTGTTGCCCATTTGCAATCTTTCTCTGAAGGGGCAGAAGGTCTAAGCCAATTACCTGGGTTTCTTTGCTGCTGGAAACATTTGCAATCTCAAATCCAGCAACAGGAAAATCGTGACTGAGAGCAAAAGACATATGTCAAGTGACACTAGCTGAATTTTCTGTGCTGAAATGTTCTTACTTGAAGCAAATATGACTGAGGTTTATTCAGAGTTCAGACACTGCTGAAGTGAAAATAAGGCCATGAGAGAAAGTCACTTGATAAACAGCCCCACTCTTGTTGAATTCAGCAGGAGGTGCCACATAAGGGACAGTTTCTACACAGAACCAACCTGATGTGCTGTAAGAACTACCTGAATGCCAGCAGCTGAAATGGCATCACGGCCAGTAAAAGCAAAGGTCAGGCTGATGTAGCAGTGCTCTGACAGTGTCCAGCAATGAGCTGTGTAACCCCCTGGCACAGCTATATTCCAAATTAGAAAATAAGAGGTGTGGAAGAAGAATCCTCATCTGACAACTGAGTGGGGCATTGCTCTTTCCACTTGCAAGTGAACATATGACCCTGACTGTGGCCAGAGCTGTCTCCTCTAAGCTCAGCAGGTCAAATGTACACTTCTCCTTCCCCCTACACAATGCATGCCCAAGAATTCCCAGTGACCTTTCCAAAACTCACCTTAGCCACAGCCAACCACCATCTCACCACGCTGCATAAAAGGAATCATAAGTTTTCCGACTCATTTGCATGATCTCTTGGCCAGCTGAAAAAAAAGCTGCTATCCAAAGCAGGTGCTGGCAATAATTGATTCTTTCTAAACCCCATGGGTTGAGTGTGAAAATGGTACTACATATGCTAATTTCTCACAATAATATGTGCATGAACTATTCTCTTATTTTGCCACGAGTGCTTTGTTTTGAAAATCCCACGCTGTGTGGTTTCACACAGGCTCTGCTGTGCTCTTCTCCATACTGTGATTCAGGGCTAATCTTTTACAAGTGGCAAATAACTATTTACTCCTCATGAGACTGTCATAGAGAGGCTATCAATTTCCTATCCTCTTGATAACATCCCCATCCTTCTGCAGGGGTAACAACTCCCACTGCCTGTCTACTTGCCTAACTGGTTAAAAGAATTATGGTAAGCTCAAATCGTTCTCTAGCAAACTGTTTGCTGTGTTTCTAGAATTACATGCACTCCAACAACTGTCATTCCAGTTTCTTCATTCTTTCCAACTGTATAAATTGGAGTACTAACTCACCCTATAATTCTTGCTTTTATCATATCTACTATGTCCAGGACACATCAAAATATACACTTTTTTCGCAGAATTGTGTTTTGAAAGAACTGCATAGGTCTTTCTTGAAAATCAGGACTAAAATGTCAAAGATGCACTGGCTGTTTCATGGAAGTGTTTGCTTGGTAACTAATTGTTTCTCAGCTCTCTGTATTGAGTAATTCCTGTTTGTTGGGATTAAATTCTGTAAAAGTATTTGGCTTATGGTGTGGGAGCATTATATGAGCAATACACTCCTGGATTCTTGTGATTCCCTTGTGAAATATATTTGCCACGGTAGTTACGGAAATGATGTGCACACATACTTCTTGTTTTGGATCATGGGGTTCTGCCATGGACAGATTCATTCAGAATTTGTTGATTTGCAAGAAGTTTGTTCTTGGTTGCAAGTTAGGTAAAGTTAGGAGATAAGCAAAAAATTACAGAGGAGGAGTTGGGGAAATATATTTCAGGATATAGTCTTCTCCTAGTACAGGCCTATTATTGTATAAAAGACTTTCTGCAGAAATCCTGTCTATGATGGTACATGATTACTTATATGTAATATATACATATTACTTATATATGACTTAGGGGAAGGTTGCTTTTCGTCTTGTACGCAGTTATAAACCAAACATTCATCCAGAGGTACGGCAAACAACAAAATTTTCAGCATGTTTCGGTAAACCTTTGATTCTGTGGAATTAGGTTTATGATATCTTTTATGTATCTCTATTTTTGATGATTAATGATGTCTATAAAGGGTATGTAAATATAAGAGTACTCCAGACAAAGACTAATGAAATTATGGCTGACTGCTGGTAGAAAACTGAAGTCAGTGTTTTTAGGTGATGCAATCTAGGTTCTCTTCTGAGTTATGCATGATCCATCCAGAATGCTACACTTCAGGCCACTACCAATAAGCATCTTCAAGGAACATTGAGCTGTATCCTGGAGCATGAAGTGCTCATGTTTCAGTCATTCAGATGCTCTCAGTGCAGTCAGAGAAGTTCAGAAAAGCAAGCAGTTGTTTTTGCAATCACCTGTTGGAACTGGCCCTCAACACTCAGCAACTTGCAAAAATGACTGTACAGCTGAGTTTATTGTGCTTGTTACCAACTTTTTACTTTAAATACTATTTTGGTTCTTTTTTCACATTCAAATTTTTTTAACAAGATGATTCAGAGTCCCACTCTCCCCACAATAATGTGATCAAACTTTTCCAAGTAAGAGTGCAGCAATTCAATGCAGCTCTTAGAATATGGGTCACAATTCTTTATCTGATTTGTGAAAGACATGTTAATAAGATCTTGGCATTCAGAGAAACAATCTTTCCTCTTTCTTTCATTTTCTTTTAGTTTTTGGTGCTCATTGGAACATTTCCCCCCAGCTTTTAGACTCTGCAGGAAAAAACCTTGGAAGAAAATTAAAACTTCTTTTCTAAACACACTGCAATTTGTTGATATTTTCAAGCTTTTCAATATTACTCCATTCACAAGTTGAATGTGTGTGCTGTTTTATATCAAACAATTGTTTTAGTGCCATTTCAAGTGTCTGGCTGTGTTAATGCCTGCTAATTAAATGTTTCAGGAAAAAAAATACAACCTAAATTGTGCAAAACTTCATCTACATCTGCTTCTTCTATGAAAAGATGTCCTTGGAACAACTCCAGTATGTTAAATAGAAAGTAAATTATTACAAATAAGACAGTAATTTACCTGTAGGTTTTAGCATGCGCTACTGTGTATTAAATTTACCATTCACTTGCTATTGATGGTCAAGAACACAAAGGTTTCTGTGGCATGAAAAACAAAGTACTATTTTAGGACTATTTAAACGGGTTATGTTCTGGTGTTTTCGGTGTTTGGTGATAACCAAATATTTCTGTCCCATCTTCAGAGATTTCAAGGTGGGATAAAGAAGCTGCCATGTTCCCCACTCTCTTTCAGCACAGAGGGTTGTTACAAGCTATGGCTGCAGATTCCTGAAGATTCCTTCAGGACAGGGCTCTCAGAAGCAGCAGCATCCCCAGGAAGCCTTTGAGGGAGATAATGCAACAACAGCCTGTCACTGTAGGCAGACAACACATATATCTATATCTTATCACTTCACCTGTGTGTGTTAATCACACAATTTCTCAATACTTTGCATGTAATTGAAAAGCAAAAGATGTAAATATAAACAAGATGCAGTTGACAGAGAAGCACTATGGAGAGCCTGAGCTGTATGGACCACCCATAATCATAGTGTGCAGCACAGACTACCACTGTTGTTTTGGACCCCTCAAGGCTGTGATCCACTCAATCATAACCCCCCTGACTCACCACTGCACACTTTCAAGCTATAAAATCTTCCTAATAGTAGATGGATAGAGACAAAATGGGTTTGCACTGAAATTTGGAACCAAATAAATGAAAATGTGAAGAGGTTTGTTTGTTTTTTCTTTTGCAATAGAAGCTGAGTGGAATTTTTGCACTGCATTGTTGCCTCAATTAATTATCTCTACACATCTATCAAGATAATAAATGTAATGCATTTGGATGAAGAAAATTCAGCTACTTGCTAGATACATATACATTATCACCAGGAACCAATTACACCTTGTAAATCCCCTGATCATTACCTAGTCCACTTTGTTAAGCAATAACTGACTAAAACAAGTGGATTGCTAAAGCAAGAAAGATTTTTACTTCAATATTAAGTAGGGCTGTTAAATATTTCATGATTTTCATTATAACATCTGATATGACAAATCCACTTGCCCATATATTTTGATTAATAGGTTTTTAATTCTAACCTCAACAAAGGCAATTTCATTAGCAACAGAATCAGCAACCATCAGCTGATGTACTTCCATACCTTTCAAATTTGATTCCACATAAAATGCCTTTGCCAAATAAATGTCAGACCCCTGCAGTAATTTGTGTTTCCTGACTGATCCCACTTCACAGCTAAAAGGAGCTGACTGAAGCAAGCATTGCTTTTGCAGCAAAATGCAAATCATAGAATAATTACAGTGGTTTGGGTTGGATGAAACCTTAAAGATCATCTAGTTCCAATATCCCTGTCATAGTCAGGGACACTTTCCATTAGACCAGGTTGCTCAGAGCCTCATCCAACTTGGCAATTTAGACCCATAGTTATGAGAAACCACCATTCCATTCACAGTCAGTGGTTTAACTTCCCCTCTAACATTAGCTCATTTTAGCTGCTGGAAAGACTCAGCTCTAAGCTGAACCAGGTTGCACTAAACACTTACGCCCTGTCTCTTGCTGCTGTCAGCCAAGGTTTAGGGAAGGCACTCGGGAAGACCAGAATGCAACTCAGCTCCCTTGGGACAGACACCTCTGTGTGGGCAGCCTGCCTCTGCTGAAAGAAAGGCTTCAGTGCAAGAGGGGGAATGGGCAATGGGGGACATGCAGAAGGCACTATAAAGAAGTGCAGGGAATAAAAGAGAAGGTAAAATTATTGTAGAGCAACAGGGAGTGTGGGGATGTTTAAAGAATGGAAAAGCATCCAAATCCTTGGAAAAACAGAAGACTCTCAACCATTTTGGTGACTAAAACTAAATATTTTATTCTACATTTCTGTGTTACAGATCTGGGACGAGATTTAGTCTTTTAGGAAAATGCCTTGAAACAAAATTTCAAAATCTGTAAAAACCATACCTGTAGGAAGACAGTTTAGGATCCTAAGTTAGATACTGGGTATTGCAACATTTAGAATTTATTGCTGCATGTTCAACTGAAATTTCACTTTCTTGTACCTACTCATTTCACTTGTCTGGAAGCCACAACATAAGAAGTCTGCGCTGACAAGGCAGACCTATCACGGACCGAAGCTTACTGTTCAAAAAGCACACTGTACAAAACAATGTTTATGTGATTTAAAGAGCAATTTTCAGAGCCAAACTCTGGGGGAATTTTCATTAAAACAAAAGAAGATCCAAGTCAAGCTTCAGTATTCTCAACTCACCCATATTCCAAATTAAAACTAAAAGGTTTTAAAATTTGGAAAAAATAGCACTGCAGCAAGACAACTTTTTCTTCTTGTCCACCTTCTTGAGAATATTTCTGCCAAAACAGAATCAAACCTATGACAGACACTGAAGCAGGCAAAACATCTGGCCATTTCCCTAGTTTTTGAAGGAGAATATGGGGCATTATTGATAGCAAAACTTCTTCCAGAATTACATGCACTAAATTCGGCTCTGTTGCTGTTAAGTTCATGACAAGCCGACAGGTGCAGGTGTCCTTTTTGTACCCATCACATGCTGTACCTGTAATAGCATGCCAACACAAAAGTGATGACAAGGAGACTGCTGTTTCTGAGCACTCTCACATGATGTGGGTCAAGTACATAAAACTGCTCTAGGCTACGAAGACTGCTACACACGATATCTCCCACCTGTCATTCAGGTTCGGTCACCTGAGGCTCTCTCACCTTGAGATTATGTATCCAGGTTGCTGTCAAGCACCAGGTCTCACACCTCCACAAGAATTATGTCCAGCGTTTTCCTTTTGTCCCAGCGACTACAATTTTTGTGCATCATCTATAGACCCCACCTCTTTTCTACATTTTCCACCTCCAGCAATATCCTTCCAGTCCAAATAAGATGAAGGCCAAAAGTATCATCATCCCCTGTCAGTTATCTGGAAAATTTCTGTCAAAAGGGTGGCTGTCGTGCTACACAGACAGTAACATTTTTCCTTCTGTTCAAAAAAAACAAAGGTATTTTTCATTCTGATTATGAATTCTACTGCAGCTTACAGATAATACATAACAACTGATAGAGCAAGACTAGCCCTGCATTTTTTCTTGTAGAATTTTATATGTACTTACACAAAAGATGGCAGAGAATCAAATCTCTAGTGGAGCCCAAAGTAACTGGAAAAACAACGTGTGTTGCTTTATGTTGTCTGTGTGTTTTCTATTGTATTACTCTTAAATCATAGCAGTTACAGGTAATTAGTAATTTCTAGTTTCTATTAACATTAAAAAACAACATCAAGAACAGCTCCCTTTTAACAATGGCACATTTCAACTAGCTTGCCCAGGATTCTTGTTTCTATGGCCTGGGCTTGACAGACTAAGAATACACCCAGCTGGTTTTCAAACCAACACTTTCAATAGTCTGGGGAAGGGCTGTGTGACTTGTCATAAAAACAGCTGCCTCTGTCTCCCCAACCAGCCAGGAATAAGCTGAAGAGAACAAAACCTTGAATGAAAACACCTCGACTTTTCATGCAAGGACAAAAGGTGGTCATTATGCATACCAGGAAGGTTCTTTTATAGCTGGTAATTACATATAAATTGGAGAGTTATAATAAAAAAAAAATCATTTCTCTCTTCATTTATTTAAAATGTGATTTCTACAGCCATTATATAATTACTGGTATTTTTCAGTAATGTTATTAAGAACAAATGAGCTAGTGTTTCTGAAAGAATCACAAAGATGTGAATAGTGAAAGTTGCTTATTAGAACTGGTAGTCCAGCATGAAGCAAGTGGCAGGAAAAAGATCTCATCTTGAAAACTGCAAACTGAACTTTTTTCAATGTTGAAAAAGGATTAATTTCTATCTTTCTACTACGAAGAAATAAATTATCCCTATCATCTGACACGTTGTTTTAAGGTCTCAGCTTTTCTCAGTTTCTCATTTGTTCAGAAAATGTCTGTGAACTACTGACCTCCAGCAACAAGCCTAAAATAAGACATAGAAAGATCACAAAAATTCTGAAAAGAACAAGAACAGCTCCCTGCTGTCACTACTCATGAAGTAAGTGTTATTCACGACACTTAGTCAAGTACTCATTCCCATGTACAGTCTGAAATGTTTGAGTATAAGCAACAGTAGCAACATATTAGGGAAAGAATATAAAAATAAAGAATAAACATCTCTTAGGAGATACACAAATCTCCATGAACTACAGCCTAGGCAGATTTTAGAGAGCTAACAGGTTATATACTTCATCACAGTGAACAGTTCTAGATATCCTGGAGGCTGAAAATCAGTACTAAATATTATTAATGTAGAGGATTGATAAGGGAGTGATACAGAGAACAAAGAAGAGAGAAAGACTTGTATTTCAAGGGAGAAGAATTGGAATCAGGTGCATAAATATCACCATGTCATCACCGAGTCCAACAGAAACTTTATTTGTTTTAAAGCAAATTATTTTCTATTACTGGTAGTTCTGTAAATGGATAAAAACAGACAGAAAGCACAAGAAATGCAGAAGTAAATATCAAGTCCCCCAAGATGTTTTATGATGGCAGAATGTAAAACAACACACATCTCCTCAAGAGCCCTGAGGCTCTGATGTCCAGGGGATTCCTGCTGTCCTGAGCTACCCTGGGCCACAATGGCAGCAGAAGGCTCCAAACAAAAAAAGTAACATAACTCAAAATGTGGGAGAGCAGGCAGAAACCCTTTCCAGTTCCAATGGCAGTCCATCAAACTTGTGTCTCCTTTCTCCAGCCCATGCTGTCACACCAGATGCTTCTGCCTTCTGAGGGCTCTCTCCCAAGGGCAGAAGCTGTTTCTCTCCCAGCAGGAAGCTACAGGTTAGATCTGAGCTAATGGTGAGAAACAAAGGCATCAGTACTGGGATGAGGGGGTGGGCAAAATAGCTAAATTTTAGGACATTTTTACTTCTTTAAAAAGAATGCAGGTGATGGGGAGGCTTTTGTTATTATAGCAAATAAGCTTTTTTTAACACATTCAGCTAACTCCTTGAAAATCTGCCACTTACTCCACTGGTGATGGGAAGAGTCTCTATCCTTAGCTGACTCAGATTATTAAAGTGTGGCTAATTGTTGGCTTCTTCCTGGCTAATTGTTAAACGTCCTGGTTTAGCATAATTTTGTTGCCTTGCTTTTTCTCTTGTGATTACACATGGTGTTAAATACTTTCTGTGAAACTGTCATTTATTTGTAACGGCATCAAAAACTTGAAGTAAAACTGTACATCGCAGTGATTTATCAGAATAGTTTTTATCTTGTCTTTTAAACCTCAAAGTAACAGTTTACGTTTGTCTCTGACCACGTCCCCAGTATTTACTGTAGGGCACAGAAGTTGGTCTTACAGATTTACATGTGTTAATCAGAAAAACATCACAACTTATTGATCAAATTCTGTGATACACATGCTAGATATCACAAGTACGTGAGTACCTGAAAAAGTATTCACAGACCTCACTTCTTCAATAAGACATTTTCACGGGGTTCACACCAAACACAACACTAATTCACAAATAAATTTCTTTTTTTTTTTTTGATCACAAAATGCATCTTATTTACATGTCTGGTTTTGCACTGAAATATCTGCCAGTCTTCTTTAGCTGGAATAAGCACTACCTGGTACTTAAAGTTTGACAAAAGACATTTCGCTGTGAGTAGAGCTGAGAGAGAGGGAAAGACAGAAGTTTTATGAAAGTGAGGTCTGTATATAATAACCAAGTCATAACAAAAAAAGGTGAAAGGTGGAAAATCATAAACAAAATAATGTGTATCTGAATATGAAGAATGGGCTTAAGATCGGTCATTAAAAATTGCCAATTCCTGCTTTTGACCCCAACTACCAGGCTGCAGTTTTAAGATGTGTGTTCAGTGGGAATCTTTGCATGATAACTCCATTTCCTGTTTCAGTGCCCATTGCCTCTTGTCCTACACCTGGCTTTTCCTTCATTAGCCATGTCTCTTAGGCATATGGATGCACTGATGCAATCTTCTTGACCCTTTTCTTCAGGCTCAAAACCTGAATGATGACATGTTTTGTTATGGCAGAAACAGCTGAATTTCTCCCCACCTAGAAGAGTACCCAGGGCCAGGCTCTTCCTGCTGTGAAAGGGAGTTGGGATGAGAGACACAGGGAACCACCATGAAGGATCAAGCCTGCTTCTCCTGTTGGACAAAAGGACAGGAGAGAGGAGGGCAGTGAATGCTGCTGCTGGGAGGGTCATTTCCATGTTCAGCACTGAGATACTGCACCAGCCCAGCTTTCTCCAGCTCAGCAGCTGCTACACCAAGGGCAGAAGCCCCTCACAACAGCCTCACCAGCCAGAAGCTCTGGATGAGCCCCCTGATAAGTGTGAGCTGACTGATAGCACTCCTTCCGAACTGCTAAAGAATATTTCCTGGTGGCCAGAATGAAAGGAAAGCTAGAGGATAAATCTAGAAGGAAACAGGCAGAAAGACGTGAATAAGAAAAGAACTGCCAGTCATGCAGTTTTTTATACTTGTCAATTATTTGCCCAAAGATGCTAGACTTTCAATAGCCTAAAGTACAGTGGGGAGATAATGCAGTTATTAGATTGTACTAAAGAAACCCAAAGAACATGACAACCTAAAAAAAAACTTGAAAAAGATAAGATTTTCTTTTTCCTAAAAAGTCTCAAACTGGTGATTTCTTATTATTGAACAAGGCTGAGATTGTTGAGTCAGACATGCTGTATTGTAGTGCCTATGGCAACATTCACTCAGAATCCACTTATGATAAGAAATACAAAATCGAAAAAGTAGCTCTTAGAGGATCCTCATGTAGATTTCTAAATGTTGCAGAACCAGAGCAGAAGTTCTAAAGGGATTGTAAATAATGGCACAGGGAATTGAAAAGCAAAAGCAGAGAAAATGTTGTCCTGAGAAGCCCATAAATTGCAAAAACAGGTAGCTGGTGAAAAAATTAAGGCAGCATCTGATAGAAAGATAAAAGTCAACATGACTAAGTCCAGTTTAACATAAACAGATAAAACTGAGATGTTAATAAATGAAGAAGTCAATAAATTCCTCCTTACTGTGGTAAAGTAAGATAAAATCTCAAAAATATAATATTTTTTAGAGTTTTGGGAAATGGAACACTTAGTCACTTAGTTGCAGACTGAAAATATATCAGACATTAAGTCCTCTTGGTCACTGTGGTGCTTCAAGACCAATCAGAATTTAAACTCCAAGTAAGCCACTCCCTTTCCTCTCCTCTTCTGGTAAGAGAGGGACAAAAGCAGAGACTATGGGTTGAGATAACAATTTACTGAAAGCAAAAAGCAATTAAATAAGAAACACACAGTAACAGCAGTAATACTAAAGTACACAAAAAAGAAGGTGTTATACCCGTAGAAAGATGTTCACCATCTCAACTTAGCTCCACATGGACAATGCTTTCCATTCAGCACCATATCGTGTAGCTGTGTCTCAGAAAAATGGGAGAGGACGGATAGAGACAGAAAAGGATGGAGTCTGCAGGGCTGATGCTGACAGTTTCCCACTGGAGAGAGCAAAGCAAAAAATGATGCACCTCCAGCAGTGTTCTTGCCTTTTCTTCCCAAAACCATGCCCCTGTAGATGGTATGCATGGTACAGGATAACAACTTAGGATAACACACCCATATGGCACTAAGCTCTGCCCCCTCTCTGCAACCAGAAGAACCACTTTAATGTTGTTGGGAGGCTATACATTTGAGTTGTCCCTGGAAATGCCTCCATGACTACATCATGCTCCTCTATCCACACTGCATGGCACTTCTGAAGGCTCTCAGTCACATCCGTACCGTCTCAAACACATCCCACCTGTCCTGCGAGGTCTTACTGCACACTTGGCAAGCCTCCTTCTCCTGGGGTCTCGTAGTCATTGCCACACCATGTGCATCCTTCAGAGCCTATATAACAGACATGTGACTACTTTTGTTATAAACCAGGGGCTAGGAAAGAGGACCACTGGAAACAGGACAGACAGGTGGATTAGCAGCCTTTTCATGTTGAATTATTGAAATATTGAATTTCACATGTTGAAATTATTGACTGCTCTCCCCACATGTTGAATTATTGAAAAGATATACACAGCAGCAAAGCTTGCTCTATAGGACCGGCTCATCCCAACAGGGGAGGCTCCTGCAGGGATGAGGCACACTGTCACATCTCATGGTGTTCATTTGTCATCTCCCCAGCATGTGTCCTCAAGCCTGGGCTCTCTCTCCTCAGAGGAAGCCCGTGAGGCTGGCTCCACATCAGCAGTGCTCGCTGTTACCCAGGGACATGGCCAAGGCTGGTGGGGAATCAGGGGCCTTCTCTGATTAGTGTATGTTTGGTTGAATCCTGAAGCTAAGGTCCTTCCCCAGGGCACTGATTCAAGGGACAAGACACATGTCAACACATACGACATATTTGATTTTTGCCAGAAACCTCTACTGCAGTCTGATATCATAATTCTTACTCAAGGAGATCATGGGCAGAGAGCAGGCCCTTTTAATACCTCCTTAATACCCCATGATTATCTAATTCATTTCATGGAGAGTGATCTGCCTCTCAGTTTCAAACACCCTGAAGTCGGCCACTTACAGACAGAGTCGGGCTTAGTCCACTGAGATGAGGACAGGAGACTCAGGGAAACACAGCAATATCTGGAGATTTGTCTCAAAGGAAACAAATCCCACAAAAGCCAGATCTCTTCTTATCAGCTGTTAAAACACGAGGACTAAAAAAAAAAAAAAAAAAAAGCTGTTTGAACAATCTCAGTCATCTCAGTCAAGCTGAGATTTACACAAAATTACACAAAATAAAAGCTGAAAAAAAAAATTCCTCCAACTTTTCCTAGGAACTTTGCAATGTTTTCTCTAGAATAACCCACAAAGGAGAATGAACATCTCTTATGGGGACAAGCAGGAAAGCTTGGGCACAAAGCAAAGTTTGGAGCTGCAGAAGGGCAGAACTGAAAATTAATCATTCAAGTATATTGTGCTCCATTATTGTGCACACTTAAGACATCTTTCTGAATGGGCTAATTTTGAAGACATTTGAGAAAAACAGAATTATAACAAAAAAAAAGTTGTTATGGCAGTCACGTTTGCAATGAAATTCTTCTGGGTATATAACAATTTTGTAGAATCAAGGTTAAGATTGTTTAAACTGTGTTTAGAAAACCTGAAGATCCTATCCTAGACAAGAGCAAAATACTTGATGCTGAATGTCATTGGACATTCTGGAATGTTTTGCAATAAAAAATATAGAAAGAGATCACCTGGAATGAAAAAATATGGCTTTAAAAATGGTTTGAAATAGATGAAAGGAGGAAAGTTGACTTTAGGTAAGTCTGTCTATGTATTAGCAAAGCAAAGGACCCAAAATAATATATCCTGCCTGTCAGGACTTAAAACTTGATTCAGTAATTCAAGCGAGGACTACAAAGCAGTTTGACTTCTTCAAAAGAGCTAACTCTACTGAATAGCTAACTCAAACTTTTACTAAAGAGCTAAAAGTTTAGTTAATTAAATTCTATTAACTAACTCAAGGATTTAACAAGTTAAATTCTACTAACTAACTGAAGTTGAGACTGCAAAAGCACTACTTCTGCTAAGAGGAGCCTGAAGTAAGCTGTCAGTGATTTCTATTTAAGATTTCAGTAATCTTTCACATATGACATCCAGGGTCTAATCATATGGTGCTGTAAATCCTTAATATCTGCACCAACCAGCTTCAGCTCAACATCATTACTGTTTGTTTTTCTCATATGTCTGCTTTCTTCTCCTTTAGTCAGCTTCTGTGACACCTTCCCTGTTTCCAAAGGCCAATCCCCTGACAAGAATTTGGTCAGGGTGTGAGATGATTTCCATTATTAACAATATAATGTGGTCCAGCATGAGTATGTTGCACAGTTAAGCACTTTTTATGTTACCAAGTAGAGTTGTTACTTACATATAATCCATTCACAATATTCGGGTTTCATACCGAACACACAGAACACACACATTATTCTTGTATGATTTCTTTGTTTTTACACTTTAGTCTTCTTCAATAGTAAAAATGTTTGCAGTCCCATAAAGTAACTTGCAAAATATGTATATGTATATGTATATGTATATGTATATGTATATGTATATGTATATGTATTATTATCAGAAAAGAAATCAGAGGTGGGAAGTAGGAAAAGAGGTAGGTTGGAGCCAGACAACGCAGGCAAGAAATGGGCTAGAAAATGAGGGAAAAAAGACAGATGGAAACTAATTTGTGCAAGACCTTGAAGCAAGGAGTCTGAACTGTATGTGGGAAGCTATAATACAAGAGATTTTTTCCATAAACATTCAAACTGAGGCAATGATATTTAAAAGCTTTAATAAGATATGAATTTGGGTAACACTTTGTCTTTCTGAGAAAATTACTCAGGCAATCCAAGACACTGGACTATTTTTCATATTGTTTTCCCCATCTGTGGAGTCACTAAATAATTATGCCATTATTGTGTGTGAAGCCTCACTTATTAGGAATTACAGCAACACCTGGTTATACTGACATGAGCTGTGGTTTAGTAATCAAACTTCTTGCAGTTGCTTTAGTAACCACTTCTAGTGAAGGACAGATAGGATTAAACATTCACTCTTTTGGAAACTCACTAGTCCCTACATTATTAATGCATTAATTTAGTAATAATAATCCTTCATACTTACCAATGCACTGACCTCAGGACCTGACTTCTGGGGTGACATTTGAGAATGTCTTAGTGAATACATACTAGTTTTCCTCTGTGTTTGAGCAGGCTTTTTTTCTCTGTTGAATTTCTAATCAGCACCTGAAGGATACCAAAAGGGTATTTCTCCAGTCCAGGAAAGGCCTCTGGAAAGGCTGCAATGACATTGCCCCTTTCACCCTCAAGGTCATGGATGAGGCAAATAAGCTCTAACTTTGCATATTTCTTGATCTATCACTTCCTAAAGGAGAAGTCAAGATCTAAGCTAACAGACTCTAACAAAGGTTCCCACTGTTAAGGGACAAACCAGCCTATTTTGCATACTGTTGCATCTGGAATTTTCCAAAGAGCCCTGAAAACTTAGACACCAAATGTCCATTGTAATCCCTCAAGAGTGAGACACTGAGCTCCTTGAGTAATGCTTCAGCCAACAAATCCAATTATGCTGAGGTACAGGTGATGTGACTGGAGCTGACTGTACTCTGGCAACGCCTCACGCTGGATGGGGGCAGGAGAGCACAAGGGCAGGATAACATTAGAAGCCACGTGGCATTCTGTGCTTTGATAGTTGTGCACTGACACTTCTGCAGCTCTCTTACCTCTGGCAGCTTTAGATGCCAGGCTGTAGATAGGAAGCCCAGACCTACTGGGGGACAGTCTAAGTGCAGGTCTAAACATGCACCCTTCTGTAGATGTTTGTCTTTTTAGTAGCAAAGCTGAACCTGGTACAATTAAGTCCAGGAGTGCTAACACACAGACCGGCATTGGGAAAATTGCCAGGCTTTTGGGATGCTGCCAACAATACAGGCTCTAGTACAAAAGATAAATGAAGTTTGTCTAAACTCCTATCACCTCTACTCTACCTATTCTTTAGCTAAAAGGTATCTTTTCAAACCAACTGCAATCCTGTCACTCAGTTGCTTGTTAGGTTTGGCATCTTTCGTAAGCACTATAGCAATTCTGAAAGTCTTGGAAGGGTGCAGAGGAGACATCAGGCAAACATGCACACCACAGAAGACTGTGCCAAAACAAATGAGTTTATAAAGATCCGTTTGCTGTGTAGTCTATCTGAACATTGTACATGCCATGTCTTTCACCATATATTCTTCAGACTATAAATAAATCAAATTGACATATATTCACAATCTAGCACCATCTGCTGTGTAAAGGAAGAAGGCATTTTAAAAGCCAAGGTTCTGTTTGTTTTCTTACATGATACATCTTAATCAGTGAAATGTATTCCTAGTTTTATAAATGTGCAGCTTGATTTTAAATGTGACAAGCATTTTACAAGAACCATTTGAGAAAATCCTTCTCACTATGGATTCTCATTTGCTATTAGTTTCTGCATCACATTAAAATTCCTTTATTTCCAAAGCATTAAACTGAGACCAAGAAGCAGAAAGGTCTTACCTGAAGTGTGGTGAATCAGACACTCTTTATGGAAGAGATGCATATAATCAGAGATAAGGGTTATGGTTTTTATATAAATTCTTCTCATTTAAGATAAAAATTGAATGTAATATTTCAGACAATTATCTGCATCATTGTGAATGGTTTTCTTTTGCTAATTATATTTTTCAACTGTTTCATATGTCCTCTTATAACAGGTTTGGGGTTCTTTTCATTAGCTATGACAAAAGCGGGAGACATTATTCCAAATAAATTTCATTCAGGAACAAAAGTTATACATTTCTTTCCTATTTATTCCTTTATTTTAAAAAAATTTCATATCCTTCTGAAATTCTAAGGTTCTCTATTTTTAAAAGTTTTAGAAGATCATGGCAAAGCATAGAGACATATTCTAAAACTTATACAAGCTACCTCAAGAAATTAAGCTTAAGCAACTTTGTTGCCCCACATGAAACTAAAATTAACTCATTCAGGAACTTATCTCACCTTCATTTCTTCAATAATTTAGCTGCCTTTTTTTTTGATGTTAGCATACACTGTTACAGAATCACTGAAATAATTTAATATAAAAACTTGTTTCCAATTTAGATCTCTTAGAATAAAACAGTGTAAAATTGTTTTGCTTCCTCCCTCTGCTTTGTCCAAAAGGCATTATTCTTAGCTAGCTGGCTGTCAGCAACACAAAACAAGGGGTTGTTAAATTTTCTGTTTTATAAACAGAAAGAGAAAAAAATAGACCACAAAATTTCAGTGTTTTGTTGCAGTGAATTCTGGCCTGCGCAAAGCTGAAGTAGTTTTCCCTATGGGCACTGACAAAGACAACTGTCACTGTGGGCCACAGGGCGCTGTGAGCTGCAACCAGAATCCTGCCTGAACTCAGACCAGAGGCTGAAGGTCCCCACAGTCCCTTGTTTCTAGCAAAAAATGTCAGTTTTGCTTGTTTCTGCAAGGAGGGAGGGGCTCCCCCGCAGAAATAACAAGCACAAACTGGAGACCAACCATCAGCTGAGCAGCAACTCCGACACAATTCTAAGTTGTTGCTTAGCTGCAAATGTGCATTCCCAACAGGACTCTTTAGCCTTGTGCTGTAGCTAGCAGGATCTTTGGTGGAGTACCTCTGGAAACCCCAGAGTGTTCAGCCTCTTTGATTTTTCAAGAAGTATACTAAAAAAATGCACTGCTTCTTTGGTTATTTCTTTTTGTGAGCTACTGCATAGCTTACACTACCGAAAAATGGGTAAGTGCAAGTCTTACATAGAAAAACAGAACTCAGAGCTGAAACATATTTTTTAGTCCTCCAATTTTCTGAACAGAGCCAAAAAAATTTGTACATGCTGTGAGAACCCGTCATGTGCTCCAAAGTACATGCCTCCACTGCTCTGACTCACCAGCAGGTTTTAAAAGCTACAAAGGAATATAAAGGCTTCACCTCTTCCCATTCTTCCTAAAGTGTTCTCGTTGCAACTGCTTAGCCACCAGCAATGAAACTAAAGTGATGCAAACAGCAGAACAGCGATAAGTTTTTCCTTAGCACTCTGAACTTCACTTTACTGTTGTTATCTTTTTAAATCACACTCACTCCATTTCAAATCAGGACTTCAAATGACCTGCTACTAAACCACTCTCTTCAGAAGCAAGAAGCCTACAATTTCTTAAAAATACTATAAATGCAAGCCCTTTCATTACCTTTGAAACAGGATAATATATTCCAAACAGAACAGATTTAAAAAATCAAAATTTAAACATCAAAAAGCCACACTCATATGCAAATCTACAGAAAAAGCTTATGAACTTTGCTCATAGATTTCGATAATATTTCAGAATATCAGCTCTAAACATAGATGAATACACACCTCAGATCTAGTGATCTGTTTCTTCAGCTACGGCTTTTTTCAGTTGTTAAGAAACTCTCTCCTGTTTCTTGTAAAATACAAGTTTATAGAGTTACACATGCTGTAGGGAATCATTCCTCATTGGATTGACTTTGAATATACCTGAAAGCATTTTTGTTGCTTGTAGATTTTATCTGATATGGTCCAATGAACTCCAGTGAGCTTGAACATGACCTTGACATGCTGAACTTTACCTTCAGGTGAAAATTCACAAAGTAACTGCTCATAGTCAAGTGCAGAATTGCTCTTTTCAGACAGAATTCTTGATCTTCATCACTCCCTGACCTGAAGCCAAGGGCAGTTAGATTTTCTCCCATCCTCATGTCTCCCTGGCACATAGGAAGTACGAATCCAAGCCTTGCTGTTCACTTCATCAGATGCAGGTGTGAGGAAATATTTCTTTTAAATATTGAAATTACAGCTTACAAACACATCTTACAAACACAGTGACTATTTTGAAATGTACTTCCAAGCACATGACTTCTAGTGAAAAAAAAAAAATTATTCCCCAGAAATATTTTCAGCATGAATGTACCCAAACAAACTCATAGGTTTTTCTGAATCAATAAATCATTTCTTTGCAACACCAGAATTGCAGCCATAGAAAGGGACCCTTAAGAACACACGTTTGCATACCAGCAGCAGAGCTTTCTGATCAGATCACATGTGTGCATATGTGTGGATTTAAAACATGAGCTTAATACAAAAATATTTGAAACTATATTCGTCTAAGTATATAGAGCCATTTCCTTGTTTAAAGTGATCAAGTGCTCTCTGAATATTGTACTATCAAAGAGTTCAAAATCTAAACTCATTTGCATTACAGCAGATTACACTTATCCCACTTAGACGTCAAAGGGCCTGGCAGATTTTAAATCAGTCTCACTAACTTCACTGGGGAGAGCAGATGTTCAACACCTTTGCAAAATCAGGTAATTTTAGGGGTTGTTTAAAGCTGTAAACTCAAGACTATGTTCAAACCTATTTAGCAAGTTTAGAGGAGTAAGACCTAGAGCCCCTGGTCTGTGAGACCCTGCCCTACAGCTTGCTCATTCACAGCACCATTCAGGCAATGGATACAACAGTAATTACAGCATTAACTAGTATGATATATGACAGAGTTTTGTGCCAAAGCCAAGTTTGGTTGAAAACCAAAATTGCCTTCAAGATCCTTACAATCTACTTCTTGGCAATTTTTGCACCCCCTGCCAGATGCATCCAGGCTTCTTGACGGTGATTCTATGAAGAAGCTAATACAGAGCAAGTCAATAATCATCAAAACTGCTTCCCAAATTTAAAAAAAAATGGGATGCTACTGAAATCAATAGCTTTTACAAGAATAGCTGAGGTCGAGCATGAATCTTTGGAAACTGAAAGACCGGTCTGCAAAATGCCTAGACTGGTTTCTAATAATGTCCAAAAGCCATCTCTATTTATTATTCTTGGCTCTTGACTTCCAACAAGAAAATAATGTTCTTCACTCACAAAATGCAGCCTTCATTATTCCCTACTCAACTTGACTCAAAAACCCTGAGTCCTCCCATAGAAAATAAAATAGAGAAATCTTGTCATTTAATGTCTATGGCCCTTGACCAAACAAGCATCTCAATGAGTAATATTTTAAAGGAGTTAATCTTTCTTCAGTCTTCATTCTTTCTGCATACACTTTCCACATTTTTTTTCTGCAAATGTGGTTAATTATTTTCTTTATTATAAAAATGCAGACGACATACCAGCTTTACTGCAGCTATCAATAATTACAAATTCAGAAGGTAAAACCCATAGGTTTGGTTTTGGTTTTTCCCTGGCTTCAAATGGTAGCCAGCCAGAAGCAGTGGTAGACCTAGAGACGCTAAGAACACAAAATCCATGGGTACCGCGCTCAGGCTGGCTCTGCCATCAGCTCCGCACCACCCTGCGACCTGAAGTTTTCTCCCCTCCCTCCNAAAACAAAATAAAACAAAATTGAATAAAATAACCCCAAATGTGGTTAAAATGTAATAAAATGAAATTTAACAAGGGAGAAAAATTTTTAAAAAAATGACACCAAGCAGGCAGCCTCGCTTCTCACGGAGGCCGCTCGGGGCGGCGGGAGCTCCGGCGGGCCGGACCGGGGAGCTCCCGGGCCGGGCACCGGGGCTCGCCCGCGGACCCGTGCTGGAGGGCGCGTCTCCGCCAGGAGCGTCGCAGGAATGGGACCCTAAAAGTGAATGTGGCAGAATTTCTCCGCCTGTCTCTGCCTGAACTTTGTACTTCGATTTAGCCGCTGCATAGCAATTATTAAANCCCCAGACCAAAATTTGCCCGCAGGGAACCCGAAGGGCGGGGGAGCCGCCATGAGCGGCACGTTATTTAATGAGCCCAGGAGCTGCAATCCGCCAGGCCGCACAACCACGGGCCCACGGGGGGCCGCTTCCCGCAGCCCCGGGACGCTCCCGACCCTGCGCCCGCTCCGCCCTCAGCGCCGCCGCCGCGCGACGCGACCGGCCAATAGGAGCGCGGGCCTTTCTTTCTTTCTTTCCTTGACTTGCGTTATTTGAGGTTGGTTATATTTAGTTCGGGTTTGGGTTTTTTTCTTTACTCTAAGACTGATTATTATATATACAGACCCTTAATTCGCACATTCACATAAATTTACTCTCTGGAGTACTCCTTTTTTTTTTTTTTTTTTTTT
>VYXD01015771.1:342717-379399 GCA_013397195.1 Hylia prasina | reverse complement strand
CAGACGAGATGCGGGTGGGATATTAAAGCAGCTTTTGAATAGTAATTCAGGTTCTATGGGAATCCGGGCAGATGACAGGAGCTCGATTTGGTATTCGTATTGTTAATCGCGAGCGTCAGCCCAGATCGGATTCAAACACGTTTTGTGCTCGTTAAAAATTCCAGTGTAGGGGCTGAGATTTTTTTTTTTTCTTTTTAGCACAACTTCAATTGGAGGCGAAGCTTGCCGCATAAAGTATTCAAAGTCTGTCTAAAGTTGCCTTTTAACCGTATTCCCCTTCTCCCGCAACCCCCACCGTATCTCTTGGTTCTTTCGGTTGACATGGTGCAAATAAAAGTCAGTAAACTTGTTGCTGAATTGCAATGTTTCGGTGTACCTTATAAATTCATACCTTTTCTCCCTCGATCGCCTCAGAATGAGCCCCTGCCTCAATTCGATTTTCCTTGCTGTTGGGCACATTTAGGAGAAAGTCTATTTGTGAAGTTCATTTCTAGGCAAATGTATTCAAGAGCTGATTGGGATGAATAGGACCGTGTGTCAGCCGCCCCTAATTGGGATTAAAGCACTTCGGACCATATGCAGAGAGTGACAGAAATTCTCAGGTTTCATTGTGCTCAGACTTCCACCCGCCTGGACACTCCCCCTTGGAAAAGGGGGATTTATAAAGATTTCAGGGAGAAACTGAGGAAATAAAGGAGACTCAGAAAATGACCAGTCTAATGGCTCTCTGCAGGGCTGCCAGCGTGGCAACTGTCGGGCGAGGACTGGCAGAGGTGGGCAGTGGCGAGAGCCCTGGTCCCGGGCTTCCTTTCGGACGGAAGGGCAGCAAGCCTCAGGGTTTTCGTGCCCGGCTTCCTTCCGGGGTTAGAAACCCTGGGAGTGACACGAGAGTGAAAAATCCCATGAAAAATCTTCCTTGGGTGACTCTAGCCTAATGGACGGGCTCCCAGAGGGGAAGGGAGGCAGGGAGAGGAGATGCAAGTCTCAGGCAGACATCACTGCCTGCTCGGGCTGACATTAGGGAAACGAAGTTTCTTTGGGATGCCGTCCTGCTGCAGCAGGAATGGCCGAGGGCTGTACTCCCTGCTCGGGCCTGCCTGATTTAGTGGAAGATACCAGGGCCCAGACTGGGTGATCTTTAAAGGTTCCTTCCAACCCAAACCATTCTGTCAGCCTGTGTTATTAACCCAAAGCTGCTCCACGTCCATATCCACGTATTGCCCTGCCTGTTGGTCTGTCCGTCTGCATGTCATGCATACCCTAGCAGCCCCGGCACCGCAAAGCATCCTGCCACGGCTGCGGACTCTGTGCTTGTGGGGCCACAGGGAGAGGCGACCTCCAAAGCTCAGACCCGGCCTCCACATTGTGACTATCCCGTGTGTGAGGTCGTCAGGCTGCTGTGGCCCAAAACGTGGTGAGAAAAATAATAGATGAGTGATTTCTAAACTCTGCCGTCAGTTTTTAGAAAGACGATGTTTAGTCCCATCACAGTGGGACAGAAAAGAGCCTGTACAGCTACTCGCCTTTGTTTGCAGAGGCTACTCTGTGCCAATGTGATGACGGAGAGCTGGTGACCGCCTGCTGCTCCCACCCTCTCCACTCTCCTCTGAAACCGTCCGATGGGGCGGTTTTGCGCCCAGGTACCCGGCCGGAGCCACAGCAGAGCTCGGCAACCCCGGGGCGATACAGACACGACTTTCTGTGGTGATGCTGAGCTGGGTGTCCCCTCCGTGCGGGAAATCCCCTGGCGCTACCTGTAGGCTTGTTCGTGGCGGTGGGAAAGGTCCTGCTCCCGCCACCTGGTCACGCTGGTCACTTATGCGGGCACCTTCCCACATCCCGCGGGGCTGGCCGGGTGGGGAGAGGAAATGAGGAGCGTCCTGTGAGCCTCCGGGCATGCTGCCCTGTATCCAGAGTTGAAGAGGGCTCGGTATGTGACATGCGAAGCTCGGCTGGCCTGGAAAGTAGCGCTGCGACTCTTAACAGCAGATACTGCTGAAGTCTCAGATCAAGGACTGAAGTCAGTTCTCTGCAGTGGGTTTGCCTGTGCATACCGCTCCTGGAAAGTGGAAGATCTGGTTTAGAGGACATTGACAGAGCCCTCTGCTCCCAGTCTCCTGCCGGACCGCCGGGCGCCCGACGTTCGTATTCTTGCAAGACAAAGAGCGGCGGCCACGGTCGTGCGTGGCGCTACGGGGGGACGGGGACGCTGAGGCCGGTAGAAGCCCCGGAATTAATTTCGCAGCACCTACGGTTGCCTAAGGGCCGGAGGAAAAGGGAAAAGCCCAGCCCTGACGTGCCTCCGCCCCGAGACGGCGACGATATTTAAATAAAAAAAGGCAACCCCGGCAGTGCTGCCCAGGCTTTCGAAGCGGGGAACCGGGCGGCACAGCCCTAGCCCTAGCCCTGCCAGGGCAATCCGTGTTTGCCCGTGCCGAGCCAAAACTTGGCCCCTCCCTGAGGAGAAAAACGGTGCCCAGGGCCAGGACGGGGGACCAGAGGCTCTGCCTCCGGCTGCCTGGTACCCCCGAGGTGCCTGCGGGAGGGATGTCCAGGAGGCCCCACTGTCTGGAGGCTGCTCCTCCGGTCATGGGCAGAGCTGCGCGCCACCGCCTACAGCTACAGTATCAATAAGTCGCAGGCACCTCAGAGACAGCAAGAATGCGGGTTTGCCTGTGAGCCCGTACACACGCACCCGAGTGTGTTTATGTGTAAACACACACAGGGATTTATTTATAAATTGATACGCTGGAGTCACTGTGATCCTTTTTTCCCCCCATGGTTTGTGTGGTAAGAGCGCAGGGATGAAGGCCCTTTTTCTCCTTTCTGACCGTCCCTGAGAGACAGGGCTGTTATTTATTGAAAAGCATGTGGAAAAGCCAAAGGTTACAGGACGTATACAGGACCGATGCCTTAGGAAACATCTGCAAAATCTGCGTGGCACCGAGTTGTTCCTGCGCTCCGGGGAGCAGCAGGGTGAGGAAACACGAGGTGCTTCCCTCCTTCCCCATCCTCCAGCATCAAGTATCTCCCGGAATCCAATTCATGGACCTATATTCTGATCTGAGATCTCTCTGAGTCAGGCTTTGTAAACATAGCGGTTGTAACACTTAAATCAGGTTCCCTCCACCTTTAGACAGGCAACCTAGCCTGTCTTGATTTTTTATTTCAGCCTAGGCTTTAATTGTTTGGGGTTTTTAAATATACAGTGGAAGTACCCTTCTCTGAGCATTTCCACAGACTGTCTCTATCCGTTCTGACAGCCTGATAGATTCCAGCCAGACCCTGAATCTCTTCCAGGGATGAAATTGTGCAGCGACAGGAGAAGCCAAAGCACGCAGGCAGAGAGCCCATCCCGCAGAGGTTCCCTCCTCACCCTCAGAGGACTTCTCTGCCGTGCTCAGCTCGGCTCAAGGGGAAAAACGCATTATGTGAATTTGTTGTATTTTCCTGAAGACCTTACGGGGGCCGGGGGGGTTTCATCTCTTTTAAAATCATCTCTGCGTTTACAGAATAATTGCAGCTGTAAAACAAGGCACTTGATTTCTCTAAATACTCTCCCCGAGGGGCACAGCAATATAGTACGGTAACAGCAACGACATTGCTGGAGCTTGTTTCGTAGGTGGATGCCAAAGACCTCGGGAGAAGCAAGTGCCAGCAGTGCCGGGACAGGAACGGGGAGCCGGGTGCGGCGGGGAAGAGGCTCCATGCCCGCTCCCGCGGCGGATGCCCTCGGTCCGGGAGTCGGGAGGTGCAGGCGGTGGTGGTTTCGCCTGTTGGGCTCCCGCCGAATCCAGGGCTTGATCTGAGGAGAGGCAGGGGAAATAAATCACTGGCACGGAAGAAAGAAAGGGATGAAAAAATGGTAGCTGCTGGAAGGAAGACCTCTCAATGCAGTGGCACCAGGGAGCAGAGCAGAGCTTGCTGGCTGGCTGGTAACAGTGTAAATGGAGAAAGAGATCGGTTTTGCCAGCAAGGAGGAGAAAGGGCTATAACAGAGCTGACTTCCTAATGAGCGCATATAATGCTGTTAAGGGTTTCAGCGTTTTATGCTGAAAATACGACTTTTCAAGATACGACTAACAGCAAGAAGAAAAAAATAGAACTTTAGCAAAAATGCAGCCATCGGAAACTGTTCGTTACACTCTGGTAAACATTCCCTCATGGTAAAATTGTTGGTGGGGGCGGGAAGCAGAGCAGGAAAAAGCATCTTCTAGTATGTGCAGCTCTCTAATTAATGAATTTGACAAACTGAAAGGTCTTTCTCTGGTCCCTGTGACGACTTTTTTCTTTTTTTTCCCCTTCTTTTCTTTTTTTTTCCTTTTCTTTTTCTTTTTTTTTTTTTTTGGTTGTTGTTGTTAACCCAATAAAGGTATGCGATAGAAAGTATTTGATTTACATAAGTTGAATACCGCACCTTAAACGCACATTATCTAGGGCTTACCAAGTACATCACGAACTATATCTCTTTTTCTTCTGTTTATTTTGCCATTGTATATTCCGACGCTGAAATGTGCATCATTTTTGACAGATTTGGAGTTATAAGACCAAAGAAACTTGTAGGTGTCATCTGTCAAAAACAATTTTTCATAACAGCCTGCAGATGTAATGTTGTTTTTTTCATTCATTGTTTGTGCTATTAAAATCTAAATAAAATTATTCAGATTTTTTTGCCCAATCGCCTGTGGACCGCTGCCCTCAGCTTCCCCAGTGTCATCATCTTTCAGTCTAAATATTCAAATATGCATTTAGAAGAAGAAGACAGATTAACCTCCAAGTTTCTGTCTCACTCTGCGTCTCTCACACGGAAAAACAAGGGCACACTTCGGGCACACACATACAGGAGGGTTAGCTCTTCCACAGCTATGAGGGAAAAATCTTATTTATCTTTGAACATTTCTATCACAGCTTGGTATTTGGCGTGGGGGTCTTTTTAATAAGATGACCTCCTTAAATTATCTGTGGAATGAACCCTTATAACCGGATTTGAATCAAGCTTTGCTCAGCTCAAAATATCAGTCGAACTAATCCCTTATTTTGTGTCATTGTTTTTAAAGCTGAATTAGGATGCCCAGCTAAGGTATAGGTATTCTACCCGAGAAAGGACTTGTCACTGTTGTTTCTAAACCCGGGTCCCGAGGTATTTGAAAAAAAACCACTAAAAATCGACTGCGCACATTGAGTTACCGCTGAGAAAAGGTTTTCAAAGTCCGTGTCAGCCAGAGCAGCCCCCCCGGGCTTTAGGGCTCACCCCCAGGTACAGAAACTGATTTCGGATGAGTGTGCCCACATAGAAGGAATACTTGACTTCCAGTCATCCCTTCTGAGCCTTCCAGGCAGCCCCCGCGGTGGCCGCTCCCCCGGTACGGAGCTGCCAACGCCACACCAAGCTGTCCGCCCCCGCTGGCACTGCGGCTTGCGGGCTGAGTCCCTGCCCTGCCCCATCTGTGGAAAACCCTGCAACTCCGGACCGCTTTTATTTGAGAAAGGACAGCTCCTTCTACAGTCTGGCTGCTCCGTAGTCGGTGCGCTGAGATTTTCCAGTACTTAAACTTGAAAAGAAAAAAGTTGTTTGGGTTTGGCTTTTTTTCGAATTTGGGGAAATCAAAAGTACTCTTGACACCTAGGATGAGCTCCGAGGACAGGAAATAGCTGGATTTTCATCACAGCCCACCTGAAGCTGTCATCCCGCTCCGTTGTGCTAGTGGTCAAAGCGAGCCCCGCTCTCCGTGTCTTTCAATTCCTATAAATATCAACCTTATCGGCTCCGCCCGCAGTCTGTCCGTGGGAGGAGAAGCCGGCCCGGAGCCGCGGGGTCCGCAGCGCAGCCGCGCATTTTGTGCGGAGAGACTGCGGGATGCTGTCGGAGAGCAGGCTGCGGTATCCCTGTCCTGCGGCCCCGCCGGGCCGGCCCCAGAAGCGCCTTGTGTTGGAGGCCACTTGAACTGGGGCGAGAAGACAGCAGTTTCTCAGACTCCCTCTGGGAGCCCGCAAAACTGGGTGGAAAAGATGCGCATAAGATACGCATATGTGTGTTCTCATTTATGAAACCTGTCCGGGGAAATAGAGATATGGAATTATATAACGGGATAAGGATATTTTCTCTCTTCGGTTGTATAGTTTTTCTTTAGTTATGTAGATCCAGAAACCCCCTCTGAGCTTCTGGCTTGGCGAGAAACCATTTGTTACCAGAGAGAGCAAGGCAGCGAAGCCTGCCCTTGTAAAAGCGTCTCTCAAGTGTGATCCGGCAAAGATGCAACTAATTAACTCGCTTTTCTGTTTTCCGCTCATTTCTCTCCTGTAATGTCAGAGGCTTGTTGAGGAAGGGGGTGGGTTTCTCCTCGGGCTAGGCTCTGCCGTGCTCACCAGGAGCCGCAACCCCCTCCCGCCTGCCGGGTTGCTTTAAGGTTATCCGATACCTTCGCGAAGTCGTGCAGAAAATCCGGCTCCCGAGGTCCCACGGGACAGAGTCAAGCAAGAAAATAAGTGTTCCTCATTTCATTCGAGTTAATAAAAGTGACACAACTGCTGCAATGGTGGAAGGCTCGGGTGAACATGGAGGAGCTGTTCTCCAGGGACAAATGCAGGTTTTTGAGTCAAAACCAGGAGGAATAGTGAAGAAGGAAGGAGAGGTCCTGCAGAAATAGGCAAAGCCCCTGTGCAAGCCTGGAGTAGCAAAGGAGCACCCCTGCTGTTTTGCAGGGAGGTGGGCTGCAAGCCACTTCCATTTCACAGCAGTATCATTTCCTCTGGAAGGGCCAAGAGCTCAGTACAAAAATATACACCGTAGAGGCAGACTAGTTTTCTCTTTCCCTTCTTGAAAAGCCATTCTCCATCATTTATTATCAGTCCTGGCTAACTGGAGAGGTCCCAGATAACTGAAGGCTGGCCAATGTGATGCCCATCTGCAACAAGGTTTATAAGGAGAATCTGGGGAATTACAGGCCTGTTAGCCTGGCCTCAGTTCCAGGGAAGGTTATGAAGCAGATTATCTTGAGTGGCATCACTTGGCACATACAGGACAACCAGGACATCAGGCCCAGTCAGCACAGGTTTAGGAAAGGCAGGCCCTGCTTGACCAACTTGATCTCCTTCTATGACCCATTTACTGGATGAGGGAAAGGCTGCAGATGTTGTCTACCTGGACTTAGTAAAGATTTCAGTACTGTCTTCCACAGCATTCTCCTGGAGGAGCTGGCAGCTGATGGCTTGGACAGGTGCACTCTTTGATGGGTTAAGAACTGGCTGGTTGGCTGGGCACAGAGAGTGGTGGTGAATGCTGTTGCATCCAATTGGTGGCCAGTAAGTAGTGGGGTTTCCCCGAGGCTCAGCTTTGGGGCCAATCCTGTTTAATGTTTTTATCAATGATTTGTACAAGGGGATCAAGTGTACCTTCAGTAAGTTTGTGGATGACACTAAGTTGGGTGAGAGTGGTGATCTGCTGGAGAGTAGGAAGACTCTGCAGAAAGATCTGGATAGGCTGGATTGATGGGCCAAGGCCAACTCTATGGAGTACAATAAGGCAAAGTGCTGGGTCCTGTACTTGGGTCACAAAAACCCCAAGCAGCACCACAGCCTGGAGGCAGAGTGACTGAAGGAAAGTTGCCCAGTGGAAAAGGAACTTGGGGTGCTAGTCAACAGCTGGATGAACACGAGCCACTATATGTCCAGGTGGTCAAGAAGGTGGCCTGTATCACCAATAGTGTGGCCAGCAGGACTTGGGAAGTGACTGTCCCCCTGTACTTGGCACTGGTGTGGCCACACCTCAAGTCCTTGTTCAATTCTGGGCCTGTCATTACAAGAAGGACATTGAGGTGTTGGGGTGTGTCCAGAGAAGGGCAACAGAGCTGGTGAAGGGTCTAGAGAGTAAATCATGGGGAGAGGTTGATGTTCAGCCTGGCAAAAAAAGGAGGCTCCAGAGAGACCTTATCATTCTCTACAACACACTCAACTGCCTGAAAGGTGGTAGAAGCAAGCTGGGGGTTGGTCTCTTCTCCCAGGCAGCTAATGACACAATACAGGGAAATGGCCTCAAGTTGCTCTAGGAGAGGTTGAGGTTGGACATCAAAAAGAATTCTTTCATTGAAAGGGTGTTTAAGCATTGGAACAGACTGCCCAGGGAAGTGGTGGAGTCATCACCTCTGGAACTGTTCAAAAAACAACTGGATGTGGCAGTTTGTGCTACCGTTTTGTTGACTTGGTGGTGTTTGGTCAAAGGTTGGACTCAATGATGTCAGAGGTCTTTTCTAATCTTAATGATTCCATGATTCTATGAAAAGTTGTTCAGGACGCAGAGAGGCAGCCTGGGATGTGGGTAGGACAGAGAGGTCTCCGGTCCTGGCTTGCCAGCAGCTGTGATCAGCCTCCTGACTTCTCAGGAAGCCTCTCATTGTCCATAACTGCTTAATACTTGTTTAACTGAACATTTGGGAAGAGGTGAGAGAGAGGCAAACTCTCCCTGTGAGGTGCAGGCTACCTAAGAGACCCTCAGTCTGCTATTCATGTCCCAGCAGAGGTCTCCAATGGAGTGACCCTAGCAACTTGGTCTTTCCTGGAGGCAAAGTCCTCCCTTATGGGACACATGCCCCATGTGAATGAGTGTCTGGCTGCGGGTCGATCTGTGTGGCTCCCAGGGTTTGAAAGACAGCCTGAATAACCATCTTAGCCTGGGTAGGGTGAGCTGCTCAGGATCCAGACTCACAGGCTACTCCTTGCATGGAAAGCCTGAGCCATCAGAGTGAGGATGCATTTCAAGCTGACCAGAGGAAGAAAAAAAATCAAACCAACAAAACATTGATATGAAACTCCATCCTGCATATGCTCCTGCTGCATGTTTTACTGAGAAGAGGTGGGGTTAAATGCCAGAGTGTCTGTGACCCAGAAAGGAAAACCCTTTGAAATAACAGGCTACTACGTGGGAATGCTGATTTTTAAAAATTATTTTAAGCAAAGGTCAGTAGGAGGTGGCTGAAGCATCTATCCTTATCAAGAGGTTCTCACAACACAGCTGATGGTTTTAATAACACCTCTGTCCCTTGTTATTTATCCTCACGTTGTAAACCATTATCCCTCATTATTCTAAGGTCTTTCCCTCATCTAGTGAAATTATCCTGAATGTCTTCTACATAAAATATTAAATGGCTGCTTCTGCAGAAGTCTGGTTTTTTGTGTGGAAGGGGATGTGTGTGTGTGCGATGGTGCTTCAAATAAAAATTCTCCAATATAAATCCTTTGCCCCTGACATTGTCATTCAAAACAACAGGATCCTTATGTTCAGATACATGCATTACTGAGCAGCTGAATTTTTATTTCATATGTATAAACACTATTTGTGGCTACTTCCTGCTGGTTTGACACATGGGGTCACATCCAGGGTCACCACTCCTCCAATCCACCTCGTTTGTTGCAAAATATAGCCTAAAAGACCACCATTATTGGGAAAAATATCAGACAACTGTCACATTACCTAACTTAGTGAAATCATAACAAAGGCTTCCATTAGAAGTGACATAACATAAGCTGGAAGGGGTTTTCAATTCCACTTACACTTCTTTTCCCTGTTCCTTCCCTGAAATGTCTCACATTCTCAGCATGTTTTGTGGAAGCTTGATTAAAGTCAGTAAATCCAGTTTTGTACCACTCATTCATTTCCTGAGGGGATATTAAACAGCAGAGGGACAAGAATGCTTATTGTCAGGTCTGTGAAAATATATGTACTGTTTTCAGTTATTAGATGAATATGTAAACATGTGAAAAACCTGAGAGTATCAGCAAAGACTGTCTTTGTGTGCATCCAAGGGAAAGAGATAAAGAAAATATTGTATTTCCAATTGGGAAGGAGAACCCATGAACAAAAAAATGACCATGTATCATCCTATTTATCATGGTATTTATAAGATGTGGCTTGGAAGAAGCACTTTTTGGGGGAAAAAATCTATCCAACTATCCTGTGTATATTTATATCTAGCAATGGACTACTAAGTATATTCAATATGTTTGTGATGGCTTTATTAGGGGGGCAGAGGGGGAAGAGATCAGCAAGAGCTGACAGATAATTTCATATCAGAAATATGACAAAGTATAATTTTACCTGCAGGTTCTTGGCTGCGATTTTTTCATCCTATATCTGGATGTCCCTCAGAGCAGCAGCCAGGTCTGAGGCTGAGCAGGAGACATCAGCACACACAGCAGCATTGAACATCTGTTTCATGAAATCTTCGTTTGCTTGTTTTGACACACACGCACAGAGGACATGGTAAATAAAGCGATCCTCCACACAGGTCCTGGAAAAGAAAGGTTCAAATCAATGTCAAGGGGAAAAAGCTCTGCCTTGTCTGCCCCCTGCCATGCCCCTGCCCAAGAAAGAATCTCCCAGCTGGGCCTCCAGGGAGATGGAGCCATAGTAGCATCCACACATGGCAGTCAGTCTTGCTGTACTGTGGGCCCACACCAGCTGCAGGCCTCCTGGCCCGGCAACAGGCACCCCCAGCACGCCCCAGTCTAGAGGAACCTTTGTCTTTTTGCTCAAGGGATGCTGCAGGGCTGAGAATGAGCCCCCCCACCCCCACCCCAAAGCACTGGGAGCCCCCCTGGGTGCCACTCTGCAGGGAGGATCTCCAGCATGGCAGAGTGTCCCCTTGTATGGCACCAGGAGGGTGACTGAGCAGGGCAATGTGTACCCCAAGGAGTCTTTGTTTCTCCTTTGTTTCAGGTCTGTGGAGCACAGAGTTTCCTTCACAGCTCTGGTACTGGTGTGGTCTGCTGCAGTGCTGTGAAATGGGGTCATGCAATATGAGGTCTCCTGCTAGGAAAAAGACAGTCTGGGAGTGGAGCTGGCAAGAATCTGTGGTGCTCCCATTCCAGCATTATTGGACAGCCCCCGTGGTGCCACACACAGGGCAAGCAGAGCTGTTTCCCATGCCCAGTGTGCAGTGCAGCAATGGTACTTATCATAGCTATGGTAAATATCCTGCCCAGGCCCTACTAAGTATTTCCTGCAGTGTAAAATCATAGAATTGTTGAAGTTGGAAAAGACCTTTGAGACCATCAAGTTAACCCAGCACTGTCAAGTCCACCACTTAACCATGTTCCCAAGTGCCACATCCCCATATCTTTTAAATACCTCTAAGGGTAGTAAGTCAACCACTCCCCTGGGAAGCCTGTTCCAACACAAAGACAACCCTTTTGGTAAAGAAAGTTTATCCAAACCTCCCTGCTGCAACTTGAGGCTATTTCCTCTTGTTCTATCTCTTGTTTGTTGGGAGAAGAAACTGACACCACCTTGCTACAGTTTCCTTTCAGAGAAACTGTAGAGTAATAAGGTCTTCCCTGAGCCTCTTTTTGTCCTGGCTAAACAACTTCAGCTCCCTCAGCTGTTCCTCATAAGACTTGTGCTCTAGACCCTTCACCAGCTCCTTGCTCTTCTTTGGATAAGTTGCAGCACCTCAGTGTCCCAGAAACTGACAGGGCACTTGAGGTGCATCCTCTCCAGTGCTGAGTACAAGGGGATTATCACTGTCCTGGTCCTGCTGGCCACGCTATTTCTCATATAGGCCAGGATGCCATTGGCCTTCTTGGCCACTTAGGCACACAGCTGGCTCATACTCATCCAGCTGTCGACTGTGCAGGAGACCAAATCACCACCATGAGGTAACAAAACACAGGTACTAAATCAGAGAAAGAAAAAGGCTGGGGTCAGGTAGAGAAAGGTGGTGGGAAAAAGGAGAGATGCTCACTTGATGTGATAACCGGAAGCATGAGATTTGCTGCTATTTTGGTTGCTCTAGTATGTTCAGTAAGGCAATTACATGCTTCTCTGTTATACAGCGGCCTCTGTCTCTCTGCTGATTCCTTGGTGCTGTGCTATGCTGTGTGTGATGTGGTTGTGAGTGGCTGTGATCCAGAGCATTTGCTGGCAATTTGGTTCACCTCTTTGTGACATTGACACAGCAGAGTAAGTTCCTTCTCCCTGCAAAGTTTGCATATTTTTTGGAGAAAGGTGTCAGGGCAGACACCCCCCACAGATTCCCCGCAAACCCAACCTGTGGTTTCCATTTCGTCTCCTTGCACTGAGAAGGGAAAGGTAAAGGGTATGCGAAACGTTCTTTCTCTACCTCCCTCCTCCACATTCCTATATATAAACAGGGTCTCAGGCCTAAAATCTTTCTGGCATGTCAGAACGCGTCTCATTCTGCCAGCAAAGGCATTTAGAAACACTGTTGTCTCCATCTGTCCTGGTTCCAGCCAGGACAGGGTTAATTTCTGCTGTAACCAGGAGGGGCCAGGGTCAGGACCTAGAGGTTATTCCATGCCACCTCATGTCATTTTCCAGGGACAGGGCAGGAAAATGGCTTTTCTGCAGGCTGGGATAGCACTGCAGAGGGAGTTGGGCATTGATGGGGGTTTCCACAGGGGGAGCGACAACTTTTGTTTTCTTGTACGCTCTGTCTAATTTGTATTGTTGCTGTTACTGTTTGTTTCTTAACTCATTGCTGTTTCCAGTAAATCGTTCTTCTCTCAGCCCATGATCTTTACCTTTTGTGCCTCCAGTTGTGCTCTCCAGCCACCCACAGGGGAGGGACAAGGGGACAGGATCGTGTGTGAGTCATGTGGGGTCTGGGGTAATTTCAGTGTGAACACGACATTTGAGACTATAATTTGTAAACCATGACACCATTTTACCCTGTGCATCTTCCCTCTCTGCTTCATAGCTCCTAAATAGAACCTAAAATTCCCTTTAACTTACCCGTCCCCAAGTTTTCGAGTGCATGATACGGATACATCTCAATAGGTGTGTTGATACATCTCAGATTCCACAAGAAGCTGACAGCCACCACAGGAAAGAGCAGAGAAAGAAAACAGGCCCATGTACTTCCTGTTTACAGCTTAAATTTATAATTATTAAGTAAATACTCTCTCTGAAGAGGAAAATTCCAGCACAGAGCAAGCTGAGCCGTGAAAACTTGGGAACCGGTAAGTTAAAAGGAAATTTAGGTGAGGTGGAGACAGCACAAGACAAGTAAGCTCTGAATCTTCCTGGTTGCTTACAATAGGGACCTTACTGGGAGAAGCAGCGGTTTTAGACTGACAGACAGCAGCTTTGGACTGCATATAGGGATGAAAGTCTTTCCACGTGAAGGTAGTGAGGCACTGGAACAGGTTGCCCAGAGCAGCTGTGGCTGCCCCATCCCTAGCAGCGTTCAAGGCCGTGTCGGACGGTGCGCTAGGCAACCTGGCCTAGTAGAAGGTGTCCCTGCACATGGCGGGGCTGGACTGGGTGGTTGGAAAGGCGCCTCCCGGCCCATCCCGGTCCGTGTCCCTGCGCCAGCCAGCGGGGCTGCGGGGGCCGGCCGGGCGGGCGGAACCCGCGCGCGGGGGAACGGTTCCCAGTGCCGCGTGTTGCCGGCCGGCGGCGGCGGCGGCCGCCTCCTCCTTCCTGCTGCCGGCGCNGGCGCTCCGGGACAGGGGACACGTCCCGGTGTCGGTGCCCGCGCCAACCCGGGCTCCAGCGGCGGAGTGCGGGAGCTTGTGTCCCCGAGACGCTTGTCCCCAGCGGTGGGGCAGCCGGGTTGGACTTTAGGAAGTGTGATTGATACTGGAACGGACTGCCCAGGGAGGCGGTGGAGTTACCGACCCCGGAGGTGTTTAAGGAAGGATAGGACGTGGCACTTTGTGCCATGGTGTAGTTGACAGGGTGGTGTTCGGTCATGGGTTGGACTCGATGATCTCAGAGGTCTTTTCCAACCTGATTGATTCTGTGATTCTGCCCTGAAACGCCTCATGCTGAGCGCGTCAAGGTTTGAGCGGTGCCGGTAATGAAATGGCTGCAACATAAACCTTGTTGTGACTGTCAGGGTCTAGGATCTGTACAGCCAGCTCAGTTTGCTACTGGCAGAGGCTAATTTCAGCCCTGGTAATTCATGTTTTGTTGTTTGGTTTTTGGGTTTTTGGGTTTTTTTCAGTTGTCTAACTTTCGAAAACCCCAAAGAACAGTTGCTTGAGAAGACTGTGGCTTTGTTAAAGGCCACAAGCCCTTTATCCCCGAGCCTTAATTCATAGCCTGTTTGTACAGGAGACACTCAGTACAATGTTGACAAAGAGTTGCTGAAATTATTTTCCGTTCCTTTAGCTTACAATGGATTTTGGATAAACAAGATCTATTGAAAGAACGCCAGAAAGACTTGAAATTTCTCACTGAAGAAGAATATTGGAAGCTACAGATATTTTTTACTAATGGTAAAATTTTTTTATTTCTGCCATAAAATCTGTGCAATGTGTACCGTGTCTAAATGGAGATTTGAATTGCTTAGAGAATGTAATGTTTTCATTGTGGTATTACATATACTTTCACAACCTATTTTAACAAAGACGTGGAATATAAATAACATCATTATTTGTTAGTTGTACTAACACAATTCTAGGAGACCTTGCAGACTAATTAGTGAATATATAACATTTTAACTTGTGATAGGATGAAGCAGTAAATTTTCTTATTTTCAAGAGGTTCTTATCAGAATATAATAGAAGGAGAAGTAAGCAGAAACTGCTAAGCTACTGTATTAAAGCCTCAGTGTCAAGCATTAGTACTCAGCCTGGGCTTTAGGTGGGTTCTTAGGGTGGGTAAGTATTTTAAGTGATCTGAGCTGTCCTGTTAAACAGCAGAGTTTGGAAACTTGTTATTTGTGTCCATTCTCTGAAACCTGCAACACAGCCTGTGTTTTGTCTTCTGACTGATTTCCCAGTACCAGGTGGCTCTTAAATTATCTGCAAGTTTCTGAGGGCTGTTGGCAGGCAGCCTGTTCTCCCAAAGAATTTGGGACTTGTATGTGAAGTTGTCTTAAGATTTACTTGATCTTGCAAAGCATGAATGGCCACACCTGAGTATATCAGATCACAAAGGCACTTAAAATTTTGTCTGTTCAATTGATCAATATTTTAAAAAATCTCCTTATGCAAAGGATATTGCTAACTTATAACATGTTTGCAGGCAGCTCTTTATATATATACTTTTGCAGCAGTCCTTTAAAGTACAGAATGCTTATTTTTTTCAGCTCTCTGGCCAGACTTGAGACAGAGAAGTGAGGTGACTTTCCCAGAGCCACTGGAAGATCTTATGTCAGTGCTGGAATGATATCTGTGAAAGATACTTATCCCAGCTACTCTCTTAGCTTAGTTATTTTTGTAACAATTGCATATGCTATAAACACGCTCACTATGGATACTTCTGTGTTATTGCTTATAGGGCATCAGGAAATCAAGCTAGCAATGATTTACCCATTTGATCCATTCCTGAAATTTCTTGAGGTTAAAACCAAGTGTCATAACTTCATAATACAAAAAGAGACAAAAGGAGGGTTATGGGTATTTCTAAAACTGTATTTCTATGCTAGTTTTCACTAGTATTAATTTGAACTGTGAAATATGCTTTTTAAACGTTTCACTTCACTGTTCTTCTTGAGTAAACAAAGCTTTACAAGGTAAACAAGTTAGTTTTGGTTTGTGGTTCCCAGGGTCCTTTTCCTTGGCACTCCATGCCTCCCCTGAAGGCAGGTGAGTGACTGGGGGCAGCTGGAGAGCAGCTCTGCCAGCGTCTCCCCTGTGCCCGTACGAGCACAGCCTACTCTGCAGGAGAGAGTGGTGCTGGGCTTTCTCCCCCTCTCTAGCAAAGAGGGCAGGACTGTCAGGCAGCTCTGTGCTCAGGCAGAGCTCACTGTGTTCAAGCCCCTGATGTGTTGTATCATCTCCTGCCTCTGAACAGAGACCCTGCTTTGGGTCCCCCTTGTCTCCCATCTGCACTACCTGAGAGCAGATGAGGCTCGGCCACAGCATGTCACATTCAGTGTGTGTCAGCCCAGGAGATGGTTGTTCCCTAAAGCAATTAAAATCTGCATGGAGAGGAACATTTTCCTGCTGCTTCCTCATTGGAAAATAAGTACAGTAGATCACTATCTGATTGTATGGCTCCCTGCAGCTATGAAGAGAAGGAAAAAGATCATCTTCTTGTTTTGAAAAAGAAACTGATGTTGATTTCTCTGTTTGGATCACCATACCTTAACTGGTTTTGGTTGAGAAGTGTATTAATTTTTCCCCTTTTGGTTTAGGGCGGAAGCAGTAATTTTTCTGTTAGACGCTACTCAAAATATTCAGACTTAAAACAACCTTTATTAAAAAAATCTAAACCACTGAAACAACTTACTTTGTAAACATACAGGAATAAATGATCTTATAGTTTCTTTTCAAATATTAAAATAGTTACAAGCATTGGACTTTTTCCCAGCATATACAAGCTTCCATTTCATTAAGTCTCTCTAGGCTCTTGTCCATTTTTTTCTTCTAAACCACACTTGATTTTTCTCTGACAGCAGATGGCCTAACCATTCCTGAAAGTCTCATGGGAGTATGAAACATATTTGGAGAATTCTGTTTAGCCTAATACTTGAATTTTTCTGATGCCTTAGTAGTAGGACAGCCTTTTAGCCCCATGGTCAAATTAAAGGCAAAAATGCTTTCCAGCCTCCCAAGATATGCTGATAAAATGTTTAATATTTGTACAGACATTGCATACTGGGTTTAACACCTTTTTGGAAGTATTGCTTGTCCTACTGTCGCTGTCAAACTAGTCCCAATTTGGCATTCTTCTGTAGAAAAAGAATGGTGTGACACAGACAGGGATTTAGTGTTGCTTTGGACCTTGCCAGTGGGTGACAAATCTGTACCCTGGCCATTTGCAGGGGATACCTGATAAGAGCATGGGGAAAAAAACTCTCTACTTAGTATTTAAGTAGAGACAAAGAATTTAGTGATGACTGACAACAGAATTGTTTGCTTTTCCCACCAGCGCTCACTGTCTTGGTCTTGCTGTATATATTTTAAATACCTACTTAAGTGTATTTTAAAATACTGTTTTTGATATTTCTCATGAGGAAGGAAAAAAAGGAAGAGGGAGTCTTCACACAGCTGAGCCATGCTCACAATAATGGTGGCAAAGAAGTATGGGAAAAATAACAAGTAACAACCTTATGTTTCACTGTGCCATTCTTTACATCCAACCCCTGCTCTTAATCCCAGCTTGATGCATCTAATGTGCTTGGCACCTTTCCTTTGCCTGGGAGGCCAAACAAGAGCTACCTGCACAGATGACACCAGGGTTGTTTCTTGGCCAACTGGCAGAGGACCACCGTGATGGAGCAGCTGACTGCATCCTCTGGTCTCCCACCCCCTCTCCCTAGACTAAATATGTCATTTTTTTAACACCTGCTGCCTCTGCCAAATTAAATGACTGTGTTTGTGTTGGCAGCTTTACTTGTTTGAAAAAAACCCATCCATTTTGTGTGGCACTGAAGAGCTGAGGATTTATATTTCCTGTGTCTGAATTTGTTTTGCTCTGAAACGGAATACCTGAGCTTTACCCTTCTGAGGTGTGTTGTCATCTTCTTAAAGGTCATACTCTGTACACAATGAAGTCAAGGTACCTTTTCCTTTTTGAAGGTGTCCCCAAGCTTCAGGAGACAGCGGTTCGTCACCTGCAGGTCTGTAGGTTTACAGCAGCGTGTTGTCTCTCTAGAGCAACTGAACTGAGGGAGAAGACTGTGGTGCTGCTCCTTAGAATCCACAGCACTAGCCATGTTTTGAGACCCTTTGCTATTTGGTGTCAAATTGTTTAAAAAAACTCAACTCAAGCTTTTGTTCATTTTTTTTTAAGTTATCCAGGCTTTAGGTGAACATCTTAAATTAAGACAACAAGTTATTGCCACTGCTACAGTCTACTTCAAGAGATTCTATGCCAGGTAGGACTGTTTACTATGATGGTACAAGAATAAAACATTTGCTAGGCACATTTTGGTAGCCCTTTAAAAATGCAGTTCTGTATTAAAAACAGTGCCACTTTTGTTTTCTGGATGGTGTAAAGCTTTTATGCTTTAATAAAGTTAACTTAAGCTTTGCTTTTTCAAAAGGAAGTGTGGTGCTCTTAATAGATTAATCGTTCTACATGTATGAAACAACATATTATAATTTTGTTGTAACATTTCAGATATTCCCTAAAAAGTATAGATCCAGTATTAATGGCTCCCACGTGTGTGTTTTTGGCATCCAAAGTAGAGGTATGAAGTATTACAATTTTTTAATGTAACATTATGTGATGTATGAGAGAAAGAAAACGTTTAGGACTTTTAGGACTTTTAAATTTTTTGTCTTTCTTCATGCTTTGGGGGTTGAAACCTTCTCCTTTTTGCATATATTTCTATAGCATTTAAGAAAAGGAGACAGAGAAGGCCTTCAAAATTTGTGTGAATTACTAACCCTGAAGTGCCTCTAAAAATTGAAAAAAATATAAATGGCTCTTTCATTGTGACACAGTGTTTACTTATTTACATACACTGTATCTTAAATTGTGTATATCTTAATCAGTGTCTCCTTTCTGATGTGTTTCTCCTTATTTATGTTTACTCAAACTTTAAAACATAATTGGATTTTTTTTCCTAAATATCTTGTTCTATTTCATATAGCAAGGGATCCTCAGAGTTTACCACACTTTCATCACTTGAATTAAAAGTATGTTGTAGCTCATGTGCTGTCCTTGAGAAATTAACATAAGGAACTGACCCATTAGGGATCGTGGTGAGAGGGCTCCATGCCTCCATCATTGGTACTCCCCTTTGAATGTGGCCAAGAGTTAGCATCAGCTGGGTGCTGCTGTTAGTCCTCTGTAATACAGCAAGTTTCCCAGCTGTTTGAGAAGTGTCAGTGTAATGGAAAAAAGTCAAATTGGCCAATCTAAGATATGTCCAAACCAGTGGTGACATGTGGTACTGTTGTCTGTACAAGTACTGTGATACTTTTCAGTGTTTGGAAGACATCAAGGAAGAGGGAGAGAGTGTTGAAGAGAGTGCTCTTTTATGAACCTGTTAAATAAGCCTTTAAGCAGGCACAGACATAGAGTGTATATACATAGATGTACCTTAAGTTAGAAGTCTGTGTAGCCTTCCTTCCTGGGAAGCCTTCCTAAAGCTTCTGCAGCTTTAGAGGGCAGCACTATTGATTCAGCTATGGACTTCTCTGAAAGAACTCTGTATACAGAAAATTTTCAGATTGCTGACTGTGTCAGCACAGGAGCTAAGACTTCATGAAAACATAACTAAAAAAGGTAGTTAATGGCAGGTTTCTAAAGACAGTTTTCTCTCCAAATGGGATAAGGAAAAAAATAACCTTCTTGAAGCCCTCTTGTCTATTTTATATAAAGAATGTTAGCTAGGTGAGCTTTTGTGGCTTTAGTGCCTTTCATAAATCTTTACTGTCCCTCGCAAACAACCAAGAAATCAATCGATGAAATAACTTTTAGGTAAAGAGTTTAATCCTGTTCACCTTAAGAAAAAAAAAATGGGGTGGGAGGAAAAAAACCAAATACTACAATACTGCAAAAAGAAGCCCAGTTTAGTAAGAAGCCATTATTTTAATTTGATAACAGTGTGAATGTACGGTGTTTCAGGTAGTTCACTTCATTTACCGTCCTTTTTCTTCAGGAATTTGGTGTTGTTTCAAATACAAGGTTGATTTCTGCTGCTACTTCCGTATGTAAGTATCAGTAATTTTCATTTAACTCTAGTTAGATTTCTCTGTAGGGAGATCAGTTGGTTTCTTTGCGTTTTTAAAAAAGGTAGCATTTTATCAAATTGTGGAGGAATTAAGAGCCAGTTAAAACCATTTAGAATAAATAGCTTCTGTTTCCAAATACAGATGCTTCTGTCCTTTCTGTATTGTTTTTGGTTGATTGTGGTTGGAACTTATGCCTGGCATAGGTGAAAAAGTCATAAAATAAAACTATTAAAATTTCTAAACAACCTCGAGTAGTAAATTGAATTCTGAACTACTCAAAGATAGAATTGGAAATTTATGGCTTTGTTTATTACAAGGTATGGCTCTGTGGAAGCACCTGTTTTAAGAATTTTTGGTAGGCTGTATACCTTCAATTTTTTTTAATCCTTTTTCCCCCATCATAAAATTAGTCTTTGCACATGATATGTATTTCTAAAGATACATTTTATAACCCATTGTTCACAATGAATTCAATACAATGACACTGTAGTTACTTAATTCTCTATCTTTCCTACTTGCCTTGTATTTCCCAGTTCATGTAACTTACATCTCATCCATCAAACTCTTAAAGTGATGTCTCCCTTAGCTGCATGCTATTATCTGACCCAGAAGGTCCAGCTGCTCTCCGTGGGCAGTTCCTGGCTGTGCTCTTCCAAATGTAGGTCAGTGCTTTCAAAACCCCTGGTAGCTGTTGAGGGGACAGGTGACTGGCTGTAGCCTCCACATGCAGAGGCTGTATCAGTCCATGGGGCTGGCTGTGTGACAGTTCTGCCACCAGGAACTGAAACACATCTTTGGTGCCAGCATGACCAAGACTAGTACTGGATTTAGCACTAAGAGTTGCTATTTTTACATCAGAAGCATCATTAAGTGGAAATTTTGGTGCATCAGTGAGAAGGTTAGATGGATTTTGGTAAATATGCGGCAGCTGATTTTACTTGGACATCTAGTTCTTAGCTGTGCTCTTTCTCAAAATCCCAGTCTGAGGATCCTATAGAAGATTTTCCCCACAGCTCTTCCTTCAGACCTAGAAGTCCTGTCATCCCTGATAAGTACTGTGCATTTCATGGAAGCAGGGGCAAAATGCAACAGAAAAATGCTTTCTCCAGACTCTTTTTTTTTAATCCTACCTGCTTCAGAGCTGCTTCAGTAGCACACAGCGTTTTTTGGGAGGTTTTAATACCAAAGGCAAGAAAACATGAGGCAAGACAAGTAAAAGCAAAAACAAGCTAACAAAAGGGGTGACTAATGTAATAGTGGCTAGTTTGAGAAGTTTGCTTGCTTTTAGCTGGGTAGCAACATGAAGTTAATAACATTTGCTTCCTTTGTAAAGAAGATAATCTTTGCCTGATTTTTAACAACCTCTTCAAAAGATTTTTCCTCTGTTAACACATCTTACTAAAACAGCTTCATGTAGTGGTTGTGTCTGCAGCTTTCATTGTATGAAAAATGCTTTTTCTCCCTATCTTCTTTCTCAAATTGGTAATTTTTTTTTACCATGTACCTCTTCAGCTTGCATATATCTTGAGAAACTCTTCTATTAATTCATCTCTTTTTTGAAATAATTATAATTTTCAACCAGTAGCCCAGTCTTGGGGTCCTACAACAATTTTTCTAGCAAAGTTCACTATAGGTCTAAATGGTGAATTCTTTGCTCCAGAGGACTGATGCTGTCTTTTCTTCGAAGTGAATGTCATGCTGATTTTCTGGAAATAATATCGATAGTATCATTTAATAATATACGGTCTGTCATTAGTATAAGGAATATTGTCCACTTCCAGGATGTTAAATGTTACCTGTTTTCCTTGGAGGACAAGGACTTAAAATAGATTTTTATATATTTTACTTGTACAAATATCAAATCCACATCTTCAAGTGTTCTTGTTTTTCTTTGTTCAGCATTCTATCATGAAATCACTCTGGTTTTGTGTATTAACATGCTTCTTTCTTATCAGTGCACTAACTGTACTCATTCTCCTTGTAAAATACAAAAAGATTTATTAAATATCTCTGTTGGAAGTCATCATTACATTATGGACCTGCAAGAAGTCTGGCTGAACTCTCTTACCCTGCCCTTGGGCTTACTTTTCTAAGACTTCATTCGTTCTTTTAAAATCTTGCATGTTGAAGGATCAAACCTATGTAAAGAGTCCCACATGAAAATTTCATTTGGATTTAGTGTTAGAACTGGGATCCTGAACGTCAGTAGCTGGAGAGCTCTGTGAATTATAACTTGTGGGAAGTTAAGTGTCCCTGAGCTAGGTGCTGGTTAACCAGAAGATTTAATAGTGTCCAAAGCAGCAGTCAAAATGTCTGGCTGAGCATCTGTGCAAATGAGGGTTTCAGGTGTATTTCTCTTTCCTTCTCAGGATCTTAAATCTTGTAACTTTTCTCTTTGAAATACAAACCTTTTGTACCAAAAGCCACAAACTGAAAGTTGTGCTGCCAGATAGATTTGAAGGGCTATATACAGATGAATGAATAGAAATAGAAAGAAGTAAAAATATTAATTTTAACATACTTTTTTCTGTTTACTGTAGTGAAAACTAGGTTTTCATATGCCTTTCCAAAGGAGTTTCCTTATAGGATGAACCATGTAAGTATGCTATTTGAAATACAACTTGATCAAATAAATTAATAATTGTGAGCAGGAAATTCTGACTTTTAAATTCTAAGAAAAAAATGTTTTTGTATTTCTTATGCCATTTCATATGTCAGGGTTGGTCATGATTAGTTTTGTATAGAATATTGGGAAAGTTACTTTTAAAAATAATGAAAATCTTACATAACCCCCTTTTCTTAAATTGTTGGCAGGAAAGACAAGTGATGTGATAGGGTGACTGAAGTGGTAGTTTTTCTATAGCATGATGAGAAAAGAGATTTAGTTTTTTTTGAATATTCTTGGTTACAAATTCACTGCTCCAGGGAAAGTAAATGGCCTTTGCACTTGGAATGCTTCCAAGCTTGCACACATGAACAGTTGGCTTACAGAAAGCGGTTTTATTTTTGCCTGTAAAATTTAATGGCTCTTGAAAAATAGTTTTTAATTAGTACTTAAAATTTAAATTTACCAGTGGTTTTCAAGGTATTCTCAGTCACAATACTGAGAAGTTTCATAGTTTTTCTTAAAACCAATTTTGACCTGTCCTGTAAAATTTTGAAAGCTAAACATCTAAATAGTTTTAGATTGATTGTAACAAATAGTGCTTTTTTGTTGGTTTGCTTTGCACCCAAATGATTCATCAGAATATAAAATACCTCAGACCTTATAATAAAACTGCACTGCTATTTTACAGATGAAGGCAAATGGAAATACATTTGGTAGTGCTTCTTTCATATAACCAAAATAGCCCAGTCTTTTCCTTGATGTCACCAATACATCACCTTCTCTATTGAGAGTGAAAGCTGATTTAATTGCTGCAATTGGGCACAATATTTCATCTGAAATTAAATCTGCAAATGTTTTGAAAGGCTATTTGACAAGTTAGTGGGCTGATGAAGATGCTCTAATTCTACAAAATAACTTCTCTATTGCTGTGAAGTTTACATGCACTGGGAACAATTTCCTGCTACCAAGTGTTGAAACAAATCAGACAAGTGCTGCCAATGAAGCAGTCGTTCATAGCAAATGATGCAAAATATTTAAATTCATTGTTATTATGACTGGAGTTAAGTTATGATAATGATAGGGCAATAGCCAGTAATACTGGTTTTGCAGTTTCAGATAAAATGCATTTAGGACTGTTGGAAATAGTTGAGTATTTCTGTGCATTTGTGATGTTAAACTGTGTGTCAGTTAATTCTTTCTGCTGCCTGAAACATGCTGCTTATTAACTGTGATTTTACTTCTTTACAGATACTAGAATGTGAATTCTATCTCTTAGAATTAATGGTAGGTTGGGTTTTTTTGGTGGAACTGTTTCTGTTTTTGTGAGAGAGGTAACTGTTCCTAAGTTCTGATGCAGAGACTGGGACGTCAGTGTCCTTTTTTCCCCTGGATGGAATGGCCAGTCATTACCATGAAGAGTTTATTCTTTCTATGCCCTCTTCTTCTTGCCAACACATGTATGTTCTAGCAGAAAGTGTGGGTACTATCCCATTCAGGCTAGGCTATAACGACCTAAGAATTAGAGTAATCTTCTAGGGAGTAAGATGTGGGTGTGAATCCTGTGAGGAAGAAACCGAATTCAGGCCTCCCATTTCCTGAGATGGTACTGTAACTATCAGGCTGTTGGATTAATGGAGCACAGTGGGACATTTTCTTCCAGACCCTTTCAAAGAAAGGAGCCATATCTGATTTTTATAAGGGTAGCTATCCCATTGCTGTGTTTGGTTGGGTAGCTGAAAGGAGGCAACCCAGGCTTCTTAGGTGGCTTGGGTAAAGTGGTGCCTAATTTCTGCTTATGGCTTGAACTCTAGTACTACTGTACTAGAGTAGGTCTGCTTAAGTGCAGAGAAAAGGAGAGAGAAACCAGGGAGCAGCTTAGTGAATTATACAGCAGATGAGAGAATAAGTGTTGGGAACTGAACGCAGAGGAGATGAGATCAAAGTTTTTGTTTCCACCTACAAGTTGTTTTAATACAGTTTTTAGACTCCTGTTTAGATTTAGTCCTTGATACCTCTGCTATACATGGCAGTAACTCTTGAGTTTTGTGTACAGGAGTTTTAGCACAAGCAATTGCATTTATAGGAAATTATGTTTTGGGGATTCACTTATTTTTCCAGTATGCTATGCAATGTATAGTGTATGCAGTAACAGTGTTTCACTTAAGTGTTCAGCACATGTAACTTAATGCAGCTTTTCCCTGTAGTATTCACACAGTTGGCTGCTTATAGCAAGAGGATTATTCCTTCTTGTTTATCTGGACCTGAAATGAGGGGATTTGAGAGCAGTGGAATTTTTCATTTCTTTCTTTCCAAACCAGCATCAATTATTTTGGCATGCTCTCCATGTATGGTATTTAGTAGCAGACTGTTTTCTGGCAGCGTTTTTTATTTCCAAGTGGGAATTACGGGTTTGTAAGCAAATGAGGTTTCAGTGTGCTGCAGATGTGACTTTCTGTGTCTCTTAGGGAAACAACATTGTCAGACTGGCAACTGTGCTGTGTAATGGTATTCTAGAGAGAGCACTGCCCTCATTAGAGCAGGGCTAGGTGTTAGAATCTACTTAAAAAAAAAAAAATCAGTAATTGACTTGTAAACAAAATGTTTTAATACAAACTGACAACATGCTCTGCATTGTAATTTAACTTCTGTCCTGATGACATTTTTCCTAGGACTGCTGTTTGATAGTATATCATCCTTATAGACCTTTGCTCCAATATGTGCAAGATATGGGCCAAGAAGACATGCTGCTACCTCTGGCATGGTAATGGAGACAATGGAAATAGTTACTCCTTTCATCAAGAAAGCAAGTGTTTAACAGTTATGCTTCAAAGGTGGTTAAGCTTTTGCTGAACCAAGCAGGCTTAGCCATATTTGAATACAAAGGGTGCCCTAGTTAACCTGTGCAGGTATATGTTCCTCATTTAGCTTATTCTGTCTTTAACCCTGTAATGATTTTACTTTGCAGTGGTCTAATTTTTATTTTTTAAGACTACTTCTAATAGCTAGTCTTAAAAAATAAAACAGTTTTAACATTATTGAATGGTGACTGAGTAGAGGAAATTTCTTTCTGTCACCATTGTCTTTTTGTTGTAGCATGTCATATGAGGTAGAAGCAATATATAGGGTTTTTTTAGCTGTGTTAGCAGAACTCTTATTCTTCAACTGTTTCAAATTCAGAAAGAGAGTAGAAGCACTACTTCCATGCTAGCCCTTATTTGTGAAACAGGTAATTATTTGATGGTTTACGTACACATCCACTGCAGAAAGACATTTATGTGCTAAAAGAATATGTCCAAATAAACTCCTGCTGTGGCTACAAGGGAAAAAAAAGGCTTTAAGAGATTTTTACAAGGGAAAAGATCTCTTTCCTTGATGTTTTGCCCTGCAGCCTCATTGCTTTGACCATCTGGAAAACTGACAAAATATTTGTAAACCAACAGCGCTTTTTGAAGGAATATAGTCTAAAAGTGAATAGGAAGATACTTAAAAGTTCTTTTTTGCACAGGAGGATAGTGAATGACACATATAGAACTGATCTTTGTCTGCTGTACCCTCCTTTCATGATAGCTCTAGGTAAGTAGCAAGTAATGTCTCCTGTCATGTTTAACTGGATCTGTTCTGTGCACTGTCCCATCACAGGCATTCCTCAGAGTGCCCTCATAAGGTGCTTCAGGTTGTTTCATACAGCACTGACACTGTAGCCTTGCAACTTAAAAAGCCTTAAAGAAAATGCATATAATTAATCCTGAGTTTTCTCTGTTGAACTGTGTAGGGTTTATAAAAAATTGCATATTTCTAACTGTATTGGGAGTGTATCTTTGTTCAATGTGCATGTCACCTGATCTTTGCAGCTTGCCTACATGTGGCCTGTGTTGTCCAGCAGAAGGATGCAAGGCAGTGGTTTGCTGAGCTGTCTGTTGATATGGAAAAGGTACTCTGTTTTTATTCCCACTACTTGTTATGGACTGACCACAAATGGTAGTCATGGTTGTCTTACATGTCAGCAATACGGATTTGAACTTAAAATTCAGTGATCTTGTTAGATGCTGTTGCAGTTAGGCAGATCTCTTTGGAAGGGAGACAATGTCAGGTTATTTGGTTATCACCCTGCTCTGAATATCAAGAGAAAACCGTGGCATAACAGAAGAGCATTGCTGGTATTGCCATTTTCCAGACAGAAGTATAAACCCAGTATCTTTTATATTGTTTGCCAGGAAAAGAATTCCTAGCATCTTTCCATCACACAAGATTGTCAGTATGAGTTTGACTTTAAAGTTCAAGTGCATGTGATTTTCTGATTCCCTTTTCAGCATCATACCAGCTCACCACTATCATTTTCTCCCTATTCATGTGCAGAGTACAGCATAGTGTAGAACATTTTTGACACTTTCAGGATGCCCAGCACTGTGACTTCAATAAGTGCTATAAACAGGGAAACACCAAGATCATTCAGCTGAGTTCCCTGCTAATGCAAATTCCGTGTCAGATAATCCCCTTCATTAATTTATTAGGTTTCAGGATGCAGTTGTCTTTATTCTAACAATGTTCTTCATCCTCCCTAGTTTCTTTTACTTGTTAGGTTGGCTTGTTTAACCTTTATTTAGCTCCAGCAAGCAAATCGAAGTAGTAGTCACATTCCTTAGCACACTGTTTCCCTTAGTACATCTTTTTTTCAGTCTGTGTTTTGAAACTGAGTGTCTGGAATTAAATAGCCTGTTATGATTGAGATGTACCATTTCCCTCTGTGCCCTTGTTATTGCAATACCTTTATCCCACTGATGTTATGGCATTGTGTTTGTATTCCAGGATTTGTCTTGAAATTTAAACACAATGTGGATGCTATCCTACGTCGAGAGCTCTGTGAATTACGCTGTCATACATTTAAAGGCAGGGTGATAATTAACTAGCAGCAAAGGAGAACCAACCTATATTTAATAGATAAAATTACCATAAGCTTGATACTGAATATCTTTGAATGTTTACATATATTGGTTCTTGTGTCAGTGATAAAGCCTAAGCTTGATTTTTTTCACATGAACACCATGGACTTCTTCACCAACTGGCTTTTGTTTCGAGGACAAAATATATTGCTCTAGCACTTAGTCCAACTTATGTATTAAAAAGAAGAAAGAAGTCTACTTTATTTATTTAGAGAATGATGAAACATATTATGAATGAAACGTTCTCCGGTTTTTATATAAAATACTGCACTAGAAATTTAATAGGAAATTAAGGTAGATACAAAGTGTCCAAACTGGTATGGAATGCTTACACTTCCAGGAGCAGAGTGTGAAGTCTCAAGAATTCTTAGTATATGTATATAAGAATATGAGAAGTATTTTAAAACTCCTTGTCTCTGTTTCTTGGAAGGAAAGACTTCAGATGAATGTTTTGTGTTTTTGTTTTCCCACATTGTGCCCTTAATATGTATAGAACATTGACAATCATCAGTTGCTGTATTGATAATGAATGGTTATATAGCTGCAGTCATGCTGCCCAAATCTGTATTTTCCCAGGAGCTTAGTTACAAGCTGTGATAGTTGTTGCAAATAAATAAATTAAAAAAAATGTATTTGGTTTGCAGGGGAAGAGAACCAGTAAATACCATTTAAAGGGAAAGTATTCTGTTCAGGCTTCAATTCACAATAAAATCAAAAAACTAATTAAATGCTTTTTTGTGACCAGATTAAGTGTGAGACAGCTTTGTTCATGATGAGAAAACTGTGTTGTTTAGTTTCAGTTTGGGGCCTGTTTAGTTAATTGGACACTTAAACGGGCTGTGACAAAGATAAAATCACTATCATGTTTGACCTTGGGATCTCTTTTCTTTCTAATACAGATTTTAGAAATAATCAGGGTTATTCTGAAGCTGTATGAGCAGTGGAAGAACTTTGATGAGAGGAAAGAGATGGCTACTATTCTTAGTAAAATGCCTAAACCAAAACCACCTCCAAACAGGTACGGTACTTCCTTCATATGCCTTTCCTATGGAAAAACTAAACTGTGATTTTAAGAATGTGGAAGTGCTTAATTCAGGGTGTAGTGTGTGTTTTTACAGTGCAGATGTTTCTAATACAAAACTAGCCTGGTTGTTCAGGAGCTAGTGGGAAGCATAGCATTCATTATCTTACAGTGAGTGTTAATGTGATTAGAATGTGATCAATACAGCTCAGCAAATGTAAGGAACCCTGGTGTGAGGCTCCATGGCTGGCCAGATTCAATGGAACAGGGCCTGCTTGATGTCTTATTTAATTACTGTGATTAAATATCACTGTTGGGAATCTGCACGTGCAAATTCCTGTGCACATGCTTATGTAATGTTGACTTCAGAAGTAGATTCAGCAGGCAGCTTCATGGGCATATATTGAAATTATTATTCACATAAATATGGTGAAGTTATTTATGCATGCTGAGAATAACCTTTGCATTTTTTTTAGGAAACTGAACAGAATATTTTGACCTATTTATCTTTCAAAAGGTTTTTATTACTTTCAGAATACTGTATCTCTTAATTAAAAAAGGGATAAAAATGTAATGTGATGCTTCTTATTGACATGTTTTTGTTTTCTTCAACAGTGAAGGAGAACAGGGTCCAAATGGTAGCCAGAACTCTAGTTACAGCCAATCTTAAGGCATTCCAAAGAATTTCTTTATGGACCACTTTGACTCAAGACATCCTGGGATATTTCCTGTGTTCACGAAATGGACAGAAGGTTTTAGTAACATCTTTGACAAAGAACTTGAAGAATAAATAGCTTGTTTGTGTCAAGCGTTTTGAAAGCTTTTTCTCTAAAACTACATCATTTTCTCTGACGCTGGAGCAAATGTGCTAAGATTTTTCAGTGTAAGGAATCAAACTTTAAACCAAGCTGCAAAAGATTAACATTTTTCACTCAAAACAAATAGTTCATTATTGGTTTTATTTGTGTTGAAGTGAACTATTTTTACAGCGACAGTAACCCGAGGCATAAGTGTAATTGTATTAATGACTTGTGTTGTCTTCATTTGGTTTGTGACTGAAGGAAGATAGTGCACTCTGTGTTGAGTCTATCCATTACCTTCAGGTTTATTGATTTAAAAAAAAAATACAGATTCTGCAACAAGTAACACACAGTCCTTCAGAAACAAAGGGCTTGTAAAGAATATTGTTACAGTTTTAATGAAAGCTGCGGGAAAGAAAGTCAGTTTCTATTTTTGGGTTTTAAAAGGCTGTATTCCTCAGTAGATCTACTTGGTGGTTTTTGCCATGAAACATAGTAGCCCAGCTTACCAGAGAGGTGCAATATGTATAGTGATTCTGCAGTTTTCTGAAACATTTCAAGTGTTAGGAATTAAGACGTCCCAACCTAGTAGGATTTTTTTTTTTTTCAAATAAATGTACTGTTATGGTACAATCGGAATATTTCACAATCAACTACAAATCTGGATATCGTTGCTATTTTTTATGGTGGACTTTTTTGTAGTAAAGATATACACTGTTAGTCTGCCTTCACTGTTAGTGTGAATTTGTGTGGTTCATTAGAGAGTTTATTTAAGAGAATCAAGTGTTTGGTGAGCTTCATACTGGCTAATTTTAATTGGGATCTTAGGGGCAACTCTAGAATAACTGAAATGGGATTCCTTGGTTAACTTTGTGCTGGAGAAAATGAGATTTCTTCAAACTGAAGGCCATATCCTGCATTCCTTACTCAGGCAAATATCCCACTGAAGACAGGAATTGGCCTTAATTGATTTCTTGATTTTTTAGATAACTTGGTTTCTAATTGAGTTCTGTACAACTTTATTTTGAATGATAATGCCAACTTGCCCAAGTATAAAAGTTGAATGATAAAGTTCAGTAATGTTGTTGGTTTTGGTTTGTTTTTGGTTTTTGTGTGGATTTTTTGGTGGTTTTTTTTTCTTTTCTTGAAACAACACATTTCACTGCTCTGAAATACTGGAGGGAGATTGTTGAAAACGTGTTTGCTGATGAGTCTTGGTTCAAAAAGCTGGCCCCTCAAAAAAACCCCACCTGTTTTTGCAAATACCTGTCTTTGTGATTGGCTGGTCATTCAGTGAAATATAACTGAAGTGTTTTTGTATGTAGCCTATCAGGCTACTAGCATTTATTTCTATGTTCAGGTTATTTCCATAAACCATTATGTGAACCAGCCCCAAACACTTTGATGAGGTGGAAAAAAAATACATTTTGGTCTTTGCTACTTGGTTGCCATTTGATTCATACCTTTTATAGACACTTGATTGATGAAGTGGAATTTGGCTATTTTGCTTTAATTTCTTGAAGTCTAAAATGTGCTATTTGTAATGTGGACTTGGGGAATAGAAATAAATCAAAGTGACTTGACCTCTGTTGTGTGGAATGATTAAACAGGAATTTTATTTAGGTAAGCATCAATCTTCTCACATATACCACATAATCTGCCAAGAAAGTTCATGTTTTGGAATTGGGGAATTAATGAAGAATTCTGGCTAGAGTGATTAAATTTTTTGTTGCTGCTGAAGAGTCTTTGCAGACTTTACTTCACACCTAAAGTAAAATGAGGCCTAAATCTCTGAGCTAAAATGCCAGGCACTTCTTGATGGTAGCTAGAAGTTTCTGAAAGCATTTCTCTACTGGTAAGATGAGACTAATTTATCAGCTTTGATTCCAGTAAAAACAATAAAGTGCAGTCAAAAAAGCTGGATTCAGTGAAGACAGTTTTAAAAAGATGTAATTTTAAACAACAGGAAATGGAATATAATATGAATTCAACAGTTTTGCTACTAAGCAGGCAGAAAAAATCACCTTTCTTGTGCTTTGCTTCAAAGGAGAAGTGCATAAAATGTGGTATGTCATTGAAAGAGAAGTAGCTGGAAGTCTTCACAGATTATATGGCAACAGGTGACTGAAGTGTCAAAGCAAACACAAGCCATCTATGCCAAAAAGACTTAAGGAAAAATCCCAAAGGAAACAAACTGGATCAGATAAGTTATTTTACTCAAACATCATCATTTGGAAAACAAATTAAAAAGGATCATCTAGTTTGACAAACTACAAACAGTTTGAGAAAAAAGCTTGCAAAAAGCTACCATGATTAATAAAAAAGGAAAATAAAAAATAGATATACAGTAATTTTCCAATTATTAAAAAAACCCACAACTCCTCAGTTCAGAAAAGACAGCAGGAATCTAGAAAAATCACAAGTGGTGTGAAAACTGCTCACTTCTGAAAGAAGAAAAGCAGCTGATGAAAAGAACACACGGCAAGTTGGGAAGCAACAAAAGGAAAGATCTCTTACCACTGCTGTGTCTGATGGGAGTTTCTGTTGAAAATTTACAAATACCCAAAGCTACTAAGACATGCAAAGCCTGAAGCACTCTGAGTTGTAAATGAGAGTAATCTGGAGATTGTATCACTACATACTAATCCTGTTTTATGCTCTTCCTCAGATGTTTATTACCAGTTGCTGCCAAACAGAAAATAATGGGCTAGATAGATCTTGGTGTAACACAGAATAACTTGTCTATTTTTTGTGTTGTTTTAGCTTTAGGTGTGCCCAACAAACATTAATGTAGCTACAAAAGGAAGCATTGGCTGCTCATGACTAAATACTGACTTAGTTGTTTAGATTGCTTTGATTTGTTCAGTTGTATGCTGAAGTTTGGTGGCTTGATCAATACAGCTAAGCATGATGAATTATACATTTAACTAAATATTTTCAGTGGCTCTGAAATCCTCTATATAGTCTGACCTTAATGATCTTCAGAAGGCATTGTTAGTCCTGGTGAGGCCTGGCACAACACAGCCAGCAGTGTGTTTCTGTTGTCTCCTTGACCACTTGACACTAGAATTTCTGCTGTTTGACTATTCTAAACAAACTACCCGACACAGGTATTTGAGAAATAATGATTTTATTTGTCCTATCATCATTAGTTTAAACAGTCATAAACTACATCATACAAAGAAGTGAACATACCCTGCACTTAGGTTCTCTTCACATGCATTCACCAAAGCCATAACCCAAAGTAAAGGTTGAATGGTTGAGCAAATTTCATGTCCTCTGTTTGTGTTGTAGTCTTTGGGTATAATTCAAACCAAGCAGTTGATATGCATGGCTATTTGAAGGTCAATGTCCATTTACACAAGAAGCCAGTAGTGAGCTTTATAATGGAAGTGAAATGCATGTGGTTTGCAAAAACCTACAGACCAGCCTGAAGCCTTGATGCGGGGGGATAAGGGCTGGGGCTGTCATCTTCATTTCTTTTCTGGAGGTTCGTGTTTTATCCAGTCATCAAAGCCACCAGCATACTGCTGAACTCTGAAAATATGCAGAAGATACCTTTCTCAAGAAGAGTCCTTCTTTATATTGTCTCTTAAGAGGACACAGAAAAAAACTGAATCCAAAAGTAAAAAACCACCTAAAACCAAAACCCCACAAACAAAAAAACCCTACAAAAAAACCACAGAAATTCTCTGCAACCATATATGCTTGTACCTAGCTTCAATGAGCCAGATGGACATTCCTTTTACTCTAATACTACCTGCTTCCACGCAGTGAGTTCTGTAACTTTTCTTCCAAATGACAATGCTGACGTTCAAACATCAAGCAAGAACTAGCGGCTGAATCAATGAAACAGTTGCCAGTTCTTTTTTAAAAGAGTGTGAATAGCAGTGGGAGATCTACATGTCTATTTATGCTGTCTAATACTTCGGTTGTCACCAAATAAACCCAGCACACTGATCTTTACTTCCTTGCAAGCCTATATACTCTATAGGTCTGACATCAACCTGTGCAAAACTGAACTCTGTGAAACAAAAATCCACTATGCAAAACAATATTGACTCCTCCAGTTAAGCAGCATGAAAAACAGGTAATGGAGGATTTTTTTGACTTTGAAACAAGAACATGCTTCCATACTTTTGACTAGAATTAATATGGATGTTCCAGTTCCTGAACTGCAGTTCAGTGGAAACATGAGCAAAGAACCAATGCCTTAAATTTTATCTGCAGTCTTCAAGACAGTGAGACACCTTTCAGAGATAGGTTTAACAATTCTGGAAACCAAATGCTACATTTCATTCTATCATTGTTTTGTTAGCTATTGCCTTCACTGCTTTACTCCTGGCAAATAATCCAGAGCTTTACAGGAAGTGAAGGCATGATTTGTCAGCAGTGAACTGTGCACGGAGGACTGCAATTCAACAAAAGGGTGTGGTTTCTTAAACTATTTAAGACTGTACTACTACCAAAGCAAGCAGTTCTCCACCTTTCCAATCTTCCTGCATCTCAGGACTAGTGCTTTTGAAGCTGTGTAAGGAAGAAGAATCTCAGCAAGGGAGCCCTAAGAGGCAGAAGGACCCTTCAGTGGCAGCGTGGTCTTGCAGCAGTTTGTGTTGCTGGCAGCACATGTGCAGAGCTGCTGAGAGCTTGTTTCAGAAAGTGGTACACCTCACTTTGCTGCAACACCCATGGCATCCTTCAAGGCTCAGTGGAGACAAGAGGAAGTATCTAGCTCAAATACCAATTGTTTTGTTCATATTCCACATGTAAATTTTCACCCTTGTCCCCAAGGTGAGTACGTGTTCTAGCAATTATCCCATCCTTACACACGAAGTCGTACCTGCTGAAACCCAAGGACACGGCAAAAGCAAGTGCTTGTTTACTTCTTGTTCCTGCTAAACAGGAGAAAACCACAGGGTCTGACTTGGACGGCATTTTTTGATTATACTGCTCCTTGAACTCCGTTGGGTCCATCTGTAGAGCTTCCATTAATTCACCCACTGGCAAATACAGAAAACAAGCTATTGTTTTTTCTCCATCCACAGACAAGTTTACGCTGCAAAACTTCTAATTTCTCTGGAGAAAAAGTTCAGCCTCATTACATGCCAGCAGCTTTCTAGGACCGTTCCTCTTTACTCAGTCACCACCATTTGACCATTCCAGCCAGGAGGAACACGGAACACCCCATGCCTGCACACAGCGGCGCTGACAACTTACGCGGTATGTTGATGGACTCCGGGATTTTTCCAAACCTGTCGATCTCCCATCTCTCCCGCACGTCGATGTGAAGGACGTTGGCCTTCTTCAAGTCTTTGAGCTGCCGGTAGGAGAGGTTCGGCTCCGCGGCGGCGCAGAGGCTGCGGCAGGTGGGGCCTGGCGGGGAGGCACAGCCGCTCAGCCCGGCCGCGGGACGCGCTCCGGGCGGGGCACCGCCGCCAAGCGCAGCCACTCGGGGCTCTTCCCGGGCGCCGGNCGCCCGCAGGACCCGCGCCGCCCGCCACCAGCCGCCGAGCCCCATCCCGGCCCGGCGATGGCCGCCGCCCAGGCAGGCCCGGCCCCGCCGGAGGGGAGGAGACACCGCCTTCTCCACAGGGGCGGGGGCTCTGGGCTTTGGTCGCCGCTGGCCGGCGCAGGGGAGCGGGGAGCGCCGCCGGAGTGTGGCACCTGCCGGCACCGGAGGCAGCCGGGTCACACAGACACCGCCTCCGGTTTCGGTACATCCAGCGTTTACCCTGCATTAGATGGGCACGGTAAATTCTACCAGCCAACCCAAACCGTTGAGACGCCTGAAAGTACCAAAGGCTGGGAGGTGAAACAGAGATGAGGAATTTTGATGCCAAATCCAAGTTCAACGCCCCCAGCCTCCGAATGTTACGCCAAGGAGAAAAGATGATTTTAGCACTGGCCTGCACCACTTTCACCACTGTCACTGTCCCCTTACAGCCACAGGAGATGTGATCCAGGCACCAATCTCTTCTGGTGACCAATGAGCAGATGCAAAGGAATGGCATGAAGTTGCATCACAGGAGGTCTAGGTTAGATACTAAGAAAACCTTCGCCCAGACGGTGGTCAGGCACTGGAACAGCCTCCTCAAGGAAGTGGTCATGGCCCCAGACCCACCAGACTTCAAGAAGTGTTCGGACAATACTCTGAGGCACATGGTGATTCTTGTGCCTGTACTGTGCACAGTCAGGAGTTGGACTCAAACTTTCTACGTCCCCTCCAGCTCAGGATATTCTATGGTTCGATGATTCCTGGTTTCAGTTTTGAACCAAAACCCTAGTTTTAGTTTTGAAAGCTGTCAGTCTTCTAGCCACAAGGACTAATGGACAAGATAAACATGAGTGGAGAAATGACAGTTCTTCTTGTTCCACACATTTTAGATCAGTATTCCGTATTCACTGCATACCTTTGTAGATATGTTATGTACTAGCAATTCTAGTCTTCAAAAGCAGGCATGCTGGATCTTTTAATAAAAGATGCATTTTGAGGAGTAGGTTGTTGAGTCGTTACTCATGAGAGTTTTCCTTCTCAAAATGAGAACAAAATATTTCTTGGTACTGTAAAGTGTGACAAATTGAACTTGGCACATATAACTGGTTCACTAGCTGCCCTTCTGCCAGCCTCTCCATATGGCCTCCTTGACAGGCATTTGCAAATTGTCTGTCTGAAGCAGTATATCTACATATGAATTGAGGTTTAACGCATTTTCCATTTCCCACAAGATAAGGATAGAATACACTACTTCTAGAAATTATCTTCTGAAGTATAATTTACTGTATATTTTATCTGTAGTAAAATAATGACCAGAGACAACCTCTGCTTATTGCATGTATCACCTTAAGAACCATAAAGCGATCAATATGAGGCACCAGAACACTTGTCATATGAAATGCATATTTCAGGAAGAAGCATTTTTATGGTTTTGATTTGACCCTGGATCATACTATGTACAAAAATAGAGAACACGCTAGCTTGTTTGCCGAAATAGGGAGCATTCACTAGCCATCTTGTGAAAGACTGAGAATTTAAGGTCAGAACAGATCAAGCTTAGCAAACTCCCGCAGCTTGGTGAAAAGGTGAGAAGCAGCACATTCAATTCTCCTTTTGTCTTCACGGCTGCACTCAGTCAACTCCTCCTCAGCAGCTTCCTTCATTTCACCTCTTAGAACCCTCTCTCCATTTCACCTCTTCTTCACTTGACTTTCCAGTTCTGTACAACCTCCCACACTCAAACCCAGCGGCACCCAACCCCGTTTCCAGTAGCTCCGCCCTCGAGTGCTGGACATCCTTGTCTCTGCCTGTCCTCGGAATACGCACATTCGATGTTGTTCTCCGTCCAGTCCCTCCCACGGTGGGTGCCTCGAAAATCCACGCAGGGCCCAGACCCTGCTGCATAATCTCTGGGCACGACTGCCCACAGCCCTGCGCCCTGGCAAACCTCCTCTTGGCGCGCTACTCACGGGCAGAAACCCAATGCAGCGCCTCCAGCTCTTTCGGCAAAATTCAGAAGTGAAGGTCACCCCACCCTTTGCCCTGAGCTTGCAGGGTGCCCCAGCAGCCAGACCTGTCGCTACCTGTTGCCTCTCAGTGGGCCCCGGGCGCTCCTGGGCGGCCCCGCTTCCCCACCGCCCTTCCCACCCGGGAGACGCGCTGTGCCCGGGAACCAGCACCAACCCCGCTGCCAGTCGTGCGGCTGCCCCGGGCGCCGCGCGGAGC
>VYXD01015771.1:289207-342516 GCA_013397195.1 Hylia prasina | reverse complement strand
GGGCGCGGGGCGCGGGCTGGGGGCGGTGGGAGGGAGCTCTGCCCTGCTGCGGCCCCGGTCCGGGCGGGCCGCCCCTTTCCGCTGTCGGCGGCGCCCGCGGCAGCGCTGTCCGGTGCTTCTCCCGCCGGGCTGGTGGCCAAGTGCCTGCTCGGTGTGGAACGAGTTAACTCTGCCGAGACATGAGAACGGCAGCGCTGGGCCGCCTCCGTGAGCCGCAGGCGTCTTTCGGTGTGTTAGATTGAGGGCAGCCGGTAGCGGCGCCTGTGGCCGGGTTGAACATACGGCCCGGTCACTTGGCGTAGGCGCGGAGCTGCCGCGCCGGCCTGTGGCTGCCGCCGCCGCGGCCTCAGGTGCGGTGTTCGGCGGGCGCGGAGCGGTCCGTGCCCGGGGTTAGATGACAGCCCGGTGCTGGTCCTGGCGGTTGGCCTGAGACGTGATATTCCAGACTGTCATGTCCTTTACTTTAGGACTTTATCCTGCCCTTGCTATAGTGGTGTGGCTACTTGCACTATTAAACAGGATATGCCCAACAGCATATTAAATATAGGTGCACTAGAATGAAGACATTAAGAACATAGAAGCAAATGGCAATAGCTGTACGTGTAGCACTGTATTCTAGTTGCTTGTCATCTTTAACTACAATTATTTCCTAATTCCATTGAATAATCCTCTCATACAAGCATAAGGAACAGACTTGTATTTAAAGGATTCTTTCTGCTCTCATTTTCTAGCTTTTAAAACAGAAGCATAGTAATGGCACAAGCAGGTACAAGCTTGAAGCAGATTATGCCTTTGTGAAATTGTTCTTGTGTTTACTACACTTCTAAATATTTTGTCGTATTTCTTCATGAAATATTGAAGAACGGGTGCTCTGTAGCTTTATTTCTGTAGGATTCACAGAACTGCAGCTAGTGTCAGGGGTTCTGTTTTGAGTATCAGTTGTAGATCGAGGACAGGTTGTTCCGCTTCAGACATGCGATCAAAGCAAACTGGGGCAGCCTGTGTGGAGGAAGAAAATGGAATTAAATTTTTTGTTCTTGATGGCAAGACTTAGACTTTCAAAGAGCTCAGAATAGTAGTAACTTACTGTTTTATCTGTTCTACCCTCACTGATTAACCACAACACCCTTCCAGAATAGATGGGAAGTTATGGGCAGCCATTGTCTCCCTTTATGTTCTCCAACTCAGCCCTTTAGGCAGAGGTACAGCAGGAGTCTTAGCTTAGAGTATTGTCTTGTGTGGGTTTCAGCCTTCTGTCTCACACACATGCTGCAACCACAGATCCTTTTTTATTTATTTGAATTCACAGAATTAGCATTTCTCCAAAGTTCATCCTTTGCTCATATTGCCCTTTATTTTCTGTTACCACATTTTGGACTGCTTTTTCCCCAGTTTTTGGTCACATGGTTATCCTGGCAAGGTACTGTGAGTTCAATGGTTACTTTCCAGCTGTTTTGGTTCTTATGCTCTCAGATTTTCTTTGATGATGGTACAGTAATGTTGGTGTTTGTATCGTGGGAGCGCACAGTTTGTCATCTGACTGCCTTTTCACATGCAAAGTTTTCCCTTGTAAGCCAACATCATTAGTTACAAAGTATGGCTCTTTTTATGGTACTTAGGTGTTTTGCTTTTTAAAAGATGAATTTTCTGGAAAACTTATGTTGGTCCACACAAGCATCTACCCAGATGTTTTTCCTTTTTGGTATGTTATAAAAAAAAACCCCCAAACATTCAATGTGGAATAGAGGACGTAAAAAAAAAGTTGCAATTTGCTTTATGGGGCTGGCTATTGCCAGGTATATCTGAAATTTTCCACAAAACTTTGCTATAAGATACTAGCAAAAAATATCATCAAAATGCTGCTCTTTTTACCCACTCAGTGCCTTAATATACTCTAGTCATAAATCCAGTTACAGAGTCTCTTAATTTTTTTTCTGAACATCCTTAGAGGTAATTTTTCCATGGCAGGTGGTTTTAGAAGGAAATCTGAGGGGGATTGTGGAGGATACGACCATGAAAGTTGATAGAACATACTTAGCATGGGCAGCCGGCTAAAGTGGATTACTGGGAGATGCTGTGAGATTTTTATGGTCACTTGGAAAGTTGTATCCAGCAGTCCAAAGCCTCCCTCTCACTCCTTGCTCAAAAGTACATCAGTGTCTCACCCTTTTTAGGACTGTAATACAACATCAGGATTGGTGTTTGAGCTCCAGTGACAGCGTAGGATGTGTGATGTGCCTTTGGGCTAGGAAATCTTGGAGATGACGCTTTCAGAATTTCAGATGACATTTTCCAGGGGAAGAAGCTTCACTGCCACTACCAGTCAGCAGTTCTGGTCCTTTTACTGCTCTTGCAGGCAGCGGGGGCTTGTTTTCTGCAAAGGTTTCCGTGGCTGTCAGAGTGCTGAGCCTCCTGGCCTGCTGATGGGTGACACTGCCAGGCTGCTGACTGTGATGGATGTGGTGCCTGTTTGGATTGGGTGACACTTGGTCTAGTGGCGAGCAAGGCAAAATGCCACAGGTAATGCTCGGAACAGACGGCCAAAATATATCAGCTTGCGGCTTACATCAAAACACGTGGCAGTTCTGTGGAGGATCTGGCATTACTGATCCATGCAGGGACCTTTCACGGATGTGTTTCAAAGCATCTTTGGACTGAGTCTGCATGTCTGTGCTGTTCCTTCACCCCTTTGGTGCAAGGCTGCTGTTGACAGCTGGACAGTTCTGTTAAGTCACATGAAAATGCTAATTTTTCCCAGTATTCAGTGTGTGCTTTGCCCTTTCAGTGTGACACAGGTTTTTCTTTGCATTAGCAATGTAAAATGATACAATTTTAACATGAAAGTTTGACAACAAGTAGCGAGACAGCTGGAATTTAGGCTACCTCTGATGAATTGAGGGATTGAGGTAAATGTATTTGCCCCAGTTTCTTTGAATTCAGGGTGCTCACTGATTAAATAATTAACAATACTGGTTTCGTAGCTAATGGACAGTCCTACTGAGAGAGTATTACCCATATCCAAAATTGTACCTGGAGATTATCTGTAGACTCACTTGGCTACATTTCATAGTGTTACTATGCTTAGATGGGCTGGGGGGTGTTGCATAATTTTTATCTTGTTTGCATTCTAGTAATGCAACTGTAATCCTCCTAGTTAATCCAGAATCAGAAAAATACTGTAATGGCTGTTACACAGATAAGAACAAAAATGTGGTACTTGTCTGAAAGAGCTTGCACCCTAATTGTAAGAGGAGGGGAAAAGTGGATCTAGGCAGATGGAAGCAGTGATATGATATTAATCAGTGCAGCAGGTTATTTCTCTGACATACTGGTGGTCTGGTCTGTGTTTCTTACAAGCATCATGGTGAAGGTACAGCATGGGAAGACTAACTGAAGTGACACATTTCAACACTTAGTAAGTGAACTGTAGACATTCTAGGAGGAGGGACTCATCTTCCACATGAGAATTGCAAGATGGTAACATGGGAAGAGGTTTTGGGAAGTGGAGACAGTGAAGACAGATTGCTTCTCCAACTCTCTTGCATAAGGATGTGAAGAGAAATAACCTGATTGGTTAGTTGGTTTGGTTTCCCAAGGAAAAATGATTTTTAGTTCATACTAGCCTTGTAAATTTTATTTGTGTTAGCTCTACTGATTTTCTGTAAAATGTATTTTTTTTTTTTAAAAAAGCAGTTATTTATTTTAGGAACTACATTCAGCTCTTGTAAGTATCTAAATATATACTTTATGAAGAGGGTAAATTTCTAAATATAGCAATATTAATGCTGTTAAATATAGACTTATTTCAAGCATATCTTACATTTAAAATAGTCTAGGCACACTGTAGATTTAACTTAACAAATTCAGCACATTGATTTTTGGCACTCTGTCAAATCCGAAGCTTTTAAAATTAGATAGGCAGATTGTTCTGCTTTTGAAGTGGTTTGTTCTTTCTGGAATGGTGGAAATGAGCAGTTGAGTGAGGAGGTTTTGATCTTAATCAGCTTTTTGTAGGAAGATTGACATTAGGAGTCTTTTAAGAAGTAAAAAGTCAACTGAGAATAGCTGGTGATGGTGATGACTACACTTCAAACTCTTGTATGCTGAGCTCAAGGAATCTGAACGTGTTTGGCAAGGATTAGCTCTTAGTTTTGTATGAAATGATTTTTTAAAAGGAGAAGGTTTAGGTTTTTCTAATATATCTTTTTATATTTTTTGGTTTTTCCCAACAAAACTGCATAATTTCTACTTAAGATTTTTACTGTGAGCCACCTAGAGATGAGGGTAGAGCTGACATACCCACTAAACTCAGGTTTTTCTACCACAAAAATCAGTGTCTTTTTATTTGTCAGATTCATTAGTCAAATATCGTGTGCACCATAACTTTTATATGTACAAAATGAAAAACTTAGATGTATTTGTTTTTTCATCACAAAAGAAAACTTCAAGCAAAGATTCGTGGTGACCTCTTTCTGCATAGGAAAAGGACATAGGAAGTATTTCCTTTAGGATACTCCGTAGTTGGTGGCTGTAGACAGAAAATTCTTGTTGGACATACTAAGAAAATACGAGAATGGGTTGAAAAGAGTCAAATCGTGGGAATGCTACCATAGTTTTTAATCTTCAGTGTGTCAAGTTAATTTTGTCTGAATTGTTCTCTTTTCTTTTGCCTACTTGTCCTCAATGGCCTGTGCCTATGGCCAACAATAAGCTACAGAGCATCCCTTTTGTTTCTTTCTTATAGACTCAAGAAAGCATAAAATATAAATTTGTTCAGGATTTTCATTCCAATAAAATCTCAAATCTTTTATTTCCCATAAAGTGAAATATTTCTGAGAAGTTATTTCTGAAGCGCCCTAAGTTTCTTCCTCATTGAACTCAAATAAAATAATCAAATTCTTGGCATAAAAATTTTGATTTTGAAATTATGTTGATTGAGGTTGATCATGTTTTTATTAAATGGAATTTTCAATATGTAATGCTTTCCGTCCCTGAATGTGTTGGAAAAAAGCAGGCAGTACTCCACGTATGCTTGCTTCCTAGATCATGTGGAGTAGCTCATTGCTCTTACCCTTCCGTCACACTTCCATGTGCTTTTCAAAATCAGCCACAAACCCTGACTATCAAAGTGCTTGATATGCTCTGGTTTTTCCAGGAGCTCACAGGTCAGTAAACATTATCTGATGGATATCCATCTATGTGTGTGTCCATGAAAAGTAATTAATCTAATGGTCCGTGTTGTCTTTTCCTCCGCCTGCTCTTAGTGAAATGAGACTGAAAAGTGTCTGGGCTGTGCCGTGTGAAAGCAGCTTCTTATGCCGGTGTTTGTTCTAATGCCATGTTGATTAGGCTGGGCTTGAAGTGCCATGCTTTCAGACATTGTGGGTATCAGCTGACACTGTTTTTTCCCCATGTCCTGAGGGTCCCTGGGATATGGGTCCAGCAGTGGGCTGTGTTTGCTCTGATCCAGGTGGTATCACTTGTGCTATAGGCCACAGGATTTCACAGGTGGGAAAGGCTTGCTTGTATTTCAGCTGGTTGGGCCCACCATTATTTGTTGGAGCTCTCTAAATGTACTGATCTGAAGGTGCCTTTCATTGGGGTGAAGTGTGTGGTTTGGACAGTCTTACATAATCTGTCCAAAGAGATCAAAATTGTTATGCTGAAATGAGCTCATAGATTGTTTATGTCAATGTTGAATCACCTAAACACAACTATGTTCCTTTAGGGAGGACATTTTTGCTGTCTTTGCCATTGACTTATTACATAATTTAGTGTAAGGTTTTGTGTTTTCTCACAGCAGCTCTACAGGCCTTTCTGTTGGATGAATGTCTTGATGAATCTCATGCTCAGATAAACGACAGTGGTAATGGTAGTTTCACGTGAAATTTGGTATATATGAGAAGCTGCCAAGGCAGAAAGGGACAGTTGAAGTTGTTTAAGCCTCCTCATGTTCTAGGAATGCCAGGTTGCATGGCTGTTGATGGACATTAGGTGTGCTAACATTTGTTGAAAATATACAGTCAACAGCTGTAATATTTAGATCTTTCTTACTGTATGAACAGGAATTGGAAACCCATGAAATTAGCAAAGCTGAATTCAGTGGCACAGTTCACTTGCATGTCTGAGCTTTATAACCATAAGTATAGGAAAATGTGAAATCTGTAATTTCAAACAACAGAAAGAACATCATGGTATTTAATATAGTATAAGCTAATTTATGTGTAGATGTAGCTTTTTGCAAAAAAAAAAATGTACTGTGTTTTGAAGGCTTGAGGAGACATGAAGCTGTTGATGCAAGGAACCAGCAAGTAAAGATTTCTTTCATACTCTTCAAGAATTTGACTTGTTCTAAGCAAATCTCTAATAGGTAGATTCATGCAGAGAACCTCTAGCACTAAGAGTATTAGAGATGTAGGGCAGATGTAGGGATGTCTGTCCAAATGTGTAGGAAGCTGGAACAGGAGCTCAGTGGTACAGATTGCCTGCTTTGCTTCAGGGAAAGCTGTTCAGATACCAGTGGTGGTGGTGCTCTGATATCAATATTGATGACTGTTCTGCTGATTGGCTTAGTGGATAAATAAGGAGAGGGAATATTGAATTCAATATACTGGTTGATTCCTGTGTCTCTCAGAGCTTCAGTAGTACTAAGGTCTAAATGCATACACAGAAAGGATTAAAAAATCTTAAGTAGACAAACTTGCTAAACTTTGGCAAACTTAATTAATTGATCTGTAGTAAGAATATACCTTTTGGTATTCCCAAATGTAGGACCCTTTAGAGGTTTCCTGTACCTAAATGTAGTAGCACTGTTGAAAATCTTAGGTCCTGGTGGCTCAGGTGACATTACTAGCTTGTTTCTGGTACACAGCAAGATGTCATTTTATTTCTGAACAGAATGGCTCACATGTTTGTGGTGTATGAGTACCTGACTGTTTTACATTCATGTCCTTTGTATGTAGAAACAAAAATCTGTTTTTATGAACCACATCGTTAAAAGACAAACTGTAAAAGCCCCAGCAGCTATCTGTGTGATGCACTGCAGTCCTTCAGTGGATTCACATTTGGATTTTGATTAAATGACTGGTGTGCTGAAATCTCTCAGGATTTTTAAAAAAGTTTACTGGCAAATATCTATGCTTTAATTCTGTTCCTCATGGGACTGCTTGATTAATGACACAAATTTCTTATAAGAGACTTCATCTTGATGTATTTTCCAATGTTTAATAGAGGGATCACTTTGCACTCCAATCTGGAGGATAGAACACTTTAATCAGATTTGGAAGACTTTTTTATTTTCTTAAACTGTTTGAAATTGCTCAAAAACCTTTAGGGAATGTGCCAAGGGTAAATAATGACTGAAGCCTTTCATAAGGGATATATGTTAAGGAAGAGAAACATTTATTTTTATGAAGTTTTTCTGGTATGTTATGGTTGTAATAACTTTGCAATAATAAATATTTAATATAATATTTAAATAATAAACAAAAATAAAGAAAACCTTAATACCTCAAATATTTAACACCACTGCCTAGAAGTGAGTGTGCGTGTGTCCCCTTTTCCTGCAGTGGCAATTCATAGTGTTCTGTAGTGTAACTGGTGTTGCAACATTTCTAAGACTTCATTCCTGACACATTCATATTCCTTGTTACACAATAGCTAACATTAGACCAAGCCTAAAACTGTGTGATGTTGGAATGTGTGATTTGATCTTGTGCTTTTAGAGTTCACACTTGCTACTTGTAGTGAAACATTTCAATGAACAATAAAGTAACCTCTCTTTGTCTTTCCTAGTAAGCAACAGATGCGGGTGAAAGATCCCTCAAGAACCAACCCTGAGAAGCCAAAGAGAAGCAAAAGGCCTAACAGGCCACAGGATGAGGACTCTTCAGATGATATTTCAGGTAAGTACATAGGGTGATATTTGTCCTGAAGTTGAGGGCTAATAACTTCCATGTTGACTAATGAAAACTAGAAATTATTGGTACCATGAAATACTTTTCTTGTTTGAATTTATAACAGAAATACCCCCAGTCAAGTGTTTATGACATGATCAGTTGTTACACTACATGACTTCCCTGAAGGGCTGGAGAATTGGTTGATCTACGATGACAACCTCTTCAAATTGCAATGGTCCTTTCCTCTCCATGTGAGGTCAAGCACGCGTGGCAGGAGGCTGAATGGATGAACAGGGAGCTTCCAGCTGAGCTCAGAGGGAAAAAGGAATGGCAGAGAGGATGGAAGCAGGTTTGGGCTGCCCTTGCAGAGGTCTGGAGTGTGCAGGATTAGATGAAGCAATTTCAGTTAGAATTGGATCTGATGAGGGGTGTAAAGAGTAAGATGAGCCTGTGTGGGTACAGTGGCAGTAAAATGAAGACTAGGGTGAGTGCAAACCTGCTGTGTGAGGAGGGAGGGGTTCTAGGGACACAGGATGTGGGAAAAGGCTGAGGAACTCAATTCTTCCTTTGCTTCTGTCTTCGCGTGTAAGCTCTGCACTTGATACTCCCTGGCTCGTGACCTTAATGGCAGACTCTGGGATTGTCTGGACTCTCATTGTCCAGAGTAGGAGATTGAGAACTGTTAAACAAACTGGATGCGCACAAATCCATGGGGTCAGATGGAATGCATCTGAAAGTGCTGAGAAAACTGCCTGATGTCATTGTGGGGCTGTGCTCTGCCATCTCTTCATGGCAACAAATTGAGGAGAGCAGTTGATATGCAGGAGGATAGGTCTGCCATTCAGAGTGAGTTAGACTGGCTGGAGAAATGGGCAGGCAGAAACTTCTCACTGTTCAACAATGGCAAGTGGAGAGTTTGGCACCTGAGCATAACCACGTGCCATTACAGGGTGGGAATTAAAGCAGCTTTGCAGAAAAGGTCCTGCAGGTCCTAATGCACATACTGAATAAAACCAAGTTGTGCTGTTTGTGCCTACTCTAGGCAAGATTGTATTAATGAGAGTGCAGGGCAGGCAGGTGATACTTTCCATCTTTCCCACTTGTGGGACTTCACTGCGAGAACTGTGCCCAGTTCTGGGCTCCCTCTTACAAGAAAGGCTGACTTGTCAGTGAGGCAAGTGGTTCACCCCCTCCACATTTTTAAGGAGATTGAGAAGATGATGTGGGAAGAGGGGCTGAAGGGAATGTCTTTGTTTAGCCCAAGAAGTGGAAGTATAATTTCTTTCACTGACTTCCTGATGGTAGTTAGGGAGAAAGAGTAACCAGATTCTTGAGAGGTCCACGATGAGAGGACTGAAGGCAACAGACCAAGTTTAGGGCATGGAAATAGAATAGGGATATTCTACTTATTTGACTAGGTGTGAGGAAATTTACTTTATGTTTACTCTGAGGGTGGTCAGACAAACCTGATTTTCTAGTGAGTTGGTGAAGCCTCAGTCCTTGAAGATATTCAGCACTCGGCTGAACAAAGCCATGAGCAAATAGATCTAAATTAGTATTTCGCATTGCTTAAAGTGAGGGCTTGGACAAGATGGCCTTCAGAGGTTACTTCAAACCTGGCTTATTCTGTGATATAGTGGAATTTGTGCAAAAAAATATGACAGAGAAGAATGGTTGATTTCACGTTCAGAATGAGCAGTTGTAGTAGGGATGCACGGGTATTTGAAAAATCTTTTTTTATGGGTTGGAAAGAGGTCAGTGCCTGTGTTGTTATATGCAAAAATAGACTTATCTATTATTTTATTGTCAAAAACCAGGGAAATTAGTTTTGTACAAAAATAATCCTTGTACTTTTGTACAAAGTAGTTTATCTGGTTTTAAGAGGTGGCATTTATTGACTTGAAAAGAATTTCCATTACGGAAAGACTGAAAGAGTTTCCTTCATAAAATTCTGTATGCGGGGAGCAGCTGGCTGATCTTTCCTACTTTAATTCTTTGCTGTTTTTTTTCCTAATGCTGAATTCATTGAAGACTATGGTCTTTCAGTGTACATGTGCTCTCTTTCATAGCTATTATTTTTGATGGATAAAAGCAAGTATGTGTTATTTTCTGCAGGGTTAACCTGCCAGCACGTGAGCCAAGCCGTGGATGTGCATCATGTGAAGAGAGCGGTGGCTCAGAGCGTGTGGTCAATATGTGCTGAATGCCTGAAGGAGAGGCGGATGAGTGATGGTGAGCCCGTGGCGCCCTCAGACATCTGGCTGTGTCTCAAATGTGGCTCTCAGGTAAGTATGTGGAGGTGGAGTTTCTAAAGGATACCACTCTTGTGGATCCTTGTCTGTTTGGCATCTCATTACCTCCGTAGGGACAGTGTAAGTGCTTTGCTGTGAGAGTCCCTGCTTCAGCTTCCTCACAAAGTGGGATGTGACCTTATGTTCCTGTCTCGTTTCTGGCAGTGTTTAGGGTTACCTTTATGTGTCACAGTGTGGTGTGCCATCTCATTTATTAAGTGATGGTCCTGCCTTTTCTCTGTTCTTATCTGCATCCTCTTGCTCCTTACAGAGAATTGGCTCTGGGAACTGTGTGGCTGCAAAATGTATCCATTCAGCTGGCTCCTCTGCAGAAGTTCCTATAAATAGGAATGAATGAAAAACCAAACATGATGAATGAGCTTGTGCTGTGGATGCTCAGTTGCTAGATTTGATTGAAACCAGGGAGAAAGGGCTGTTCTGGAGTGAGAATGCTGTTCCTGTGGCAACTAGCCATTAGATTGGATCAGTTATAATGTCAAATCATGGCCTCAGAGATTAAAATGGCAGGTCCTGACCCCAAGGGCTTTCACAGATTTCTGCCCTGGGAGTGAAGTAAAGAAAATATTTTGCTTGGTACAGCAGAATTCAGTTTATGGGCAGTGTCAGGCTTGGTTCAGCCAATAGTTGCCTGAACAAAGCATTTCACAATTTTCTTGGAATTTCAGTAGGTTTTACTATAGAAGCCAGTTCCTACCAGTATAATATGAACAGATTTGATTTTGCAAAGAAACATGCTATTCACAGGGTTCAGAAGATAGTTAACTAGATCTGAGGAGAACTCATATATCTTGTTTGAAAATTTTCCATTAAGGAGGGCTTTTAAAGGGAGTTAATTCTGTGTGCTTCTTCATGTTCATGCTGTTAGCAGCTTCTAAAACTCATACCTATTCAGAGACCAGTCCTGAGTCTAAGTCCCGCTTTGTTCGTACTTGAACAATTGCAAATGCTTTCTCTTGAAATTGCTGTACATAAATGGTGTGTTCTGAGCAGTTTTGTAGTACAAAGCACTTTACGTACTTTTTTCATTAGCTGTCTGGAATGCATTTGACATTCTTGAGCAGTGAGTTACCTATGCTGTGCTCTTCCTTGATATTCTCTGGACCAAATATGCTACATAGTTGTTTCGTTCACAATTACTAGGGCATTCTTGCTTTTGGGAATGATTCAATTTTTTGTCTGTTGATATTTATTCAATACTAATCCAAAAGCTAGGAATGATTTCTATTCAGTTAGAACAAACTTAATAAATCCCTGTATTTTAAGTGATTTTTCCAAGTAGAAAAGACGAGAAAGTTAAATCCTCTCAATTCTTATGAATGCTAAATAAGTAGGGCAGAATAGCTTCTTGTCTAATTTTGAAAAGTGGAGGTTTTGTAGTTTATTTACTAATAATATAGTCTTTTCCTTCTTCCCTTCCCCTCTCCCCACACTGGGTTGATGTGTCCATTTTTAGGGCTGTAGTAAGAATTCGGAAGGCCAGCATTCTCTGAAACACTTCCAAACTGCACGCACAGAACCTCACTGCATCGTTATCAACCTCAGCACATGGATCATATGGTAAGAATCAGCATGCAGGTGTTTGTGTGTGCCTCTACATAAGGACTTCACTTAAAGCACTGTCTTCTCATGATAAAGAATGATTCTGACAGATGAAATTAATACTTTCTATAGAGGAGAGGTAGGCTTTCTGGAGGCAATATGTGGCTGTCCTTTGTATTCTCTGAAATTATTTAAATCTGTAAAGACCACAGTGATTTGGGACTGATCTATAGAAGAGCATATATGAGATGAAGGAATTCAATTCTATTCCATTTTTTAGTGTGATAAACCGAAACTGAGAGTTTAAATAATTTGTGTAGGGTTGTTTGGGAGGTTTGCTAGAGCTGGGATGTGCATGCAGATAGCCCTGAATTCCAGTTTATTTCTTCTTTTGTTTAGGTGTTACGAATGTGATGAAGAGCTGTCAACACATTGCAACAAGAAGGTTCTGGCTCAGATAGTTGACTTCCTTCAAAAACATGGTGCCAGGGCTGAACCAAGTAAGTTTGCACAAACAGTTTTATTTGAAGACACCTATAATGTACTGTCTCTAAAAATAAGCATTTCAGATTTTCAGTCATGTTAAAAACACAAGTGAAAAATTATGTACATTGTGACCATAATGCAATTTATAATTGCAGAGCTACTTGGGGAAGTAAAGCCCGTCAAAACATAATGTCACTTTCTTTCTCCAGTATGACTATATTTTAAAAATATTTTGGGCACTGTAGGACAGTTTTTCCAAATTTTGTCTGTAACAAAGAATGTTTACCGTAGAGGAGTTGTTACCTTAAATAAGGCCATATAAATTAATAAATTAATCATAAATTAATGCATAAAAATATATCGAAGCATACACTCTACATTCACTATAAATTAATTTAATTCTCTTGGTGTGGATGTATCACAGCTTAAATTTTTATGATTTAAACTTGTTCTTCCCAGATAGCTAGATTTGTTTAAGTGGATTTTCTAGTACTCTGCTGTTGCATGTCATGTCCATTTTTATGGTTGGTTTTAATTGATAAAATGGTCATCTCTATTAAAATAAGATCGTATTTAATTATTTTGTTATATTAGGAGCATACTATACCTTCTCAATATATGTGATAGTCGATAGAACTTTGTATGTATGGCCCTCAGCTGTCTACTCTTGATAATGTTGTTATTCATCCCTGCTGTAACACACTTGGCAGCGTTTCTGGCTTGTGACTTAGAGAGTGCATTGAATTCCACATTTGCTTCTCAAAACCCAGCTTGAGTAAACTTCTGAAACAATTGGTTGCATCTTTTAAAAGAGATAATCAACCAGTTAGAAGTAAGAAAGGAGAACGGTTGCCTTACAGAATTACACTAAGTATTCTTCTAGCTGCACGTGCATAAATCCTACTGGTTTTAAGAGATGTTACATATTTCTTGAGGGAAAAAATCAAGGCCTGCTTAAAATTGTGATATTTTGATCTAGTCACAGATTGTGTATTAAATTATTCCATTTTCATAAATTGATATATTGCTACCCTCTGCATCTTTTTTTCTTGGAGCAGTGAAAATACTGCATGTGATTTCACTTCTGTTCACAGCTTTAGTTTCAAATGTATGTGTAATAAGTGGGTGTTGCAGCTTTCTTGCAGATGCTGTGGTGGCTTTTTTCTCAGTTAATGTAATGAAAACAATTTTCTTCCAATATTGCACTGCTGGATAAGACTTTCTGAGTGATACAGCTTTGTGCCTCGTGGTTTAGAGTCTTAGTTTGTGAAACTTCAAAACATCTAAAGCTTTCAGATTAAGAAGTTCAGAAGTTTTCTGTGAAATGTCTTAAATTAAGCATCTAAAATTCCAAACTAACTCAGGAAAAGTAAACATATTTATAGCAGAGCAGGGCGGCATATATTTCTGCTGTATATGCATTTGTGTTTAATTTTGATACTCTGTTTTGAAAATGCTTGCATTTCATGTAAATGTTTGCTGATATAACTGTAAACTTTGCCGTAACTGGAACCAAAATTGTATTTTTTTGGTGCTTAGATACAGCCTTGCAGGATACCTGCCCTGGCAGTGAGAGGTCTGAGTGTGCCAGGGCTGCTCCTGCAGGGCAGTCACATCTCCTGCTTTATTCTGGGAAGGGGTTGAGGCTCAAGCATGAGCTTGGATTCATGCAAAAAGCGTGTGTGTGTACTTCCAGTGTCATTTTAAGGTGAAAGTCTGTGACCCTCTCCGCTCTGTCTGTGTTGAGCAGTTTGGATTGCATTCCTGAAAGCTCTGGGACCATTGACTCAAAGATGATTTGTTGAGTTTTCTGGAATGGCAAGGAAAAGACAGAAAAGCTCTTTGCCTGGGACTGTCTGTTGCTTTGGGCCAGACTCTTTGCTGGAAGAGGCTGGAAAACAGCCGTGTATTCATAAATGACTGGTGTGCATGACAGGGAACTCCCGGCCAGAATTGGCACTCTTGGTTCATTTTGATAAATGACAGACTTGGAACTTCCCCGACAGAAACCTATCTAAGGTTTTTTTTCTTTTCTTTAAATTAGAGTGCCTTTAGGGATTCTGTAAAAATAAAATCTGAAATTGAAATGTAATTCATGCTGTTGTCCAGAACACAAAAGGACATGATGCATTACTGTGAAAATTAACTCTACTTTTGTTTTGGTTTAATTTTTTTTAATGTAACATTTTATTTCATATTCCATTGATATTTTCAGTATAACTATCATTCTCTAAATTATTAGTTGGTGTAGATTTTTAAAATTTATTTTCTATGTTCACCCCTTAAAAACATAAGCTAATTTTAAAAAAAGAAAAATAACTTTTGAGAAACGAGTGGTGGAAAAATGACAATTAATTCATATTTCTCACTTAAAAATCAATCTTGTGCTTTTTTTCCCCATTGCTTTTCCCTTTCTTTCTAAAAAAGCAGTCAAAGTGAAGACAGTTCTCATAGCAGAATGTGGCACTGTAACAAGAATTCATCTTACGTCTGGATTTCTTTCTGTTGTAACAACTGGTTGGCATGGTGCCTCATTAAAATTCAAATAGCATTGTGTAGAAATTTCTGTAGAAATGCAGTATGAACATGGATTAAGTAGCAAATGAGAGCTGCTAGGATTTTTTTTTCAGTTCTCAAAAGTGCAGGATTCATTTAAAGATAAAATGATCAGTTGAAACATATGAGGGAGGGTTATATAGATTTCCTAATTAATGCATCTTGGAAAATAAACAAAAGCAAAATGCTTGTCATTTGGTACTAATGTGGTGGAATAGTGTGGCAGCAGGATCCCTGCTTTTCATTCGGCCTCTCATAAAGATTCAACTTCACTTCAGCTGTAAAAATGTGCAAATTACATTACTACTACATGACTGACTTTTGTAATTACATTAAGCGATTGAGATAAATCCCAGTGCTGGGTTCCCAAAAGAATGCTTGCAGCTGTGTGATTTTCACATCTGATCCTATGGTTTGTTGTACCCAGCAATGCCTGCTCTTTTCTTTTTTTTTTCCCCCCTTTTTTTTTAGAGGAGTCTGTTTGGTTAAGAGGTCATGTTGGGCACAAGCTGGAAGAAAAAAGGAAGATTGCTTTCTAGGGTGTACCACCCAGAAATTTGTTTTGTGGAGAAGGTTAGCAGGCCGTGATGATTTCCACAGAAAGGCAGGTGCAGTATTGTCCGTGTGGCACACTTGTGAGCTTCACATGGACATAATGCACATGTAGTACACAGGAACCATGCTGAGACATTGCAATCTGTGTGTCTGCTCATTTACTGGAGAAAACAAATTGTTTTGCAGTCTTAAAAGTGAATCTTATGCATATTTTCCTTTACAAAAGCCAAATCGTATGTTGGTGGAAGCATAAGATTGCATACTTTTTATAGAGCAGTTAATTAAATTGGTTTGTGTGGCAATAGAATGGGAAGGAAGAAGATATTTTCTCGAATTTTGTAGTTTATTGTTGGGAGGGGCAAGCAGAGGAATGAGGTTTTGCTTAGTAAGTTCAGCTGCCCTGATTCGCCAATAAGTGAGTTAGAAACTTGATTTTGTTTTGATGGCTGTAACTGATGTCTAAAAATAGATAAAATTTTACAGTACATGTGAGAGTTACATGTATGGAAAAGCAGGGAGTGTGATGACTAACTTTACAGATTTTCATTCTGCTGTGCATATTAGCAATTTACAAAGGATCATATTGAAAAAAATGGTATTCTTTCTCAAGTTACTTTTACTACATGTAGTTTGGAGTCATAGAAGACCATTCTATCTACTTAAAATTAACTAGCAAAATAAAACAGATTATGTTGATTCTCTGAATCCGAAATACACTTGGGCAAAAAGACATTTGTGTTACTGGTCAGACATTTTCTTTAAAATTAGCTTACTTAGCTAGTAACCTCCTTGCAAAGGAATGAAAACTGAATCATTGACAAAAAAATTTTTTTAAGCATTCTGTCATTTTTAACCATGGATTCTTACCTTTCCCGTCCACGTACTTATTTACTTGTGATGTGTAGCACAAGTCACCTGAGCATAGAGGATCAAAAGCAGTCCTTGAATAGGTTGTTCTTCCACACTGTGCAGATGTCTTTTCCAGTTTATAACATTGTGGCGAGACTCAGAGCAATAAAGTTACAGTTTGTAATCTTTAAACTGTAAGGTAGTGACTATTTCAGAAGAAAACCAGGCTGTTTTTCTAAAGGTTGGATTCTTATTGTTGTACAGTGTTGAAAAAAAAGCAGTGCCAGACAATTCAGTAGCATTTCATAGTACAGCACGATGAGAACTTGGTAAAAGAAAGGCAGTCTATTAACCTTGCTTTTACTGTGAAGACCTTCAGCTGAAGTACCAGAGTTGTATTCAATAAAAAAGGCTTGACCTTGGGATAAAAGTGCATATTTCTGGAACCCTTATTTTTAATTAAAAAAAAGTTGCATTGAAAAGCAGAAGTGCTTACTCCCGTGGCTGAAAAAAAAAAAAAAAGATGTCGTTCATCTTCTTGCGTGCCTACCATCTGCACCCCCAGCGCAGCTCAGTTTCAGCAAAGGTGGTACTGAAGTCGATGTGCTCTGCAAATGTTTGAAATGCTGGCAAAACAAATTGAGAGGGAACCCACAATAAGTTTCCTTTTGCAGTCGGATGTGTCGGCACCGTGTGTACTTGTACAACTGGTGCAGTAAGTGGCTCTGCTTTGTGGAATGAATGCTTGTCTATGCTAACGTTTGGCTGAGGAATCTCAGTCACTGCCCATGAGGCTGGTGCTGAGCAGCTGTGGGACAAAGCAGTGTTCCCTGCCTCTGGAGAGCTTATGGGACAGGACCATGGGTGAGCAGAGCTGGCACAAGAGAAGCTGCAGAGAAGAGCAGCAAGAAAAGGGTGCTTTGCAGGCAAGAGCTGTGGCAGAGGAGCAGCTTCTGCTGCCCTTCTTCCCAGAGCTCTGTTGGGAAGGGGCTTTTTAGCATGGGGAGAGCAGGGTGGTGTCGGGAAGCTTTGCCAGACATGAGGCTGTGTCTATGTACAGAAGCAGCTCTCTTCTGTCTGGGAGTTGGATGTGGATATCATGGTGGGACCAGAGGTGGGCGCGGACCTGGTGCCTATGGAGTGGTGGTCAGTCGGGTGTGATGATCTGATTGGAGAGCTAGGCAGAGTGCTCAAGCAGGGTGTCTCTGCAGCCAGATATACTCTGTGAAAGGTTCTGGTGATCAAAGCACAGCTCAGGTGAGAGTTTTCCTTGTAAGGCTGCATCAGAAGGGTCACCTCTGCTGCAAAACAGCAGAAAGAGTCTGACAGAGGGGCATGGTCTGAATGTGAGTCCCAGGAACAATGGGATACTCTGTCCCTGCTGTGGAAGGACGGGCCTGCCTAGGGTTGATATTCACACTACCTGAGAAAGGCAGAGAGCTTAAAGGGTCACCATGTCAATTCTCTAAAAGATTAGTTAACTAACAACAGAAGTCTGTCTGAATTTACTTACTTCAGTGCTTTTCACCCATCTTGCTCTCATTAATGTTAACAAGGTCCTTTATAACAAATATTACTGCATGTGGACAGATGACTTGGACTGCTTTTATTCTGTTATGCTGGGAGCTGAAGGTCCTTGGGGGCAGCAGCAGATGACAGCCGTTTTGATGGAATCCTTCAGCTGGGATCCTTGTATATATCCTGGCTTAAAAGTCACTTTTCATACCCAAAAGCACACACGTTAAATTACAGGATTGCAAGTTTGAGTTGTCAAGGGTCCATGAAACAGTTGATCAGTGCAAATTCACTTTAAAAAATTACATATTAGCTTTTTGATTAATAACATGCTTGTAGCCTTGGGTTAATCTTGCAGAAGGACCCTCCAGCCCCAATCTGTAGAAGTATTAGCTATCACAGTCATTACCAGCATGTTCTATTAAGACTGACCAACTCTTCACATGTCAAGTAAACATTCAGCTTCAGGCCTGTCTGTCATTTATCACTGAGCTGGGGACGTTGAGCAGAGCTAAATTAAAAACTGCCGTCCCTCCTCTGGCTCTGTATATGTACTTAAAAATATCTGTGTGTTGTAAGCAAGGCAGCAGGTAATGTTTGCAATGGCAAAGCAGCACTTTTCTGTCAGGACTTTTTCACAGATACAAAAAACATAGTAAAATGTCATGTGGATTGTGTTTTTAAAATGATTAAAAAATCAAGAGGCAGTAATTAAAACCTGAATGAAAGGAGGTTCCCAACTTTGATACCAAATCCAGGCATTTTTCTGATTTCTTACTACTTCTCCTTATCCCTGTACTAATTATCCAGCTTTGTGGCAATCGGATGTCTGGTTCTCATTTACTGTATTTTGTAATTGTGTATTCAGCCAGCTCTTATCACAAAGCTGGATGCTTTGGCTTTGTTTTCCCTCCCTTAAATAATTTATATGTAAGGTTCAGCAAATGGAACCTTGCTACTTGTGTGAAGCTGCCATTTAACCATGAAGTGAAATGCTTTTATCGAGTTTGCCCTGCAGATATGGTCCGCTGTGGCAGTGCTGTCCATATTTGGTGGCTGTGCAAGGAGAGCCAGGTGGTGCTGCAAAGCATAGCACAGTGAAGCGTGGACAGATCTAGGTTTGACATTTGTCATCCTGTACTGCTAAAGGGAAGAGAAAAATCTGCTTTTCCATATGCTTATGCTTTAATTTTTGCCTGCAGTTTTGTCCAGATGGCCCTGTGAACATTGTTTACTTTAAGATGCTGTCCCAGATGTTTTTGAATGCCGATGGATAAATGCAACAACTGTGGTATACTAATACACAAATTATTTCCACAATTTTGGCTTTTTTTTTTTTTTTCTTCTTTTCTCTCTTTTTAACCATCTCTTTTCCCCAGCACTACTCTGGATGGCCCACCTTCTCTGAGGGGAAAACATCTCCAGTTACAATATTAAACTTCTGAGAGAGACTAGTGCCTTTGAGTTGCAGATACTCGAGCTCCCATTCCCATGGTTTGGTTGTTCTGGAGCTCTGTGGGTGGATGACCCTCAGACACTGTAGCATTCCCCTTCTGAGCATGCCAGTTAAAAGGTGTTGCTTGATGTAACCCATAAAACAGTGACTGTTTCAGGGTATGAGCAGCTCGCTTGTTGTTATTATATTCAAAACCACTTTGTCTGCTTTTTCAAGGAGAACTCTGTCTTTTACTTTGCCCTTGTACTGTCTTTAATTTTCCACCTGAGTGGAAAGGAGAGTAATTTAAAGCTGTGTAAGCACTGTTAACAAGAACATTTAAAAATGTTTTTAAATAGCAAAGCACCTCCGACTCTGTTTTGAAAAACTCTGATACAATTAGAAAGAATAGTTGTGCCTCGATGGCACTGTAGGGTGCAGGCAGACTGCTTGAGAAGCTTGTTGCCAGATACAATAGATATTTTAATGACTTCTTTTTTATTTAATTATATGTTTTTCATTTTCTAAGCAAGAAGGTATTTAGGAATGTACATAAAAGAACCTTTTGGCATGAGAATTTCATTAACATAAATAGGTCTGTTAGTTATTTCTCAAGAACACTTTAATGAGACTTCAATGTGAAACTCATTAGAACAAATACATGAATTCATATGTCAAGACAGAGATTGTAGCATCACAATTCTTGGCATCTATTAAGTCCATAACTCGTTTACATTGACGTGCATTGTTAATCAATATTTAAGACACTGCAGATGTCAGTAGTGTTCACATTTAGTCCTGCAACCATGACAATATGAAAGTTGCTAGTAGAATTCAAGGCTAAATATTGCTATCTCAAGTCTTTCCATTACCTCTAGGCTACAAGTTAATGACTGTCTAACTTCGCTGCCTCTCATTTATTTAAATAATAACGGAAACGGGGAATTATGTGATGTTATAGTTTTATCAATTTTTTGTTAGTTGAAATTAAAACACTAGCATTGTATGAATGTGGATTAGTAATTCCTCAGGCTGTGACAAAGGGAGGTGAGTTGAGGAGCAAATGCAGGGATAATGAGTCCAGCTAGGCTGTTGACAAGACAGTTGGAATGGAACACTATAGTTGGTAAAGACTTGCAGTGTTCAGTGGTAATTTTGGGCTACTTCCTTTCAAATGCACCAAAAAGCAGCCTTTGGGTGGTGTTTCTGATGTGTCTAATGAACACACATCTCAGCTGCCTGTTGTTAATAAGCTAACTCATTTTACTTTATTTATTGCTTGTGTAATTGTGGCAGTTACAGTCTTATAGGACAGTATGATTATTATGGAAGGTTTTGTTGGATATATGTAGTTGTTGAGGGCATTTTTTTACCCCCCAGGGCTTTATCTGTTGATGCCCCTTTTTGGGGGGGTTTTGGTGTTTTTAAGACTACATACAGCAGCTTAGAGTATTATCAAGGTATCTTCCACATATGTTAAAATTAATAAACATAATCATGGATGGACTTCATTGATTAAACTGTGCAGTTATGTGGTCATATTAATCTATAATTTAATTATAGGTTCATCAAAAATCATACGCCTTCGTGAAGAAAACAGTGAAACAAGTGAAATACTGAAAGGAAAAAGCTCTGGTAATGGTGCATCAGTTCCAGTTAAAGGAATAAATAATTTAGGAAATACCTGCTTTTTTAATGCTGTCATGCAGGTAAGATGGAAAGATCATACCACTTGCTCTTAACAGATTTCAGAAATACTAAATCTGGATAATCTATGGGCTTCTGAAAAGGTTTTGAGTATTACAAGTCTTCATTCTGTTATCTGAAAGTTCTTTTCAAATTCTTTTTACTCCTTGCTGTCCAAGGAGTATTTCCTGTTATAATAAAAAAGAATTCCTCTATCAGTAGCATTTTGCACAGTAATGAAACAAGTGAAAATGCCAAGTTTTACCCACTGGGTACGTGTGTGGGTTGTACTGTAGCATATGGTTTTATTTGAAGTTCAGCATTATCAGTCATGACTAGTGCAGGGTATCTACCATACTGGTGCTGTGAGTGGTGATACTGTGTGCATAATGTAAATATCTACACAATTCATTGGGATGATTTTAAACCCCTGCAATGGGTGCAGTTATAAAATTAATTTTATTGATTATGGTTTTTTTCTGACTAGAATAAGAGGAATGAGCTATACTGGTACACATCTATTGATGTTTAGTGTACAACCAATCCAACATCCTCAAAAAAAGCAGCAGCCTTAGTGGCTTGTCAGCTGAGCAGACTTCTGTGTGTCTGCAGACAGGAGTGAACAGGTGGAAGAAAACTGCTACAAAGGTGTTCTGCACTGGCATACCTCACCTTGTCTTTATGATGTTGATTACAAAACTCATCAAACAGTAAAACTGCAGATTGTTATCTGTCCATACTTAGGGCATCAAAGAAACCTAAGTGATCTGCTGTCAGACTTGACCAAAAATAAAGAAACAAAGCTGAGATATGTTGAGTTGGTTTCTCTCCTAAATTCAGAGAGGTAATATTTTCCCTTGTGCCAAAGCCTTTGTGCTTCATGGGGCATGATGAGAAGGACTGAAGGGTTTAAAAGAGGCAAATGGTTTCTGATAATAATGTCCTCATCCTAAAAAAAACCAAAAATAAGAATCTTGTTGTTCAACATAATTAACAAAGTTATTACTAGTGTACTATTTTGAAATTACAGAAAAAGAAATAAATACAATTTTAGAAACATTCAGATGGGTGATTTTTTAATGCTCTTTCTAGTGGTCAGATCTAAACCTCAGTTACATGTTGTGAAGTATATCTGGTTTGGTCTACCCATGAATCTAGAATATATAACTAAAGAAAGTGTGTAATTGAATGATCAGCATGTTTCTCTTTTTTTTTTTTTCTTTAAGAACTTGGCACAGACCCACGTACTAAATGAATTGATGTATGAGATAAAGGAGAAAGGAACAAAGCTAAAAATCTGTCATAATTCAGATTCTCAGCTGGTAAGTATGCAATGAGAAATACAAAATTGGGGAAATGTGGGAAGAAGCTGAAGGACAGGAAATCACATCTCCATTTAAGACTGTTACTCTCCTATTTCTTTCACATTTTAGTTGTTTAGTGGGTTTATATTACCTGTGAACAGATTTCTTTTACAAAAATCATTACTCAGCCCTGGAGGAGGAAGAATTACTTGCTTTCATGTTTTGTGATATTGAAGTATCAATTAATGCCTTACCTTAAGAAAGAGCAGCTAATGTATTTTTATTTACCATTTAATTTCTTCAGTATGAATGCATGATACAGGAAATAGTCTGTTTGGCTCTAGGAAGTGTCTGTGAAATATTTTATTCCAGTCCATTCCAGCCCTTCATTGAAGGCCTGTAAAGTTTATTACATGCTTCACAGGCCAGGGGATTAAAATGAGAGAAACAAAATTTCAGTGAGGAACAAATTTCTTGTTCTCAAGCTCATTGCAGACATATGGGAACGTGTCTCCTGTGGCTGTTATCCTAAGAATATTCTGCTGTTCTGATCATGGCTTCGAGACTTGGGGTTCTATTATCCCCTCTGCTAGCTGATGCAAACAGTTTACAGAGGATTTTTTCTTAGATTTTTCCTTTTTTTTCCTGCTGTTTGCTGTGAGCTTTCTGGTGGCAGTGAGGGTAGAGTGGTATTCTGTTTCAGATACCTCTGAGATGATGATGATTTCACTGTGTTGCTGTAGGTGATGCTCATAGCTTCTCCAGGCAAGAACAGTGTGAAATTCACTGCATTGCTGTTTTTATTTCCTCCAGTGGCATTTCTGAGCAGCAACATGTTTCACAAAGTTATCTTGAGCCACAACAGAAGTCTGGAGCTTGCTTTTGCCCAAGGGCTTAGCAAGCCAGTGAGGTGTTGGCTTATGCTTGATGTGTAACTTGCACAGCCATAAGGTTGAAAGATTTTTGTTTCATGACAATGCTTACAATGTAAATAAGGTCTTTGGAGCAAAGACTGTGTTTTCTGGTCATTGTGTGCCAGTGCAGAATAAGAGGGCTGCAGTAGTCTAATTATTAGTAGTGTAGAAACCTGCAGCTTCTTGCTTGGTAAGGGACCTTTTCCCACCTTTTGGTAGTGCACACAAAGCAAATACTTTATATTTGTGTGTATCCATAGCACTTACATTTTGTGTGGATCTGCTTTCTGCACGAGCCGCCCTCTCCAAGTGTTTATCTGGCACCCGTAATCTGTTTTTCTGAGATCAGGTCAGTTAGTAGGGAGCACTGTGGGCACATATGAACCTCGGAGCATGTTAGGGGAGAGCTGGTGGTCTGTGGTCATTGTGACACGTGGTGTGTAAGCAGTTGTCCTGGTTTAGGGCAATTTAGGAGGAAACTTTCAAAGGGGTCCCTCAAAAAAGCAGATTCAAGTGGCCCCTCCCCAAAATATTTCCTTGGAGAAAAGTGGAAAAAACCTGTTTATTTAACAGGCAAAGTATTCACAAGCATAAAAAATGAATAATATTAAACAATGAAACCTCTTGCTGTTCTGAAGAGATGGCAAATTCAGAAAATCCTTGTCATGAGGTGTAGCTTGGCTCTCTCAGTCTCGTATCAGTCCCTCTGGTGCTGGAATGCAGTGTCCTGGCCACAGGTGTGAGCTCCTGGTGTTTTCTGTGTTTTCAGTCCAGAGCAGGGCCAGTCAGTGCCAAGAAAAAGAAAAGCCACAGTCTTGGTAACTTCTCTGGCTCAGCTAGCTAAAAATTAAGTAAAAGCAAAGGAGAGCTCTCACCTGCTGTCCACTGCAGACAACACAGTCTGTGAGAAGGAATGCAGGGAGTGAGTGCAGTTTCTGCAAACAAACTGCACTTCTCCCCCTCTTCACTCTTGGAACCAGTCTTAAAGGTGCAGAACTTAACATTCAGCATAAACGGAACAGACAGCTGGGAATACAAGCATCATAAAGCCAACCTAGGACAGCAGTGCAGGACTGTCTTCTGCTCTAAAATTGGCTTGATTGGCTGCTGGCTGGATCCTTCCAGTTCCAGAACCTGGTGGCTGGAGTGAATATCATACCAAGAGGGGCTGTGCAGGATGCACCCTGTGCCTGTCTCCCAGTGCCACAGGGGTCATGTGGGATCTGCCATCAGCTCTTGCTGTGAACCACTGCTGTTGCCTTCACAGCACCTGGTTTGTGGAGGAACAGGGTATGTTCCTGTGGCTGTCAGATGTGTGGAGATTCCAGTGTGTGGCTCACAGATGAGAGAAGCTGGATGCCCCGTTCCTAAGGTTGGGTAACAGAGAGCCACTGAGCACAATCTTAGGCTGGCCCACGGTGGTGGTCATCTGGATTGTCTCTACAGATGAATTTCAGTGCATGTGGGGATAAGATTAAAGCAGGAAATGCGAAGATTGCCTGTTATTGTGAGAACCAGACTGGCTCATTGACATGCCTATTTCCAAAGCTATTGGTTACCACCAAGAATTGTTTGCTTTTCCAACTATTACTCCTAAAATAGTAAGCCTGCTCTTAAATTATTTCAGTCAAATTGGTGACATCAACATTTAAAAAAACCCCACCCTGAAACACTCTTAAGACTGAAAGTTACATTGCTCTTTATCACGTATCTAGTAACTTGAAAGAAGTCTTGTGTCATTACTTTTGAAATCTAATGTGTAATTTGCCTTTGTTTTTGAAGGATCCTTTGGTGGTAAACCTGTCCAGCCCGGGACCTTTGACTTCAGCAATGTTCTTGTTCCTTCACAGCATGAGGGAGGCTGGAAAAGGTCCTCTGTCTCCCAAAGTGCTGTTCAGCCAGCTCTGTCAAAAGTATGTATTGTGTCCTCAAGCTCATCTTTCTCTTATTTTTTTTTTTTTATTTTAGTTTCCAGTGATGTGTTTCTAAGTGTGCAGTGTCTGATGTCCTTTCTAAAGAAGCTGTTAGATTTTTACCAGGCAGTCCAGAAAACAGCTTCTTCATGTTTTAAAGCTGAAGGACTCCTTGTTGCATGCCAGGGCTGTACCTGCTCTTCTTGTAGTGTGTGGCTCAGTTCATAACCATGGACATTCAACAGGCTTTGAACTGAGTGCAAGGGGGCATGGTAAAACTGAAGAAAATAGGGCTACCTTCCAGGTTTTGTTGTTTGTTAGCATAAAGCTATGCTAACACTACAAAGTGGATGTAGGTATTTTGTAAACAAGAATAAGATTTTAAATGGGGAACCTCTGCTATGATGTCTAACCTTGGCATCAATTCAAAATTAAAAAGGGTCTAACAAGTAAAGACTTGAAGCACTACTGAAATGGCATATGGCTCCAGATTGCAAAGAGCTTACAAGCCCTGAAGAAACTCCTGTTTCTTGGTGTGGAAAATGTTTACAGTGGTGCACTGTAGGTACTTTGAGTTATGATGCAAACAATCTTGCTTTTCAAAACACCTGTAGAAAAACTACTTAAAAGTTGATACAAATATTTAAATACTGACTTACCAGTAACAGAATCTGTAGAAGCAAAGTAACTGGAGGATAGTATATATTAATCTCACATTTAAAAAAGAATAATGTTGCATGATAACTTATTTGCTGCAGTATTATTGGATGGAACTTTAAGCATTCTGCAGCATGAGAGTTAGGAGGAAAGCTGCAGCCTCCTACCATGAAGTTCCAGGACCACTTTACTGAGCAGGAATGGATTTAAAATGTGGTACAAAGAAACAAAAGCTTTTAGAATAGAGCAGGGACAATTTAATTCTGTAAAGAAGCAATTGCCTTTTTTTAATCCTCAAAATTCAGCTTCAGAAATTTAATATTATATTTTCTTTTCTGTTGTACTTGTCTTCCTTTTGATTCTTTTGAGCTGTAACAGGAAATGTGTGTAAAGTTAACCTTACAGCATTTTTGAGTCAAACAGCAGTGTTCTTTGTTTAGCATTATCTACTTGGAAGAAAAATACATTGGGAAGAAAACTGTGTTGTTTTCTCACTCCTCCTTGTGTTTTGAGGCTGTCTCAAAAAATGTGAATGGAAGAATTACATTTGACTGAGAAATGGAAAGAAAATTATTAAATAACAATAGTCGTTTTTTCCCAGTGAATATTAAGGATTGAAGGGAAAAAATGACACTAAACGTATTTTGAAGCCCACCTTAGCAAATTCATTGTGAAATAATCACAATGCAGTGCACTTCAGATGGCATGGTATTTTTAGAAGTGACAGGTATTTTGTGTCTGCTCTATGTGTGTTTGTGTAGTCATCAAGCGATGTCAGTATTAAATCTCAGCTTTCTAGTTCTTTTTTTGTTTTCTTTCAATCATTAAGAAGTGCATACACTTTAACTAGCAGCTAAAATTGAAGCATTTTAATGTGGTCAGCAGACTTTTGCTGTTTAGACATATATCTGCCAGCTCCTACCATTTCTTGCCTTCATCCTACTTCTTACTTTTGTAGTCTTTGCAGAACACCACTTAGATACAAATCCTTTACTAGGTCTACTATCAACAACAAAAGTGTCAGCCACATCCTGTTAGTGAGAAGTGGGCAGTAAGGGGCTGGACAGGTATGACAGAAGGTTTTGGTCTTTGGATTGTTTTCTCGTTGGTGACAGAAGCAAGAAAGGAAGGGTTTCAGAAAATTCAGCACTCGTAGAAGCAGAAGAATAGGAAATCTTTATCTTTGCAAATGGAATACATTTACTATTTATTAGCTTTAACACTATGAATGCAGTGTTCTGTCATGCTGTTTTTACAAAGCCTTTTTCTTTCTTTTGTTTTAAAGTTGGCTTTCTATTTTTCATCAAAGTTGAAATGCAAGAGAGAGCAGGGCCTGATAGCAAGGAGTTTCAGCTAGGAAGAAGTCTGTGTTACGGCAGCGTTCTCTGTAAAACTGCTTGAATGCTGCCAGGAGGTCGTGTTAATGAAGTAATCCTAGGGACAGGCACTACTTGTGGTCTTCATACTGCATTATCATGAACTCTTTTTATTTAACAAGCAAAGTTCAAACAAGTTTCCTAAAGAGATGACAGGATGAATGTGTAAAAGGAAGAACTACACTGACACAACTACTGGGGAGAAGGACATAGAGGAAGGTGTTACTGTTCTGATAATAATGTTTTGGGTTTATATATTTTGCATGAAAGTTTGCTGACTCCAGCTGCAACCTCTTTTTCTTTTTTTTTTTTGTAATTCATTCTTTCCCCATCACAGACCTTACTGTCTCAGTGCAAGTATACCATATAACACCATACCTTTCTTCAGTGAACAATTTCTGAAGGAGATTGTACAGATAGTATAGGATAGAAAAGGATGCTGACACTGCCTTGTTCAGCTGCAGCTCTGGCACGTCCCTGAGTGGAATCCCAAAACCTTCAAGTGGATTCACATTCACTGCTCAAAAGCAGTAAGAGAACTGGAACACAGTCATTTTCAACTGCAAACTGCTTCTTTAAGAGTCTGAGGAGATCATGGTGTGAAGTTCATAACCTTGTGTATGAAAGGACATTTGTGGTGCTCTTTTTTTAATTAAATAATAATAAAAAAATTATACCAAGTGTTAATTTTATCAAGTGGTGGAGTAGCCAGGTTGAAGAAGGGGAGAAGAAGAAAAGAAGTGGATGAGTCTTTCTATAGCAACTGTTTAGCGTCTGGTACTAATTCATCCACTGTTAATTTTGTTAGTGTTGCAGCTGTCAGATGTTTTGCGAGGACAGATTGTGAGCATAGCTACGGGGCCCTTCTGTTGGTTTTCCACTATGCTGAATATCAGGACTGCAGACTTCTGACTTATCTGGAGACTTAGTGACTAATGCAACACTGATGTATTAAGAGGACAGAAATTTTACTTCCTTTATTTGTTATGATTCAATAATTTTATTGGTGGAAGAAAGCTTGGTTTTGTGTAGCAAGTGAATGTTGCAGCATGTAAGTGATGCATCCAGAAAGGAGGTACAGAATTTAGCTGCTTCAAACCTCCATTAAATAATTATTAATAGAGATGATTTATTGCTACATTACCATGCAGAAAAAAATACTTCCCTAAGGAAGATTTTATTGGTGTTCACAAAATCTACATAGGTCTTCCTTCTCCAAAGACTATTATTCATCCTTCCTTCTCATGTGCAGAAAGTAGAACTGAAGGCAGAGGTGGGACTGGGAGAATGGAGGTCATGTGTGGTTAGGAGTGTTGGTATTAACAGAACAATAGTTTCGGAGGGCAGACCTAAACAATTCCACATTTTTCACTTCTGAGAGGAAATGCTAAGGAAAACTAAGGTGATGTTATACAAAATGTAAGAGATAAAGGAAGCAGGATTTTTCTCATTAATTAAGGAGTCTTTTTGAGCCTTTTCTTTTGAAATAATACTGCTTTAGGAAAAATATCTTCTTAGAAAAGATTTTTTGCTTGCTTATTTTTTCCATTTGACTTTTACCATTTAATAGCAGCAGAACACACAGTTTAACTTTCCTTGACCAGTAGTTATGAATTATTTTGTGTCCTTGTCATGCCTCCATGTGCCTTGCTGGTGGTGCTGTGTCATGTTGAGGAGCCCTGACAGAGGAGATTGCAGCTTCTCTGGGCAGCGGCAGTTGAGAGATTGCATGTCTTTTTTTTTCAGCAAACTTCGTCATTAAGAACAAGTTTATGAGTGCAAAGTAGACAAATTGCATGTAAAAGTGTGTGTTGGCAGCAATCATCTGCATGTGTTCCTGAGCTTTATGTTCACTTCTGCGCAGGAGGAAGACCTGTGTAGCATTTTGGAGAACACACATATTCTCAATGTGTGGTATTGGTGAGATGTGTAAGCTGAACTTACAGATAAAATGAAGAAGAAAACCAGTAATTTTATTAGGTACACTGGCAGTGTATTCTCCATTTGGGTTAACCTGAATTTAGGGGGGGGTAAGAAAAATAGGAAGCCTTTATGTCAACAGGGACTTGAATATTGGGAGTTTAGGTAGGAAAGAACATGAAAAGAAGACATGACAGCAAGAGAAGACAATGAATGATAAATTAGCTGTGCTTCTTTAATTGCCCTCATAAGAGTTCAATGAGCTGCCTGTGAAACTGAAAGGCAACAGATTTAGAGCCAGGGGAAAAAAAAAAAGAGGTTTTTTTAACATTTTATAGGGCTAACTTACAGAATTTGCTGTCAGAGCAGAGTGCTGTTGGAAATCTTAGCAGAACTTAAAGGAAGAAAGAATAGATCTGGTGCATTGCAAGAACATAGGGGTATCTCATTTTCCCTTTTGGGGGAAAGTAGAGACGAAAAATATGAAATAAATTTGCCAGTACATCCAAAGGAGAGCTAAATGCTGTCTGTCCATGCCCTTGAGATAGTACAGCTGTGCCTGGTGTTATCTGTTACTTGCAGTGTTATCTGTTACTTACATGTGAAGGCAAGCCCATGTTTGGTTGGGCTCCTCCCAAACACCTCCTACCAAGCAGAACTCTAGTGTATGTACTGCGTTAAAAGATTCCTGTGCATGTTGCCTTACAGAAAAAAATCAAATAGTATCTTCTGTTTCGTGTTTCCAAGTGCTTATTGTTGTTTCTAAAGTTTTCCAAGGTATTAGGCTATCTTCTGCACAAAGATAGTAATTCTTGCAAGGGTGATTTTGGAGAAGATTTTTATTAGAGACAGTAAAATTATGCCAGCTCTGTACAGTATAATTGAATGACTTTAATTGCATCCCAGTTCTGCTTTTAAATTGTAGCTTAATTTCCCTCAAATGAATAAAATATAGGAATTAAAACTATTAGGTTATTTTTCTTTGAAATACTATGTTATATGTAGTTTTTGTTATTGCAGCATTCTAGGAAATAGATCTTCATGAAAAGTATTTCTTTAACTGACAGTCAAGCAATTATAACTGGTCTCCAGATGAGCAGTGAGAGGGTAGATAAGATGTCACAGTTGTCCTTCACCACTTATGGCCATTAGCAGGAGTTCAACCTGTTCTGTCATTATCCTGCTGACACTGTACAACAGGTTGTATCGCATTGGCACTGGCTTCCATATGTCAGCACATCTGTGAGCGGTCAACTCAACCAACCATCTCCAAGCCCCCCACTTTTGCCAAGGATATTGCTGGAAGCATTTTTTCAAGGAGACGAGAGCGCACATCTTTTAGTTGTCAGATTTCTGTGTATCAGCATGGATTAATTCCTTTTTCTTCTCTCATACTGGTTTATAAGTGTAGGAAGTATCCAGTAAATGCATTGTGAGGTGTGAAATTCCCTCCTTTCTTTTTATGGTTATTTTTTGGTTTCCTCTTGTGGTTCCCCCCCCACCCTGAAACAAATGCACTAATTTCAAATGTTTTTCCACAAAACATGAGATATTTAGAATTATATGCAGCATCACATAGCATGCTTTGTACATGAATGACAGATTAAGTACATTTTAAGCAATGTTAACAATGACATTATCAGTCCAAGCAAATGACTCAACCTTACCGGGAAGCTTTACAAGTCACTTTCCCTGCTGCTTCACTTTTAAAGTGGTAGCTGTTACATTCCCATCATCCTTGTTTCCATTAAAATCAGGCATATAGATTTAGTACAGGCCCTGAGAAGCCTAAATAATCTTGTACTTGTAAATGCACTGTGTTCTAATAAAATGAAAAAAAACCCTAAAATTAAAAACTTCCATGACTGAGTTAATTTTCTCCTCTCTAATTTAAGCTAATAAAACTGTGTGGAACATGCAGGTAAATTATTTTACCTTGAAATACAAATTATTAAATTAATTTTCACCTGTAATGATTTTTGTATACTCATCAGTGGGAGGTTACACTGCAGTAACAAAAAGTATGTGTGGGGCTTTTTCCTGATTTGCATTGAAGACTTAGTTCTGTGAGATGTGTCTCCAGTGAAAAAAACCCTCCTGTAAGAGTGATGGAGTTTTTGCTTGCTCTTTTGTCAAGTAATTATTAATTTTTCTTCCCTTTTATTATTGGGTCACTTGCAAAGGTCCTGCTTTTGTTGCCAAAAAATAATAAAATCCCAGACCAGGATCCAGAACATGTATATAGGGAAGGTTTTCTTGCTATACTGAAGCTGTTAATGTGTCTGTACTGGAGGAGATGGGCTGAATATACTCACTGATTCTCACTGCCAAGGAAAACAAGAAATTTCTCATAAATTAATGATAATAGTGTGGCTAACTAACCAGATTTCTCAGACTTGAACTGATAGTCTCTTCCAACTCCTTGTGATTCTGTGGAATCTCATTTTAGATTAAGTAGTTCAAGGCTGTAATTAAAGATCTAAAGAGTAACCTGCCTGGAAAGACAGGTATAGTTTTCCCAGTCAGTTACAGTTAATGTGAAAAGAGATATGTTAATAGTGGATACTATTCACTCATTTGGGGTTGCAAGATCCTGAACATTGAAACTGTTTATTAGAAGCCTTCTGGCTGTGGTAAGGAGCCATGTAAGATCTGTCCATGTACTCATAAGTTTATTTTTTCTAATTGCTTTGTAATCTATGCCTGAAAAATCTGATATTTAGAGTACATTTAGGTGCTGTGAATAGTAAAAGAAGAATTCAACAGTTCCTGAATAGTAGTGATTGATGCTACTGAATGGCTGTCTCAGAACTGATGCAGCGTTACCCCTGTGCAGTTGCTTAAAAGATCACCAGTGTAAATGGGAGCATAGTCAGACATGGATGTTTTTCCTCTTCTGGCTTCTGGGGTTGCTGCTGGTGATCTCAAAGGACTGTTCATGCACATTTGAGATTTCTCCTCAATTGAGAAAAGAGTGACATAGCAAAAGAGGTTAAGCACTTGGAAAATCTTTTCTCTTCCATGACATTGGGAATGTCTGGTGGTACAGAAGCACTAGTGTAGTCTGTCAGGAAAGGGCTGCTAGCATGGATGAGTTGTATAAAGAATTAAACCCTACTGGCAAATCTGTATTTTAGTCAAGCCATACTCTATAGAGTCAAACTGCAACCCAGGTTAATGTGCAGCCTTGCTGGCAAAATTGTCTGCTGCACCAAGAGCTTCCTAAAGCCCCATGAGATTCTGCAGGGGTTGTACCTATTTGTATCTCAGCATCCAACAAATGTCTGATGTTGACATTGTCTTGTTAAGAATCTCCCAAGATAATTTTAAATTCTTTACTGTTTCTTTCATAGGGCTCCTCGATTTAAGGGGTTCCAGCAGCAAGACAGCCAGGAGCTTCTGCACTATCTGTTGGATGCAATCAGGATTGAGGAGACAAAAGTAATGTCTTTGTGTGTCTTTAAAAAGTGAACTACTAAGAGTCATTGCTTCAATGTTTTTCATGTTCTCAATGTTTTAAAGATGTACTTGATGAAGTAGGAGTGTCTATTTTCATTATCTTGAGAAAAATAGGGTTTTTAAAAAAAAAATTTAGTTATGTTCATGTTGATTTGTTAAAGTAGTTGATTGGAATCAACGTTTCAGTTAGTCGTAGGAATATGGTAAGTAGAACATGATAACTTCGGGAATCCAAATTGCTTGCCTTTAAAAAAAGGAAAAGTAGGGAAAAAAGGACATCTGAGACATCAGCAAAGAAAAGGTAGGACCTCTGTGTTAGCTGACAAAGTGAATTTTTAAAGCTTTGGAACAAAAATCAGTTCTTAGCTATGGGCCTGCCCATAATTTTCACTGAAAATTTTCACTGAAAATTGGGGTGGGGGGGAATCTTGCAAAGTTTCTGCTGTCTCTTGAAAGTGTGAAGAACTCCTTATTTTATCAATAAGGTGCTGCTTTTCATTGCTTAAAATCTACATCCATGTATGCGAAGCATAGAAGCGGTTTGTTATATTGAAAATGTCCCTGCGTGAGGATTTTTGATTCTTTTCCTTCATTATTTGTGCTTCCTGCATTGTTCATGCAAGAAAGAGAGTGTTTGGTTGCTGTTTTGACCATATTAGATTTAATCTGTCTGACTTGGTCTTGGACCTTTCTTTTCAGATGATACTTTGTGGTAAATAGCCTTTTCTATTTCTAGGTCTCCTCTAAAGGAAGGCCTTAAATCTTGTACTGACCAGAATACTTCCTCTTCCCTTCATTTAGTGACCCAGTGAATGTCGTGATCCTGAGATGAATTATCTCACACATAAGATGTAAAGCTGTGTCTGAGCCTGGTTCCTGGCACTACAGTAGAGCTGAACAAATCCCCATCCTGCCAGAACACTAATATTTATTGGTCTTGTCAGCATTCTTGATTATAAACAGAACTGGACTGCAAGAAAAAACAGTTAAACCTTGATACTCACACCTAGAAAATGATGCCTTGAACATGGCACACAACAGGAGCAACTGACTTCAGTTAGAAAACTGTTACATTTTTGCAGCAGAGGGAAGCTTTATTATTTTATTTTTTGATTTTCATGTAATGAATAGTGAAAACTATGTTTTCTTGACAAAGGAGGAGTCACAGAAAGCAGGATTACTACAACACCTAAGCTGCTTCTCCAGGAGGTGCTTGTGCTTTCCCCTCAAGTCAGCCTCCTGTCAGCTTCACCAGTGGATATGCCATCATTACAATAACCTGCATTAGCACTTGCCTTTTGAATAGTTTATTATTAGAGAGCAGTGACAGCTACAATACCCATCTCAGAAGAGTGATGGAGTATGGTAAGAATTTATGGTGATTTTTGGGCATTATTTCTGCTACTCCATCACTGGGCAGAGACGTGGATGCCACCCTGCCCTGCAATTACGTCCCACTGCTGCCCTAATGGTGCATGACTGCAAACACATCTTTATCACCTCGGGGTGCTCTGCCACCGACAGTACTAGTAAAAGCTCTCTCTCCTCCTCTCTCTGTTTTTTTTTTTTAATTATCCCATGTTTCAGGTCTGTAGATGGCAGACAAACAGCTGGGCACAGGCAGGAGCCTGGTCATCCCTGCTTCCCTATCCCTGTTAGGATTAGTTGTTTTTAAATCCTTAGTTTTGATAAGAAATACATATGATACATAACATAGTACTAGTTACAGGGGCTAACCAAAAATCCTGTTACACTTTTGCCTCTTCTGTGTGTTTCTGTGTTTGTACCCGACACCAGCACTGAACTTTTTCATATTCCTGAGGAAAAAAGTTAGAAAGTTTACACAAGTGGACTTATAAGCTAAAAGCGTGGCCGTACAACAATAAAGATGACATAGCGTCTGCCATCTCCAGCAATGTGGGCTGGAGATGGTTTCACACCAGGGCCTGAAGTGGCTGAACCCTGCTGCTAATTGATTAATGTCTGCTGCCATTGTCCACAGCACCCTGCCCATTCAAAGACTATGTCTTTCTTTGACCTAAATAAATGGTTCAACGCACTAATCCCAACAAAAGGGTTGCTTATGGCCCTAAACCCATTTATGGTGCTCAACTTCATGAATTACCTATTGATTAATCCTTTTAGTATATTGTTGGCTTTAAGATGAACAAAGCTGAGCTCGGGGCAGCGGGAGTTAATTCACAAGCCAGGTCACATACTCATAAGGTCGGAGTATGACTTGGTCTGATGGGTGTCTGAACTGGAAACCAAACCTCTGATGCTGTCTGTCATCCTCACACTACAGTGATATGTGGCTTGGAAGTGTGCTTTGCTGCCTGGAAACTAGAACCATTTATTCATCTTTTCCTGTTAGGACAGAGGGTTTGGGTTGCTTGCAGAAGGTTTGGTATCACCATTTGTCTCTTAGAATGGTACTTTGCTTTAAGTGTGACTTCACTATTTAATTATAAATGTCTTTTGCACACTGAGAAGGGAGACTTGTACATGTTACTAGAGTTTGTGGATCAGAGAGACAGAATATTTGCCAGGAAAAGGGAAAGCACAGGTCATGCATGCTAGCTAGAGTCAGGGGACTTGATTCATCCTTCTGCTTCTCTCTCTGCAGCATGTCAGAGGTTGGGCTTTTCTACCAGCCCATGCAATTCTGCTGCCAGGAATACAACGTCTCTTCACATCCAGGCAGTTGAGAAACAGCAGGGAGAAGCACCCCCTGTCTGGAGGGACAGCTATGACTCATTAATGAATTTGCTTCTTTCTGATCCTTCTTTCAAAACTGTCATTCTTAGGACTTTCTTTGAGTAAATGTTGATAACATTTGCATGGATTTGTAAGAAGTTTTCTTCATCTTCTAAGGTTTTCTAACATACCTCTGGAACTGGCAGTGTTAGAAAATAAGCACAAGTGATAAAAATACTGCCCAAACGCAATCACTGAAGTCTGGCTACGCCTTCCAAGTATTTAGTATCCTAGTCAATCAGTATAAGTCAATTCACAGTGGGAGAAATGGATAACATTAATTCACTGAAAATCTCATCGTTTCTTTGTAACCTGTGAAGTGCCCTATGATGGTTCCCTTTTAAGGGCAGGAAATTATTGGATGAATATCTACTAAAGTTAAGCTCATATAGTTTTGACATTGTTAGTGAATAACAACAATAGTTTTACAATATTAAATTAAATTTACAATATTAATTTTCTTGTGGAAATAAGACAAGATAAAGTCTAATCATGTATGACTAGTTTTTAGAGTGTTTAAACCTAAAATACGTTTTTTTTTTACTTATAGCGTATACAAACTGGTATCTTAAAAGCATTCAATAACCCAACGACTAAGACAGCAGATGAAGAAACTAGAAGAAAAGTCAAAGGTATGCAACTCTTTATTGAAAACTTCTAAAACTGCACTAGTCTTTAAATACCATTTTCTTCAGAACTGCCTATTGTCAGCAGGAGATCCGAAGTGCTGTAATGGCCAGACTTTATTCTGTGTTACTCTAGTGCCGCCTAGTGTGTACCGAAAGTGTAGAGAGCTCAGTATGTGCTGACTTGCATCTTTGTATCCAGGAGAAAGGCTCCCCAATGTTAATCCATCTCTTAATAATACATACAAATTAATTTTGTTTTCTAAAATAGTCTGCTCTATATTTGGTACATAGGCATAATTACTTTATACTCAGAGAGGCCGCTTTCCATAAATAAAACTGATTTCTGTCAGTTGGCTGGTACTGTGAGCACTCTAAATAAAATTACAAAGTCAAGACAAGCAGCTGTTCCTAAAGAAGGCATTTTTTTTTCAAAAGAAGAGGTTTTATTCTTATTTTTGCATGTGTTTGTTTATTCAGTAGTTCTCATTTGGGGGATTTTGTTTTAATTAAAGTCCTAATGATTAAGATGTTTTTGTAAGTCATGCTTCCCAAATCTGCAAAAGTTAAGGCATAAAGATGTATTAGAAAAGGATTTTGTTGCATGTTTTAGAGCTTTATATTTGCAAAAACCGTTTTGAATGGGTGATAATCTCTTTATTTACCCCAGTGTCTATATCAAGGCAAAGCAGTATTATGTGTTCAAAAGAAAACAGATTTAAAAAGGTTTTTCTTAAGAGATACAATATTATTACTCTGTTACAGAACATGGGAAAGGGAAGGATAAAAGGGAACCTCCTCACTATAATATTTTAAATGTTGAGATAACACAGTATATGATATATTAGTTACTGTATTGTGTTCAAAACATTTTGAATATGTTTAAAATGTGCTTTCATAATATATTTGGAAAAGAATTTTGTTGTACTTATAGTGTGGCATTGGATGTGTTATTTTTCACATTTAAAAAAGACAATGTTTTTTCAGCATATGGAAGAGAGGGTGTGAAGATGAACTTCATAGATAGGATCTTTGTTGGTGAATTGACTAGCACTGTCATGTGTGAGGAATGTGAAAATGTAGGTATTCTGGAATTTGGTTTGATGTGGAATAGATCACATACTGGTTTGATTACATTGTCTTGAAAGTATAAAATTGTGTTGCCAATTTTATACTTGTTTGTTTGTTTGTAAAAACAAGACTTTATTGAAAGTTTCTCATTTGAAATGATTTATTCCTTCTTTAAAGCATTATCCTCCCAAACCTAAGAAGAGGGATCCTTTGAATTCAAAAAGGATTCAAATACTGGGCTTGATTTTACATCTGACTTAAGGCTGGAGGTTCCAAATTCTATAATCGTATGTGTTATGTGCCTGTGTTATTTGATATTTCTGAAACGCCTATTTTAAAACATAAATCCTCCTGCCTACTCTTCTGGGATACACCTGAAAATTGGAAATTACTTACTTTGAATTAGAATGAGTGGGAAAATGCTACAATTACTTCCTTTTCCTTGAAGTATTTTTTTGTAATTAACATAATAACCCTAATGAACAGTATATTCCTTTCATAATTAATATTACTGACATTCCATCATAAATGCTTTCCACAATCCTTATAATTTTCTTTTAAGTTTGACAGAGAAAAATCTTAATTGCATGACTTTTCTAATTAAATGTTACATTTGTGTTTGGTTTACAACATTCTATTTCATATTATAGAGATTAGAGTAAATTAATCAATCTGAAAAATTAAGCACAGTCCTGCAATGCCAGGTAAACTTCCCTGTGTGTGATGTGCAGATTACTCTTCAATGTGCTACTAGTACCAATGAAGAACTTTGACCATACAAAAAATAGAGGTTGTATGTATTTTGCATGTCTCATCTATTTTTGCTGGATTCTTATATTCTGCCTGCACAGGACTTGGGAATATCCTAGCTGTAGCCCTTTGAGGAAAAGTTCAGTGTTCATTTTCCTTTGCCTGCACTGGGAAGATATTTTTGATTTTTTTTTTCATGCAAACCAACACTTTAGAGGAACCCCTGTTTGAGCATCGCTCACCAGGCAGTCAGTCACCAGAGCTGCCTGCTTTTGATCTCATTTATTCCCCTACTGGAACCTAAACGTTCCTGAGTCCCTTGCACAACAGGTAAAAATAAACTTGCAGTCCGTACCAAATGTCACAGGTAGAAGATGGGGTCACAAATACAAGAGAAGGGACATGGTGACAGTTATTGATGGCATGACTGTGAGTTAAATATACAACATGATTTTTGCTTGTTTTTTAAGGTTTTGTTTTCCACAGTCTTTTCAGAGGTAAGATAAGTCAGTTTTGGAAGGAGTTCGAGAACAGCAAGGGAGAGAGCCTAAGGAACTTAGTGATAAAGGCAGATGGAAAGTGCTGAAAGAGATTGCCTTTAGGTATGCTTTGCAAGGTATTTCCAGCTTATACATGGCAAAATGAAACCTCAGTAAAAAACAAGAGGTTGGGTTTTTTTTCAAGTCCCTTTTCCCCTGTAATTTGATTTATTTTACCAATTAGTATGTGGTGTCAAAAAAATCTGACAAAGCTTTTGACTGTAATCAGTAAGACTGACATAATCTTAACTGAGAGCATGAGGTTCGAACCTGTCACTTAACTGTCATTAACCAGTCCTTGCTGCATAACACCTCAAACACCTGTGCAGAAGTGTCCCGAATCAGGAAACTCTAAAAGGTGCCTTTCTGCAAAATGGTACCAGAGAGGCCCACGTGACTTGCAAATCCATCTGGAGCTCAGAGAAAGCAAGCACCACACTGCTTCAAGTCAGTTCATGCCCAGATGAATGGCCTTGCCCTTTACTTCTACATGCTGAAGTTTTGTGTGGTGTTAGAAAGACAATTAGAGCTAACTTAAGAAATTTTTTTAAAAAGTTAGTGGGAAGTTCTTCATTGTAGTTTCATATATCTTGTAAGTAATTAGGTTGTTGTGTAGCTTTTGATAATAAATTGATTAAATAAAGGGAGCTATGGACTAAACCAATATACTGTTCTTTGCGTTTAAGTGCATTTTCTCTTTTTCTTCAAGATTTCAACAGTAAAAGAACCTTTCATTGATCTTTCACTTCCTATAATAGAGGAGAGGGTAAGAAACAGAATATGTGATAAGTAACTATTGCTTTGAGTGGATTGTTTTTAATACCTTATGGAGATATTTATCCATATACACATAGTTTTGATGTCAAGTCTAAAAATATAACCTTGTCCATAAATACATGTACTGTTATCCATCTGTTCATGATATGATTTTCCTTAATCTAAATAGGCATACAATGTCATAAGTGCATATATATATCTTTAAATTAGTCCAGACTTGGATCAAATGCCCATAGTAACCCACAGAAAATATAGTTCTGAAATTAGCTTAATTTAATAGTATGTACTTATATAAATAGAATGATTATAAGCCTTTTTTTTTTTTTTTTTGGAGGTCCAGAGAGTCAGATTCTAACCTATTGGTTTGCATCTAGAGAACCTGAGTCCCTTGGGCTGATGTTTACCTACAGGATGAGACACTTTAAAGATGGATATTTGAATTTATTTATTCTGGCGTTCTCAGCATTTCATGGATTGCCTCTGTTAGCTGCAGAGGAACTGTGTTCCTTTGAAGGCATAAGCTGTTGTTTTCAGGACTTGGGCTTTTCATTTGAGAGTAATGGGGGTGGGTTGGGAGTGGTTCTTCCTCCATTCTGCATATATTCATCTACATTTAAGGGAGAGTAATTAATACTTCTGTATAAAATATATTTTTCTCCAAACACCATTTTTTTTTTCATAACAAATTCTTGGTCTTTGTTGGCGCACTGAGTGCAGATGCCTGTGGGAGTTAAGGCTTTAAGAGTATTTTGAGTATCTGGGCCCTAGTGCTTCCTGGCTCCCATGTGTAACAAGGGCACTCAGTGGGCTCTGTTGGAGAGAAATTTCTGTGGGTGTTCAGCAGTTGCTGCACTTGGGGATGGGCATTGTTTTAGAGTCAGCACTTTTCAGGTGACATGTGCTGCTGCCAGTTACATGATGGGGGTGTGGCAGCTCCCTTGTCACTGGCTGCACAAAGGGGCACTTAGGGCCACCTGTGTCCCTTTTGATAAAGTCACATCTCGCACAGCTATGCATGTGCTTATGCAATAGTCAAATAGATTATTTTGTATTGTATTACATACAGAAATTTTGTATCATTCCTATTCCTTGTGGCTTTTAGTTGAACCTTCAGAGACATTGACAATGAGTTTATAATTAAAAAAAATTAGAAAGTAGCCTTATATCACAATTCAGAGGGCCGTTCATTTGTTTTATGTAGATCACTGTTTTCTAAAATAAAGGAAAAAATCCACCTACATTTATCTGTTCTGTAGGTGGCAAAGGAATACAAAATTGACATGATGGCTTTCCTAACTTCCTGTCTAATTTCTTAGGTTGCAAAACCTGTGCCCTTGGGAAGAACAGGTAAAAGTAAAAGTGTACAGGAGACAGATCTTGGTCAGTATAATTGTTCTTCTATCGGTACACTGAATAATCAACCCAAAATTGTCAAGAAACACACTTTAACAAAAGATAAGGTAAGAACTTAAATACTCACACTAACCAGTCATCCTGAGTTAGCTCAAGTTTCTAGGGTGACTGAGAACTTCTAGGGAATTTTGACACATGTAAGTGGGGTTTTTTAGTATACATAGAGCTGACATAAACTTGTTCTGAAATATTTAAGTCATCATTAGAAGTGTGAGAAATGACAGTCATTGGTAACCATTTACCTATCAGTTACAGGGTTTCATTTATAAGGAAAAAAAATCTGCAGGCTAGTTTCAATTCATGTTGCTTTTGGGACTATTGCAAGAGTCTGTGCCCTGTACCATAAAAACTCTCCTGAATCAGGTCCTAGCACATTAAACACATGTGAGGAGAAAAATGCAATGTATAAAATACAACATATAAAATATAAAACATAAAAGAATTATAGAAGAGAATGAGACAGAAGTAGAAAAAGGACATGAGGAAGAAACAAAGGAAAGGATGAAAAGAAGTAGTTCAGAAACTGACTATTATAGAAGAAATGGCCTAAAACTCAGACAGTTGTGATGAATAGCAGGATTCCCATTAGTACCACTGGAATTTTGATCCAATACAAATAAAGGGAAAAAAAAAGGGAAGGAAAGTTGCTAGTTTCTTTTGGAAAGTAGCTAAACAAAAGAAGGCAAGAAAAGAGTCATGAACATTTGCAAATCACCTAAAATTACGGCAGCTTTGTGGGTTTGGTTTTTTAAATCTATAGGAGTAGTTTTCTGTGGAAACAATCTTTTTTTTCTTCTTGCAATCTTGATTAAAAAAAAAGTCAACTTCAGGTAATATTCAAATCAGCAAACATCCTCCTAGGGATGCCTTAGTTAATTCTATGACAAATGCCTGCAAGGTGAGTTGAATTTTTTCTGGAGCTGCTCATCAACTAAGGCTTCTCATGGGAGGCCAGGGGAGTAGCTTAAACTTGAGAACCTTTCAGAAGCTTAAATTAGATTAAGTGAATACCACTTCAAATGTGCCATCTACCGCTGTCACAAAGTGAAAGTAATTAGCTGTGGGAAGTATTGATCTCACAGTAAGTATAATGCTCTTAGCTGACTGGGATGTAGGTTTCTAATCCTAAGTTAGTTTAAAAACATCTGAAGGAAATCAGCTATCTTAAACATGAGAGATGGAGAACATAAAACAATATAACCCCCCAGTAATTTGCTTTGCATTTGTCACGTTTCGAAAGATTTGTTCGCTTGCAAATCTGCTTCCTGTTTCTCCCCTCTATTACTGAATTAATACTGCCATAATTTACAGAATCAATTGAACCATGAGAGACGGCTTGCCAGAAAAGCTTCCTCAAAGGAAGAAGAAAGAAGTCCTGTCATCATGCAGGAAAAAGCCAGAAAGCTTGAGCTGGAGGGTGGCTCTGGCGTCCTGTACTCCAAAGAGCCCTCTGCGGAGGCGGCTGTCAATGGAAGCCAGACGGAGGGCAGTGAGAAGGAAGCCAGCCGCTCCGAAAGCAGCTTTGATGCAGACAGTGAAGCCTCAGAAAGCGAAAGTGCTTCCAAGCAAACAACTCTGAGCCCACCCAGCAGCGTGTCTGGTGTGCACGTCAACCACTTAAACCCTAAAACGCTGCACAAGCCAAGCGACAGCAACGAAGAGATGATTTCCAGTGCCATATCCAAGCTTAGCTTCTGTGAGCCTGTAAATGAAGATAAAAAATCAAGCTGTGCAGATCCAGCATTAGGTTTATCAAATAATTCCATGTTCTCAGTAGGCAAATCCTCACTATCCCAAAACCCTCAAAATGCTTTCCAGACACTTTCCCAAAGCTACATAACTAGCTCAAAGGAGTGTTCTGTTCAGTCCTGCCTTTACCAGTTCACCTCTGTAGAGCTGTTAATGGGGAACAACAAGCTTTTATGTGAGAGCTGCACAGAAAGGAAACAGAAGTATCAGAAGAAAACCATCTCCGCAGGTAAAGTGCTTGTACCTCTGGACAATTTCCAGCATTGCCTCCCAGCCTGTGTGCTGGCTGCTCTTCCATTGCTCCAGCATGGGCCTCCCTGCTGTGGTTAAATAGAAAATGTCTCCCCAAGCAAACTTTGCTTGTAACAACTTAAAATTTCATCAGGCGATGGCAACAAGAATAGTTTTTATATTAGAACATAAGTGTAGATGTAACATAGAATTCATTTTGCATCTTTATCCAAGATAAAGAATTTAAAGATGCCTGTAAACTGAGTGTGTGTATTGCTAGTTGATACTAGTCTTTGCTGCTTTTTCTGTTCCTTACAATCCTCAAAGTTTTGAAAGAAATGCTGTAATATTCAGCCCCAGTAGCTTATATACTCAGAGAAGTAATGTATTATAGTAATATATAAGGAAAAGAGGCAAAAAAACGAGAGTTGTAATGAATAGAGAAAAAAAATTCCAAAAATTAGTAAGAACGGAGATGAGAGAGAAGTACCTTCTTGTGACAATGTTTTCCTGATGCTTGTGTTGCCCTAGCAGACCATTAGAGTTCACTGAATAAGAAAAACAACTTAATGAAAAATGAACATTTTGAAAGCACTGGAGGATTGGGTTTCCTTATGTATAGAAATTCAGAAGAATAAAATATAAGCTCTTCTGATAATTTGTAAATACAATAAAGGGAGTTTGTATAATAACAAAAAATTGCCTGTTTGCTATGCATTTATAGATATCTGGAGAGATACAAGTTAAGCATGAGTAAATTCAGAAAAATTATTTGTGTTTTATGATCATTCCTTTAATGATCATTGGACTGTAAGTGCTATATAAATAACACCTTGGTTCCATGGGCACCATGGAAAAGGAAATCAATTCACAACTAATCATTATTTATTTTTTCCTTCTAAAACAAAAGATGTAAGAGGTCACCCAATTAAACATTAAATGCTCCATTATACCTCAAATGAACTATTTTCTTTTGAACAAATGTAAAACCAGTAAATTAATTTTTTCAGCAAAAACAAATGCTAGTGGCATGTTCTCTTTTGCTGTGGCGCTTTCACTGTGCTGCCTTTGGTAAGCACCCTGTATTCTGTGCCCTCTGCACCATAGGGAGTTAGGAGGCCACATATCCCAATCCTGTATGCTGAAGCCAGCAGGTTAGGAAGCTTCCTGAAGTAGATAGCCCTCCTCAGACCTTTCTCTTAAATAAGTATGAAGTATTTAATCATTCAGAAAGAACTGAAGAATGGAACACTAAACTCTTGGTGATTAGGCCATTAGCACAGATAAAGAGACTTGTGCCTTCCAGTTTTTGTCCAGGGATCATCCATTTATTATAGGTTTAAACAGGAAAGTTTGGTGCTATAGTAACAGCAGTGTAGGTATCTCAGTGTGCAAGCTGACCTAGATAGTGGACAGGTTTCCAGCTTCTGATCTGCTTTGCACAAGACTGGCTAAAATAATGCTCAGATTTTGCAGATTATGTTTATTAATAACTAGGAAAATGAGAAAATATTTCTGTTACTCTACAAAATTTCCTTTGTGTTTTATATAATGTACAAAAACAACACAGCATAGATCTGTTCTGTCAGATGTTTAGAAAGTACTTTAAAAATTCCATATGACTGCCTTCACTTTACAAATTATTTTGATATTCATAAATACAGAAAAGAAAATGGAAGGTGTCTACACAAATGCTCGGAAACAGCTGCTGATTTCTTCAGTTCCTGCTATTCTTATTCTCCACCTGAAAAGATTCCACCAGGTAACAGGCAAACCCCTCTTGTTCCTCTGCCCCATTGGTGGACAAGCAATTCTTCAAGTGTCATTGTGGATCCCAATACTGCCTTTTTAGATGGAGAACTGGTAGAAGCACTGTTTGAAACATGCTGATGTTTGTTGTGATTATCCCAACACCTTTAGGGTGCATTTAGCCATCCTGATGGATCCAGGGAAACCCCTTATGTGTCCGTCACACTTATGTGTAGCAGACACTATACTGAAAACAAAGAAGGTTTAAATCAGTTAAAATCTTACTCTTGGATTTGGTGAATTTTAATAGTATAGTGATACACCTTAGCTTTAAAACGCTTCCTGGTAAAAATATTTATTTTACAGTCTTTTTTTTTTTTTTAAAGGCTGGTTTGAGTCTACGGAAAGTAAACAGGCATGTGGATTTCCCACTGATTTTAGACTTAGCACCATTTTGTGCTGCATCTTGCAAGGTACCATTTCAAATCTTTATTTTTATTGTACTTCAGCAGTTGGTGTCCTGACCACAAGTTAAATTGGATTGATGACGATAATGATGATTATGATTATGTCCTCCTTTTTTAATTAAATTGTAGTGTGAATTTTTCAAATAGTATCCTGAGGTCAGAACTGTAACTGTGTGCAATCCCATTCATATCAAGAATATCACAGATGTTAGTTAAACTGTGGTGCCCTAGTGATGTTGGTGTATATAACAGCATTAAGGACAAGTATTACTGCTTCTATGGTAACTAAAATTAGTAAGACTACTGAGTACTTGTAATAGAGGTATTTTGCTGTTGGAAATGCTGTGGATGTCAGTTTGCCTCTTTTGGAATCATACTGCTGATAGCTACTTAAGACGCCTGTAAAATTCATCATGAAATAATTCACCTTTGTTTTCTGTGTTTCTGGGAATGCAGAACGTTATGGATGGTGCAAGAGTGCTGTATAGTCTCTATGGAATTGTGGAGCACAGCGGCTCAATGAGAGGTGGTCATTATGCGGCGTATGTGAAGGTCAGGACATCCTCCAAGAAGTTGCTAGAGCATATTTCTACCACTAAAACTGTTCTGGGTATGTACAGACAGAGCTTCCTTTCCTTTACTGTAAACCAAAAGTAACTGTCTACAGGGATTTATAGGAAATAATTTTTTAGCTGGGAATAATCTGTGATTTTCAGACACAAGTTGTAGAAACCCCATCCCAGCATGTGCTCTAGGCCAGGCTGGATGGAGCTCTGAGAAACCTGGGCTAGTGGAAGGGGTCCCTGCCCATGGCAGAGCTGTTAGAACCAGATGATCTTTGAAGTTCCTTCCAACCCAAACAACTGATGATTCTATTAGTTATTCTTTTTTGTGTTGTTGCACACAATGCATATCCTACTTCTGCTATTAATCCCATATAGAGCTGAGTGAATAATGGAATTTTGATTCAGCTATTAAACAGATAACTGAGGGAAAACTTTCCTCTCTTTCCTACTCAAAATAATACATCCAGATGAATAGTTGTGCCTAGTAAAATGTAATAATTTGGCATATTTGGTATTTGAAAATGGTATAGTACACCAGTCAAATCCATTGCATTAAATCACATTTTCTGAATATTTGAGCATTTTATGTGTCTTATGTATTTTAGGATTGGGAATTTTTTTAATACTTAAAAATCTGGAATACTCTCGTTTATTGTGAACAGCAAGAATTTTTTTCATGGAAGGTACAAGGTTTGGTGTAGGATTTCTGTTGGCATTTTGAGAACAGCACACTAGTTCTTTCTTAATACTTGATGGATATGCAGAACAGACGACTGGGGATGCAAGCATCATAAAGTCACCTTAGGACAAGAATGAAATAAGTTTCCAGGACAGAATCTGTTAGTGAAAAATTTGTGGCAGCAATAATATGTTAAGCTGTTAAAGCGAGGTAAATATATTTACTGTTTTCCTTCTTGGGGGAAAGTATTACCCTTTCTATCCCATGTAGTATCACTTTGCATTTGAAGCTCATTTCCCAGAAAGACAACCTTTTACATTTTTTGTGAAATCAAAGTTTCATGCAGTCTTATGTTTGTCTTGCAATGATTATTAGAACAGATTAGATCTTTTCATGTTCTTAATTTCACACTGGTCAGCTTTTAAAATAAGATCTTTTTTCTATGTCAGGACTGATTGTCTTCTAGTATAATTTACTGTTGGAATTCAGCAAGCTGTACTGGAAATATCTTAGGCTTTCTAAAAAAAAAATGAAAAAAGCCATGGCAGCATCAATTCCTAGGCATTGTCTTCCCCCAATTTCTCTTACAGTGCTCTTTGACATATAAGTTTCAAACTGAATAGCAGACCTTCTCTAAGTAATGAATTACTCTTGTAGTTAGCAGTTTCTCTTGCTTTTTAAAATAGCCACTGTATTTACTTGATAATGTTGTGAAAGACAAGGAAATAATTTCTTTTGCTTCTTCATTTCAGGTTTAAAAGAAGCCATGGGAGCATCAGGAGGACAGTGGGTGTATGTTAGTGATGCCCATGTTCAGATGGTTCCAGAATCAAGAGTACTAAATGCACAAGCATATCTACTTTTTTATGAAAGATTATTACTATAATTCTTAACAGTTTTATTTCAAAGATGGTAGTGTTTAGTTTATCTTATTTAAAGCTGCAGTGGTAAGAGTACCTGTAAATATTGTGCCTTTATCTTGTAGAGAATTTATCATATTTTGACTCTGAAGTTCAGTTAAGCTATTATAAATATCTGAATGATTCTCTTAAATTATGCACTTTGCCGAACTTGTAAAATTCCTGGGTTCATTAAAATGCAGTACCCTTAGAATGTAAGATGATGTCCTATCCTACTGAGGTCTAGGGAAAGTTTTTGATTATAATAAAATAAGCTTTTGCCCATAGTTCTAGAAAGTTGAGAATAGAAATACTGATAGCACTAAGTGCCTGGATTTGCTGGTGTACAGTAACAATACAAAGTGTTCAACTTCTTTTGATCCAGTCCAGATGAGAAGCCATCACTGGGTTGGATGTCAGCTGTTAAGATTTCTGCAAACAAGAGCCTGTCAAATAGTGTCGCTTCCGTGCTTAGTAATTGGAAAGCAGAGTCCTTCCAGAATGGAGTAACAACAGCTGTCTCTGGGTAATGCTTCAGTGCACTTCCCTGATAAAAGCTGGGAATAATTGGGAAAACACGGCTTCTAAACAGTGACAGTGAATCCTCAGATACCCAGTTTCCTTTCAGTTGTCTCCTACTGGCATTGGTATAGCAATGTTCTCCTGTTTCAATATAAATATGTACTTGGTGTGCATAAGTATATCCCCTGAGATATATACACACACCATCAATAGATATTATCATTTTACCTTCTAGGAAACAGAATTGCAAATAATTTCTGTATTTAGTAATTTTTCAACTTCACAATTATGACAATGTACAGCATATAAGCTTGTGTATGTACAGAGTTTAAGCGTAATTCAGTAAATTCTGTTACTTTTGATTCCAAACATGAACTTGTTTATCTGTTCCTGAATACTTTTCTCACAGGAGTAATAAACTATAAATTATTTTTGCACTGTGTGTGTGAGTTGGACAGTAAATGATTACTTTTGCCCTCTGATACATGTCTGGACTTCCTCTTGTCAGCAGTGGGGGACAGCAGGTAGAACTGGTTTCTGTAGACTGTTTGACTGCCCTGTTTTGAGGTGTTACTTCCTTTGGTAATACCTCATTTCCATCCCAGAGAGCAAGAGATGCTTTCTAAGGTCAAGACCTGACGACAACTTGAAGTTATGTGGTAATTCATTTATTTAATAAGCAGTTACTTAAATACAAATTATTTCTGTAACAGTTCCATCCTGTACATCCTGTTCCATCCTTTTTGCTCTTTGGTAGAGAAAAGAAATATGCTTACTGTTTTCATTATGTTTTTTTAAATGAAAACCTTGCTGTCCCTATTACTGTCTGTACCCCATGTAGTCATACTTACCTGCCTGACTCCTATTCTCTACATCTGTTTGAGAGCTTCATCCCACTTGCATTCCCTCTTTTGCATAGGAAAATGGCACAACCTGCTAGAATTGCATTTGCTCAAACTGCTGAGGTATATCTTAAAGCCACATGACTTGCACATTCTTGTGCAGGCACTAAGGATTGTTAGACCATACAACTGATAGTCATAATGGAGTGAGCCTCGGGTTGCACAGGATTTTGTTTTCTAAAGGAAAATCTTCTGGCTTGGTCAAAATTAGGCTATGTGTTTTTTTCCTTCTGCAAATTAAAATTGTCTCAATCTACCCCAAAGTAGTAAAACAGAGAAAGCAAGCAGCCGGCTTTAGCCACCTGTATTCCAGCTAACAACATCTTAACCTAAGTCATCACTAAGTAAGAAAGAAAGAAAATGTTTAGATGAGAGTTGGTTAAAATACCTTAACTCTGTTTTAGCTCCTATCTTCCCATTCATCCACCTACATACACCTTTCCCCTCTTTGCATATGACTGATCAAAATTCAGAATTAGTTCCAGGCAACAGTCATAGCAAATGGCAACTTGGGTGACACAATCTTGCTGGAGGATACATGGAGTGAATCCTGCACCCTCAAGCAGACAGAATGAGCAGCCTGACACCTGAACTTCCTCCTATTGCTGACTTCTGTAAAACTACTGAATTTAAGTACCTGTATTAGTCTACTTTTTAGCCTAGAACTAATTGCCTAGACTTTACAGCTAGGAGAGAAACAGAGTAAGGTTCTTAACCTGTTACTTCTTACTTTTAATGCTATTTTCAGGAAATTCCTCAGGTGGTCTTTGCTTCTTTTAAACTGGAGTTTGGAAACTGTTTGCTGAAATTTTCCCAAGTGGACATGTAACTGCCTAGGATGCCATAACAGATGCTGGCAGGATTATTTTCTCATTACCAGCCAGGGAACATTACTTGTATTTACAGGTATTTTATAGAACATGGAGAGAAAGTGCCATGAAAACAAGCCAACACCTTTATTGAAGACAGCCATCACTGTTGCTCCTGGATGAGATGTTCTGAATTGAAATAAAAAGCTGTGTTGGCAGGAACTCTGTAAGCCTTGAGTCAGGAACAGGTATGAAAATATGATAGAAGGAAGCATTTTCTAAAAATGAAGGCAACAGGTGAAGTTATACCTTCAAAATGAAAGTAATGATGACCAATGCAAGATGTCACACACAAATGCAAGTCACAGTGTCCTTTACACAGACATAAGTTTTTTTTGTGTAAAGATTGGCTCTCAAGAAGCTACATAAATATGTATACAGAAGACTTCTTATAATACTTTATCAGGAATTGGAAAAGAAGTTCAGAGCATTCTGGGAAGACAAGAGTATACATCCTATATGCTCTAGAATGTTAAATATGACTTTAGAGTCAAGGAACTGGCAGTTCCCTGCAACTGCCAGATGTGTGCACACTATTGAAAAGCTGTATGTTTTCAGAATTCAAGTGAAGGGCTTGAAAGTTTAAGATTCTACTTAAAATGTCCTACGTTGCCAACCAAAAATCTCTTCATGCCTACAGCATGTACTCTTTACAGAGCTTCACCATACTTTTGTGGTCCCCCACCCTGAGAACATGCAGTAGCCTGGGTCTTCATGTGGCATAGCTTCAAAATGGCTTTCTCTTCATCCCGCCCTTCTCTTCTCACAAGGGCGCCACTGCTTTCTTCATCAGCCCCATTTGTTCTTTATGTTTTTGGGGTCTCCATAAGCCTCTGTGTCAATGTCTTTGCTTTCATTGATCCTTAAGCATAATATAATGGTTCCCAATCTCATCACTTACCTTGTGAACTTGCAAAGCTCTTGCAGGAATAGCTACTGCAGCTGTAGTCTGGTCTGTCCCCACCACCATACTGGCTCTGCCTACAGTATTGCAGCCTGTAGGCTGTGACTCCTGAGCAGCTCTCTGCTGACCAGTCACAAGACAGTGCCTGTGAAACAAATAGAAAGGATTCAAATTAAATAGTTCCTCGCTCATCAGTAAGTTAACCTCACCTATGGGAAGTACCTGATTTACATATATGGACAACTGGAACCCCCTACAAGATCCCCAGAACAGAGGCATCAACAAAGATCACTGCATCAGCTAAGGAGTTAGTACAGATTATAAGAAAGAGCTTTGTTATCTTTGGATTTATATGTTTACACCAAAAGTGGCAAAAAGTGATGGGGAGGTTTATTGTATTAACCTGTCTACAATATGAGTACAGACATCATGTTTGCCTTAGTCTGTTTTCCTAAGAGATGGATACAAAGAGGGGTGAAGGAAAAACAAGCCCTGAACTTTGCCGCCCAAAATGTACACACTGAAATCACCTTTGTTTAGAAAATTAAATCCATGCAGTCTGCCAAACTTTCCTCCCCTTTCCCATCTGCACCCTATGTGTGTACCAATGAAGTGCTCTTGCCTATGGATTTCAAGTGGTAGCAGGTGAGAGTGGTTTATAAATTCATTAAAAGGCTGAAATGTCTTAACTTCACCATTTGCTTCTCTGTACGCTTCTTTTTTATACTAACACAGACTGAATCATAAAGGGACATGAAATTAATGCATCTATGTTCTCAACCCATTATAAAAATCTTATTTGAACATATTGGTAACAAACTAAGAAAGGAATAATTCTTTAGTAGAAACTCTAAGATGTATTAAAATGGAAACAAATTAGACGGGAACAAAGAAAGCATTTAAATACAACTCTTCTGTTAACAAAAATTAACAAATTCAATTTTTATTAAAAAGTGGTAGCACACCTCAGAAAACAGCTTTACACCAGCCCTGATTAAACAAAGACTTGATATTCCTTAGTTTTCAATATATGGACTCTCTTTTGCTGTACCCTGTACACATATATGCATTTGTACAAATATTTATGTATCTACGTGAAAGAAATGCCACTATTCTTTGGTAGAACCATTTCAGTCTAATTATTTTAGAACAGATTATTGTTACTTCTGTGTCTATTTACCATGTCTTAGGCTGTCATTTTGCCAGATATTCTAGTTGTTGTACCTCTCCTGTTGGTGTATAAACAAATTGCAGAAATGGTGGAAAAGTGATTACTCAAAATGATTCAAAATCTATTTTTTTTATAAATTAGATTATAAAATATATTTTCAAATGGAGGTCTCTTCATGCAAGTCAAAACACTTTGCACAACATTACATAAGAAGTCTAAGTGAATTTATATCTTATAATAAAACAATTGCAATGCATTGCAGCCACTTCAGAACTACCTGGTGTACATTCCACTTATATAAAATTATAAATACTTCCATCTTCATTGACAGCAGTAGAAAAAACTAACTTTTAAGTATCAAGAATGTTTCTTACATCTATTGCAGCTTCCAATATTTTTCCAGTACAAAATGTAAAGGTGCAGTACTGCTTTTAAAAGAGAACAAGAGCATTTATTTTGAGTGGGTTTATGACTTCTTAGCAATTACCTCATTGCTTTGCTAGTTCAGGGCTTTTTTGCTTTTGAGCTCTGTAACCTGGGAATCATTTTAGTGTATTCTGTAATGAAACCCCCACGTCAATGGCCACCATTCCCTATTTAGCCATTCCACAAAGTTGAGTTCTGATTCTACTGTCATTTATACATGGAGATAATCCATGATATGTTCATGTGTGCTTGCATTTACACACAAGATAATCCAAGTAATCAAAAGTCTTGTTGCTACGTTCAAAACACTTGTGAGCAACAAATCTAGCATGTTAAAATTTTCATCTAGTTTTCATTCATTTCCTTTTTTCATCTATTTGAACTAATAGTCTGACTCTACTCTGCAGGTATTTAAATAACAAATAGTATTTTTAGAATTTGACTACAGTGCTGATACATGGTACATTTCATTTGTAGAGCTCTAATTCCAAATATTACTAAACAGGATCTTACATACAGACTGTATTTAAAAAACAAACACAAGTCTGATCAGTTTTCCAGTCTACCCAAGGTGCTTTAAAAAGCTTCTGAGAGAATAGCTGCATTTGTCATCTATTCATTTTATCTTTTCATGTGTTATATATTGTTAGAAAAATGTGTAAATAAAACATCCAGCCTTTTGGAAAACTGTGTTGATTTGAATATAAGATGTATGTTGTACATCTGAGTTCATGTATTTTTTTTTTTTGCCTTGCCTCACATCATCACTGCCTGTGGAAGGGTTCCCTAGAGATGAGTCCATATCCTTGAACACTTAAGGTGCACTGCTTGTTTCCCCTGCCTTACCCTCTGTGGCAAAGGGCATAAAGTTTGTTCCCTTTACAAAGTGAGGTCTGTAGTTCTGTGATAAGACCAGGACCAAGAAGAGTGGGACTCCTTCACATGCCCGGTTTCAGTAGCAGCTGGAAGTTTGTCCATCCATAAGCATCACTCCAGAGTTCCAGCTGTGAGTCAACACTGGACAGACTTAAAACTTCCACACTTCTGCCCATGGAAAGCATTCTCAATCCTGCCATTCCATGTGACACACAAAGGGGAAAATCTAGAATGCTTCAGCCAACACTAATATGTAGCCTAAGTGGCACTGACAAATCTGACACTGAAATCATTACAAAAGTTTCTTGTATCCTTCCACTTTCTACAGATTTATTTATAAGGCTTAACTTTGTTACTTCGTGTGGGTATTAATATCACTTTATGCTAGGATCAGAGAGACTGTGGATGTTTTAGGCATTTAGATCCATGATGCTGAAGGAAGGGAAGGCAGTGATCCCAGCAGTAAGTAATGTGCCAGCTAATGGAAACCTCTGCTTCACACAAAGGAATGGAATTACTCAGTCCCTGCTTACAGAATCATCCCCAGTGTCCATTCAAGAAGAGCTGTTTACTGCAGGTGATTTTTTTTTTCTTCATACCTTAAAATAAAAGGAAAAATTCAAGGTAGAACTCACAGAAATTATTTTGGACATTCAGAATAAACACCTTGGAGAATTGTCCTGCTTCACCCAACACTCCTGATAGCCATACACTGGCCTGACTTCGAATGCTCACACCCTGTAGCTGTGCAATACAGAAGTTATTATGTATTTCAGTGTAAGGCCATTGCCCAAAGCCTGTCCATTTACACGCGTAGCTACCAGCGTTATATACTTCTTCATGTCGACCCCGCACTGAAATATGGATCACACTTTTACTACAAGTTACCAGTGGAGCCACGGAGCTAATAAGCCTCCCATGGGCCTCCTCACACTACGGCAGGCGGGAAGGGGAATCCCGCTTGATTCCCTCGGCTCCCGGGGAGGAGCGCG
>VYXD01015771.1:241955-289131 GCA_013397195.1 Hylia prasina | reverse complement strand
AAAAGGAAAAAATCAAGGTAGAACTCAGAGAAATTATTTTGGACATTCAGAATAAACACCTTGGAGAATTGTCCTGCTTCACCCAACACTCCTGATAGCCATACACCGGCCTGACTTTGAATGCTCACACCCTGTAGCTGTGCAATTATGTATTTCAGTGTAAAGCCATTGCCCAAAGCCTGTCCATTTACACGCGTAGCTACCAGCGTTATATACTTCTTCATGTCGACCCCGCACTGAAATATGGATCACACTTTTACTACAAGTTACCAGTGGAGCCACGGAGCTAATAAGCCTCCCATGGGCCTCCTCACACTACGGCAGGCGGGAAGGGGAATCCCGCTTGATTCCCTCGGCTCCCGGGGAGGAGCGCGTCCCCGCCTCCCTCCGCCGCCACGGCCGTCCCGGAGAGCCGCCCGCGGCAGGCCCGGCGGGGCCGCCCGCAGTAAAGATGGCGGGGCGGTGTTGGCGCTCCCGGCTGGGGCAAGGGAAACGGGAAGCACCGCCCCGCCGCCCTCAGCAAAGATGGCGGCGGTAGGCGCCCGTGTATGCAAGGCGAGGGTCAGCACCGTGACGACTTTCACTTCCGGGTGAGCACCAGCAGGCGCCATATTGTCTTGTCCGTGAAGACGAGGAGTGATAGCGGGGCAGCGCGGCCGCGCAGCGGCGGCACCGGCGGCGGCGGGAGGAGAGGGAGCGCGTAAGTAGCGGGGCGGGCTGCGCACGCCAGCGCTCCCGGGGGGCCGGCGGGTNGGCCCGGGGCCGGCACTGCGCATGTCCCGGGGCCGCCCCGCGCCGCTGCCGCTGCTCCGGCGGGGCCGGGAGAGGCCGGTGCCGAGCGCGCGACCTCGCGGGGCCGGCGATCCTGGGATGCTGGATCCCGGGATGTGCCGGGGACCCGCCGGCTACCGGGGAAGCAGCGCCCGTGGTTTCGCGAGGCAGAGCGTCTGCTTGGTTTAGCCGGTAGCCTAGTTAGGGAAGCAACATGTGCACTGGGATTTGGTAGTTGGCTGTGTCAGCAGCCTGGCTCCTGCGGATGAAATGTATTTGTGGGATATTTGTGCTGTTTCATGGGTTTCGTGGCAGTTCCTACGAGTTCGTTCCACTGGAGGGCTCCAGAGAACTGAAATTCACACAGCAGCATTTGTAAGATACCTGGACCAGTAGCTTGGCAAACGCGGGATGTTTTTAAATGGATCCTCCAACAGATGATGGGTTTAAAAGCATTTTTGCTTTCAGCACTTATCCCTGCAGGTTCTCCAGACTTCATTAGAAATCCCACAAAGTTGTTGAAGTGAATTTTAATGGGATGTGCTAGGCTTTACAGTTACAGATGGATACACAAAAGTGGTCTGAGGGCTGGAACCCTCTTCTGTGAAGACAAGTAGTGTGTCAAAGAGGCAAAGTGTCAAAGGCAAAGAGAACTGGGGCTGTTCAGCCTGGAGAAGAGAAGGCTCCAGGGAGACCGTATTGTGGCCTTTCAGGTACCTAAAGGGTATGAAAGGTACTTTCTTACATGAAAAAGATGGTAAAAGACTTGTTACCAGGAGGTATGTCCCTCTGGATGAGGGACAGCGGGTTTAAACTGAACTATAGGTTCAGACTGAACATAAGGAAGATATTTTTTATAATAAGGGTGAGGAAACAGTGGAACAGGTTTCCCAGAAAGCTGCCCTGTTGGAAATGTCCGAGATCAGGCTGGACAGAACTTTCAGCAACATCATTTCATGCAAGATGTTGGACTAGATGGTCTTCATAGGTCCCTTCCAACCCAACCCATTGGATAATTCTATGATGTGCTACCTGAGCTGAAATTTGCTAAGTTTCTGTAACAAGCGATGGTGCAGAGTATTCAGCCACCTTGGTTGTTTGTTTCTGCTCTTATAGTTACACCTGTAAATGTTTTCAAGCAAAGTCTATTGGAAGGTATGGGATACAGGAAACAAGGGTTTCCCTAAAGGCTTTGTTTTAAAGCAGAGTCAGCCACCTTTCAGAAAGGGGCCATGGTGGTCTTCAAAGCATAAAGCACATCCACCAGCAGCCAGTATTCTGACATCATTTTCCAGAGACAGGGTTAGGAATACCAGTGCAGTCCAGCTGAACACCTGTGCTGTTGGTAGGAGTAAGAAACCTCTTTTTGGAGTCCAGCTGCACTAAAGATGGCTCTTACGGGGGTGACAGATGCTGCAGCTCCCCTGACTGTAGATCAGAGGGGAACTGAAAGTGTCGGCTTGTCCGGGGACAAGTCACTGGGATTGCTGACAGACAAGCTCCTGGTTTTTAATTTGTTTGCAGCAGCAAACCTTGTGTCATCTCTGCTGTTATGCCATGACAAGACTTCCTGTACTGTTTGTCCCATACAAACTCGTGCTTTGATAAGAATGCTTTCTGTACTTTGGGCTCAGAGGAATTGTAGGAGTCCACAAATTTAGCACAGTTCCACAATTTTTTGGGGGTTAACTCACCTTATAAGCCATAGTCGTAGAGTGCAGTCATAACCATGTTTGATTTTTAGTAGGGTGCAGGATTATGCAAAACCCCAATGGGAACAGGAGTGTCCAGTCTCACTTCTTTTCATGACTGAGGTATGTGGTGATTCTAAGTCTGCTTTTGGTGACAAATAATATTTTGGGTAGGTGTTACTGAAGTGTTCTTACTTTTCATCACTAGTTGATCCCTTATTAAGTGATAACTGTATTTATCAGTGAGGGTAATATGTGCTCATGACTACTGAGGAGTAGTTGTTTATTTAGTTATTGGTACTCCTAATTTTTGTGCAGAGCATGTTCATTGCAGAGGAAGTTGCAGATGGACCGTTCTCTTCAGAAGAAAAAAATGCTGTGTTACATGGCTAATTGAAAATCCTGCGTCAGGACTTTCAGTGGAATGATACGTGAAAAAAGTAATCAGATTGTACTTTCCTCCTCCCCCCAAACGCAGTAGAGTTTTGACTTAAAATGCCTAAGTTACGATAATGTTTCTGTGGTAGTTAATGTTTGAGCAGTGATTTTGGTACTTTATGATATTCAAATCATGTGCTTGTCTTTATGTCTTAGAAATGCAGAAAATAAGTAAATGGTACCTGGATGCCAATATCTGGTCCTTTTGCTCTTTTAAAAAAGAGTTGTGTTCAGCTCAGTGGGTACGTGGATTTAAGTTTGAAATGACAGACCTTGGAAGCTGTACTGTTGGAGTGACTCCCTGAAGAAGATTTCTCAGTACTTTTTTTTTCTTTTTTTTTCTTTTATTTTTTTTATTTGACCTTTGATCATGCTGCTTCATTTTGTTAGCATTGTAAATATTAGTCAGATACTAATCAGTACAGATCAGATCAGTACTGATGTGTGAACCAGGTTCTGGAAAACTTCATGGATACTGAGCAAGCTGTTTTCATCTGTTCTGTTTCTGATTCTGTATTTTGGATCTCGGTCACACATAGAACAGTTCTGATATTAAAAAATGCAGTGGAGCAAATTTTAGTGATACACAACTATAAGTGAGCTGGAAGATTTTACATGTTCTTTGACTTGACATCATGCTAACAGATCCCAGCAGGCACATAGGTATAGTTTCTGGCTCTCAAGAGGAGAAAAGATGCATAATATCTGGGCATTAAATACCAGAACAGCTTAGGGTGGTGCCCTACATGATGTATGGAAGTCTTTGGCCAGGTGAAAATGTAATGAGTGAACCAGAGTAGCAGGCAAGACAGTTACTTTAGCTTTATCTGATTTCTTGCAGACTTAAATCATGCCATAAATATTTGATTTTCCAATCAACAGCTGAGTATAATACAGTAGTAAATATTAATTCTCCCAAGTAAAATCAAAGCTGGTATGTTTTTGTCTGAGTGATGGTATGCATTCATTCTGACTCTGAATGTGTCTGCAGCCAGTCTGTGGTAACTTGCAGGGTTTGTTCCTATGTGGGTGCATAGGATATAGTGCTTTTCCAGACTCCCACATCTTTTTAACTGCAGAAGTGTTCTCACTTACCTGGGTCTCCTATGCTAAGACCACCAGCTGATGATAATGCTTGTGATACCCTTTCTGCATGAAATTTTTCTTCTTGGTAGGGGGACTCCTTTGGGTGTGCAGAGCTGTTTTTCATTTGCAATTCTCTTCAGTTGCACCTCTTATGTACAAATTCTTAGAGAAAAGTATCTTGTATTCCAGTGACACAGTCATGGAAGAGAAGCTCAGTTTACATTTCCTTCCAGTTAGGAGTACTTTGAAATAGATGGCTTTGGAGTTTGTACAATGTGTGTCCATTATTGACTTTGGATTCCAACTTGGTTGGGTATTGATAATAGCATGGATGAGCTGCTCTTTCTAATTCCTTGGGAGAACTATGAGAGCTGTTGGTGTTGTGTCCCTGGAGTATTTATCCACTAGTCCTTCCAGCCTCGTTGGTGATGTCTTTGCTGCTGTGGCCCTGTTGAAGCAATAGCATATTGGGTGGAAAGAAAGGGAGGGGGGAACCAGCTCTCCTGCAACACTTGTTCAGCTTGAACTCCTGGCAGTATTGGCCTTATTGCTGTCTTTCTACTAACTGCTTTGATCCTGGTGGGGTGAATGTAGGAGTAGATTTATCCTGCTTGCAACTGAACAGTTCCACAAAATTCATCATGGAAACTCGTCATAAGCTTTCAGTCACTGTGCTAGAACTTCACAGAGTCAATACCAGCTACCTTGAATGAAAGGTAAAAACCTTACATTAGAAAAAGGCACCCACATGAAAGATCAAGAAATCAGGCTGTTGATTTCAAGGAGCTCTGCTGCTGAGACATCTCCATTTTCCTTTGGGTTCATCTTCAGAGCCTAAGTGTGAGATAAAGAACCTTCCCACAGAATATGTGATGCTTTTGGGATCCTTTACAAAATGTGACATGGATGACTTCTGTAGCCCAGGTTCTGCAAAGAGCTTCAAAGACTAATGTGCCTTTGCTGCTTGTATTGTCTTAAACTCACACCAAAAGATGATCTAGCTAATGACACTGACTGTTTAATAATAATTTGTTTCAAAGCCGGTAATTGCAGTTTGTTACAAGCCAGGACTCCTACTTCTTGGGGTCTTTCCCTTCAATTATGTAGACCTAAATATAGTCAGAAAGTCATGGCTGCACTGTCAGGTTATCTTAGAGGATGTGGAACATCTGTCTAGCTTTTTTGTTGTTGTTGTTTGGTTTTGTTTTTTGCCAAGATACCTGTCCTGTGAATGGAGTGCAAAAGAGTGTGTTGTCTCTAAACCCTGGGGTACAAAGCTGTGTAGGGATTCTCCAAGTATGCATGATGGCCTGCTCTTTCAGCTTCCTTGTTTATTTAGATGATGGATATTTCTTTGCTAAATGCAGTGCCTGTTTGGAATGCTTGCAAGACAAGATCTTTAGTCACCAGAAAAACTCCTGCAGCTGTGTGTTAAGAGTTCAGTTTGTAAGTAAAACTTGTCAGGCCATCTTGTGTCATATATTGTCCTGCTTTTCAGGAATGATGAGTAGCATGATCAGAAAGGTGATGGAACAGCCTCCCCTCAGCATCAGAAAATTCTTGATTATTGGCTGTGGGCTCTGTGGGTTCCAGAATCATTAGTCTCCCTGTCTACAGCATTGAATAAAACTCACTACCAGACTGTGCCCTGAAAATCATGTCCAATGCTACTGATGTCTGATGTAGGAGTTCCTAACATTGGTCTCTTCAGCTCAAGACACAGCAGAAGGTCTGTGCCACTCTCCTTCTAGTGACAGCATGACTCCTAGGCTATCTCCTGATTTCTTGGAGTTAAGATAGTCTAGCTTCTAACAAATACTTGATTTCATATTCCAAAGATTATTTTTTTTCTCATTTCTAAGATATTTCAATTTCATGAATTTCCCGGCATTCAGAATCTCTGTATCTGCTGCAGAGGCTGCTGAGCTGTAAAGTGTTCTGCATAGTTAGGATGGTGTGTAACATTCATACTGGGAAGGAGCAATTGTCAGAGTGATGGGAGTTACTTAGAAGGAGCAAGAAAGTGTGTGCAAGGTGTACTCATCAGGACAGCTTGGTATGGTTAGTTGTCTTCCTGATGCTTTTCTGGAGCTAAGCTAACTTCTTAGGTCTCTGTGCTTCTTATCTTGGACTAGCTGCATGAGTTGGAGCAATTCTGTTTATCCATTAGCTGTATTAAATTTTGTGTGGGGACAGATCTTGCTTATATTTCCAGGGGAAGTTTCTTGATATTTTTCAGTTCCGCTGCAGCCAATGTCATAAGGCATTTAAGGAAGATTGTATCTCCAGGATGACAAGCAGGCTTTGTCTTTTGACATTCCCAGGACTGAGCCTTGCTCCCTAAGACTGCTCTTCTCCCCTGTTGAGAGGTCAGAGCACAGTTAGCTTTGCACAAGTGCTGTTGAACTGGTAAAGGATTTTGAGTTTACTCTATGAATCTGCTGAGGTTGTCCAAGGAAGCTGAGTGAGCCTGTTAGTGCTCAAGTTCTGTTGGTGGCCTTGTCTAAATGATGGCCCCATCTTTGATGTCAAGGGCCTTCACTAAGCACTGTGCCATTGGCAATTTCTCAGGAAACCATGCTCTCCTTGACAGAGTGTATTCCTCTCGGTGTGGAAATACAGAATTTGCTTCAAGATAGCTGTGTTTTTGTAGGAAATGCTTGGGGGAGTCTCCCAGAGTTAAAGGTGACCTTGTGAATTATCACTCAAGACTCTGTTTACTGGTAAGTACCTTCTAAATGTGTGCCTTTCAGTGTGTGGTAGGTCTGGACAATGCCTTAGTATGCTAACAAATAGGTTGAAGGAGATGCCTATTTTCCTATAAGAACAGGTTAGCATTGAGGTGTAATTTGTAGTTGAGATGCATGTTACAATCGAGGGGAGTGGAAAGGTGCCTTTAAAAATATTCTTTGTCTTCACCCAAAGAAAAGTTAGTTTAAGTACAGTGGTAGAGGGTTTGACACCGCATTTAAATGTTTCTGAGTGCTGTTGGCTCTCAGAGATCGATGGTGATCAAGGTAAGTCCTATCTGTGTTGCTGTCTCAGTTTTTATCATCAGCAGGGGAGCCCTCACTAGCAGTCCTATCAAGGGTGGCACGTTTTCATACTGGCAATTTGCTTTAATAAAATTTCAGCAGATTCTGGTCCAGCCTTTGAATAGAAATTTAATTTTAAAAGGAAAAACCCCAACATGTGAAAGAACATATTTCAGAACACATTTGCCCTTAAGAACTCCAGCAGGATTTTGAGATACCATGTGAACTTTCCATAATCTGTTAAATGTGTGTAACTGAAATTAAATGTGAGTTGATGGAGTGTTTTGTTCATGTGATTGTGCTGCTGCATAAAACAAAAAGAATCCTGAATTGGCTTCTGTTTCTTCGTTGGTAAACAGATTTTTAATAGATTCAGGTTCCTGTTCCGTGATCTGACATCAGGGAACAGCTCTTGAAGCACCAATAAATGTTCTTTTGTTTGTTTGTGTGTGTGCTAGAGAAAGAGGAGGTCAGAAAAAAAGGCTATGTCCAACTGAATTGGAGGGTAGAACAGCTAAGTAAAAGAACCTTAACCCATCATTATAAAGGAGGGGTAGTATCTGCATTTTCCTTTGTAGGTAGGTGTCTATAAAATGGACCCATTCTTAGAACCTGTTCATTTTCAAACCTGTTGTATGCACTAGTGATGTCAAAACCAGTATGTCTTAATGACTGCTCCCTTGAGATACCCCTCTGTTACTAAGGGTCTTGCTAGCATTTGAGCTGAGTTCATTTTAGCCAGTATTCATCTCCTTCCCCTCCAACTTCAGTAGAAAATAAAGCTTGTTTCACTGTGATTTGGATGCTCTGCTGTGTATTTGGCCCTAGGTCACTGGTGGGAAATAGAGCTGTCCATTGTATTAGGTGAAGCCTCTTTCAGGTGATGCTGATTTGGGAACTTGGAAGAAATAAAAACTTGTTTATTATTTTTGTGGCAGCACTGTAAGTTAGTTTTGTCAGTGCAGGTTTTAGTTAGTGGGAGAGGACTGAGAGTCTCTTTTCTCCATTATTAATTACTACTTGTGTCTCATGTTTGCTCCTTGTCACATACATTAGTACAAGAGGTTCCAGTTGTTTCAAGCTTTTAAGTTACTGGTTTGGTGGGTGAGAGGCATTGTTCGTTGATTTTGGGGTTTTTTCCTCCTCCCCTGCCTTGGTATTGGAGGTGCATCCCTTGCAGTAATTTTAAAATTACTACAAGCAGGCTACATTTACTCCATTGTGTTTTGTGAGTTCTTTGTGAAGTAATTAGTGCCCTTTTCTGTTTATGGACTGAGGTTCAAAAGTCTTCTGATAACTCTCACATCTGGTTTGTTCAGTACTGTATGATTTGACTTGATCTGTTTTTATTTTTGACACCTTTAAAATATCATCACTAGGAAGGAAACTGTCAGTGATGTCTGACAGGACAATCCTGAGATTCTGTTGAAAAGTCCTTGCATACTCAGTAAAGTTTCTCAAGCAGAATACAAAGTTACATTGTCTTTATGTAAAAAGAGTAATATCAAATAGCATAAGTGCTTATTTTAGTTACCCTTTAGAACATGACAACTGCAAATGAAGAGCTAAAACCAGGGAGGGGTTTGCCTCTGAAACTTAAAAGCAGATGAAACTATTAGACACTGCAGTGCTCAGCAAAACAGCTTTTGAAGGCAGTGAACCATCTTTAAATACCTGTAGTCTCCCTGTAGTGGATGAAAAAAATTATATCAAGTACCTTTTTCATGATAACCTTGTACCAGTTGGTGAAAACTTGGAGAAAATGGAGGAAAATCAGTGGATAACTAAAAAGCAGGGGAGTCTGTTTCCCAGAAAATGATGGTGTCCTGCTGTTCCAGGTCAGCATAGAGAGAGAGGCCCTAAAACTAATCTCTGCTGTTCAATTGCTCTGAGCCACACATTTGATCTTCAGTACTAAAATTTTTGAATACATGTGATCTTCTCTTTTAGCCTGTGTATGTTAAGATTACTTCTATAAACATTTTAAGGTGAGAATTTTATTGCGTCCGTATCCAATTCCTGTTTCTGTAAAGCAAACATTGCTCAATAAGGAAGATGAGTTGAAATAAAAAATAGTTTTGGACAGTTTTCACATCATGTTTGAAAAAGGGCTTCTGCATGTACAAAAAGTGATGTCATTGCTTAAGTGTTTGTGTAGTACATATTTCTGATTAGTGAAGACTGTTTTTACTCTGAATTTGGTAGTGAATCTGTGTACTTGTAAGCCAGCATATTTTATAGTTGCCAACCTATGAAAATCAGTATTTCTTCAGGAAAACCGTAGAAATACAAATGCAATACAGAATTAAAAGCTTTCAAATACAGTTCACAAACTAAAATCAGCTGTTTCAAATAGCAGTGATTTAAAGTTAGTTTGCTCTGAGCAGCAGCAATGGAATTTATCAAACGTTGAAGTTCTTTGGGGTTTTACACTGTTGTTGCTGTCTTGTAATAATGTTGTGCATCAAAATAGAAACCAGCTCCATGCCTTGACCTATTGCTTTGCACTTCTCCACCTGATTCCTCTCCCCAGAATAGCAGTAGTAAGGTGAAATAATCCCTCTAGGGCAAGTTGAAGACTGGGCCATATTATGTTGCAGAGCAGTGGATAAGCAGCTATGTGTGCTAACAACTAAAACCCAGCTGTGCTTTTTATTCTGGCCCTGCAGCCAGCTGGCACTGACTGAAAGCCTCTGTCCTTCCAAAGTAGACTGGACACATCCTGAGTGCCTGTGGGGTCCCAGGTCCATGCTGACACCTGAGAGGTGCTTGGAAGCACCCAGGGAGTGAGGTGGCCTGGGTCAGTGCTGTTCTCTAACGGGGACACGATGGGGTCCTTCAGCACCTCTTCCTGTAGGAATGTGGACTTGGCCTCGGTGTCCTAGGGCACAATAACTTGCTGACAGGGCAGCCAGGAGGTGAATGAATGCTGCTGTCTGAGGTCACTGCCTGTCTGCTTTATCCTTTGGTCACCATTTCAGATGCCATTTGGCACAAGCTGCAAGGTAATGTATCTTTCCCACAAGATTTATTTGAATAGCTTGTAAAATAATAAGGCAGTTATTGTCTTGAGGGCAGGTTTTACTGAGATGTGAAGGGATTTGTTGCCTTAGACTTGTTAATGATCTAAACAAGTGCTTCAATTTGTCCATAGTGAGGATCAAGGCCTGAGACTAAAGAACAAAAAATGGCCAGAATACTAAGTGTCCATTTCAATTGAGAAATAGATGTATAATTGTGTCAGCTGGAACATGTTTAAAAAAATCTGGAATACTGAAGATTTTAGGACAGAGATAGAACCAGTCCAGTAAAAATAAATCTCATCTAATCCTATCATGTAAAAGCTGTGTGTAGGAGGTTCCAATTTAGTTGCATTTGTAGAAGTGGTCTTAATATTGTTACACGTTGATAAGAGAAATTGGTATTTAACTGTTTAAATTTTTTTGCATTCAGTTATATGCAGAGCTGTCTTATAAATTATTAGTGAAAAAGTTTAAACCTTTTGCTGAGTTTATTTTAGTGTAATTCCCCAAACTCGTTACAACATATTATGTATTGAGGTTAAAAAGTGCTACCAGAATTAGTGAAATCCATGTTTATTATTGCTAGTGGGATTTAACAGCGAGAAACAAAGGAAGCAGCATCATGAGGCTGTGCAGTAGTCTTGAACCCTAATTCTTACAACTTTTAAGATGTAAACAAATTTGTTTTGACATTTGAAGGAGTTTTTATTCTGGATGGAAAAATGAACTGAGGGAAGGAAGAAACATTTACTTAACCTTTTTCTTACTTTAGGGTGCAAATAGTACTTGCAGTTACTTCCTCATACCTTGTGTATGAAATATGTGTCTATGAATGCCTGGAGAGCTAGTCTAAGAGATCAGCTAAAATGTTGCATTAAGTGCATTAGTAGCCACCTGTACACTCAGTACAGTGCAAAAAAGTTATTTTCCTAGGTACAGATAAAAATGTGAAAAGAAAGAGACAAAGGTTGGCATCTTCACTTACTAAAGGTTTGAATAGTGTGAAAGTATTCATGAAATGGGAAAAAGTCTCCACACTTAGTTTGGCAAGACAAGATAGTGAAAATAATAAAGTATTAGGTAGGTTTGCTCCTTGCCCTGTTGCCAAAGTTGATCTGGTCTTGTTTAAAGCCCCCTCAAAGGCATTTGGAACTGAATGTTTCAGAGCCACACGTGTAATTTTTGTACAGTGTTGACAGTAAGTGATTGCAAAACAAAGGCGAGCTACAGTTTTTCAGATAAAAGATTTAATTTGACAGAAGTATGCAAAATACAAGCTTGTGTTCATCTCTGCATGGCCCAGTGCCCCTGATGCTGAGTGCAGCTCTTTGTGTGGCGCACTCATAGAGTGATGCTCTTCTCCTATGCAGTCATGCAGTTCCTTGTGTGAGGGGTGAGCACAAGGTGCCTTTGCCAGCAGGTTCCACTCCAGTTGCTTGGCCCCTGTGCCCAGAGCAGGCTCTGTCTGAGGGGTGTGTGTGTTCCGCTCCCTCGGAGCCACTGGGGTTGGTCCTGGCTGGCCACCCAAGTGGCACTGGCTGCTTTGAGCTGGTTTGCTCTGAAGCTCATCTATTCATCTATTCTGTATTGCACTTGGCTGTGAGCCACCACTGGGTCCTGTATGCTGCCCCTGTGACCTCAGGGAATGAATTTTTCTCTTTCTTTTAAGTTTGGAGTGTTTGAAACAACCCACATGCTTGATGTTTTAATAGCATGAACTCAGGGATTGTATGTTAAATTCCATGAGGATATATTCATTGAGTGGAAAGCCTGTTGAGAAGTTCTTAACAGATTGGGTGGACGGTGGGGTCACACCCAGTGCATTTCTACCCATACTGGTTTTTGGGAACAGCGTCTGGAGTGAAGTGTTCCCAAAACTGTGCCTAGTCTTTGTCTTCAGAGAAACAGTTTGGAGCAGTGCCGGTGGCTGCTCTCAGGTCTTCCATGTGTAGCAGGTCCGGTGTGTGCCAGAGGTACAAATGACTGGAAGGAGCTGGTGTGCCACTGTGGGCACACCTGCCTGCACTGCTGGGCCTCATCAAATTCGCACAGAGCTGGTCCTGGAGCTTCACTCTAAGCAGGCTGTGAAGCTCTGCTGCCATCTGGATCTAGGGCTGCTGCTGCCTCCTCAGGAGGAGCACTGAGGATGCATATGGCATGGCAAAAATTGTTTCTCATGATTTTAAGGGATGATGTGGTAATTGTGTGGTCATATTTATTTTTCTTTCTCAGATTTGAAGGTATATATTACTTCGAAATTAAAATGAGTCTGTACAATGCACAACATGCATGTGGGCACTGTCTTGTACCTGTGCAGTTCTCCTGTGCAATCATTAACAATGTGTTTTACCATTCGGTGACTTTTGTCTTGCATAACAGCCTTGCATGACACTTGTTTAGAGAAATACACATCTTCTCCCTAAGAAGCAGGCAAAGATACCAGTCATGCCTTTTATATTTTGACTTGCTTTAAATTGCATTTATTGCCAAATGAGAACTTGTACAAACTTGTCATATCTCTCCTTGAACATCATTTGGTAGTTAATTTCTTTGTGAAAATACAGAGAGAGGATACTAGACTCCTGAAATCTTACAGTAATATTTCAGATATTACTCTAAAGGATGAACCATTTCTTCCAGCTTAAAATACTAAGCCAGCATTGCTTCAGCTTGCTTTGCAAGGCTTAACTATATCTGCAGTTATGTAAGTTTCAGTTATGTGATATTTCATGGGCATCTATTTAAACATACAACTATTATTTTTAGTTGAAATATAGACTATATAAAGACTTAAAAGATGTGGGATCAAGGTGGACAACCTTGGCAGCAATGGCCTTTGAACCAACAGCAGTGGATGCAGTCATTTCAGCACCAGCAAGATCCAAGTAAGTATATAGAAAGCTTTATGGATTCTTTTAATGTGTTGTCATTTAAATTTTTGAATCTTCATAACGGAGTATGACTCATAGTTGCCTTTGTAGCTGCTCTCAAGATAATACATTTATGATGCTTTTCTGACCTAGAAAACATAGAAAACATATATTGGTTCTAAATGTTTTCACATATAATATGCAAATACAGGCAAGAAACCTGAGTTATCCTACACAAATTACCAACATTTTACCACTCATACAGATGAACATTTAGACCTCATTTACTAGATCTGTGTCCCTGTCAGTTCTTTAGCCAAGCTAAATCCTTTGTTTGAGAGAATCTGCTTTTTTATTCAGTACCTGTGTGGCAGAAGTATTACTGCAGATTATATATACAGAAAAAATCCTCACTGGAAGACTAATATGGTTCTTGATTTAGGTTACAGCAGTGATAATCTTGACCTCTTGTTTGGAATTTTTTTTTCCCCACCAAAACCACCAAATACTTTAAGCAGTAGAACAGAATATACCTTAAATTGAGAATGAGGTGGCAACAATTCAAAATATCAAGAGAAATAGAGAAATGGATGAAAGTGCAGGTGTGTATTTAATACTAAGGCAAAGTGATCAGGCACACAGGTTTTACTGTCACTTTAATTTCTGTTAAATTCACTGGAGAGTTTTCCTGACTTGATAATAAGCAGAAGACATATTAGTGTTCTTATCTGAGAGTGCAACTTATTTATCTACTGGTAGGAATGGTAGTAAAGAAAAAAAAAGGGTAGAGAGAACTGTAACGTAATACACGGCAAGGGTTATACAAAGATTGTACATTGAAAATTATTTTTCTAACTATGTATCTTTTTTACTCTCAGATCTTCATGAATTTATAATTTAAGGATATATATATTGATTTCTGATGTCAAAATTAGTTCACCTATGAAAAAAGTGCATTACTACCACCCATTCAGTGCTAATGTGAATGTAAAATAAACTGCCTTATGACATTTTGAACATGTGGAGAGAAACTATTTCAGCAAGTCTGTACACTGACATTTGCTTTATTTCTTTTACTGTACACTGTGAATAAGTTTAAATGGTGCTCACAGTGCTTGTTGAAGGTAAATGTTGCCCATTTATCTTGAGCAGTAAGATGTAATTGAGAAGCAATGTTAAACTTCAGACTGTGAGTTCTAACCTTTTTAACTTCCTCTGTTTATTTTAGGCCAGATTGACTGGGCTGCATTAGCTCAAGCATGGATTGCTCAGCGAGAAGCCTCAGGGCAACAGAATGTAGTGGAACAACAAGGAATGATGCCAAACGGACAGGATATTTCAGGAATAGAGTCTGGTCCAAACAACCATAATAATTTTCAGGGGGATCCCAATTTCAACAGAATGTGGCAGCCGGGTTTGTTTCCCTTCCTGTTCATTCCTTTTTTTCATGTTTCTTCATTTTATTCTTGTCAGACATTTTTTGGTGTGAACGTGCCTTGTCCCTCAGGCTTCAAAATGCAAAACTACCACTTGACTTATTAATCACAGCTCCTACTTAGGGAGCTACTGTTGCCTCTCCTGTAGTGTAATTCCTGTTTCTGGCATGAACTTGACATGTAGAATGAGTTTGCCGTATAACTGATACTGGCTTTAGGTATCTTAAAGTCTTTAAAAAGGGAGATCAGCAAAATTCTGTATGAAGAATACATTTTTATGATGTTTCATGTACTTAGGATTTGCCCTTCTTAGCTTAGGTATCTTGATTGTCAGCATTCACTCATTGGAAGTTGAAGCTGATTGGATGCTTCTGTTAGTATCGATTGCCTTCAGTAATTTTTAATTTCCTCAAAACTTCATATTTTTCCAAAAATTAATTTTCTTTTTAAGATTTCACAAGATACTACTGGTAATAAGAATGGGATAGAAGTAGGTTATTTTCTGCTAAGAATTTTTGTGAAATTGTTTTCTGAGGGCTGGGTTGTGACACCATACTATAATGCAGTTTGCACCTTATGAACAAGATAATTAGTAAGCCTGTGTGCATGTCTTCAGTTGTTTTGGGGAAAACTGCACTTCATGCTTGATCCTCTTAATGGTTGAAAGAATAACACCCCCAGTTTTCACTGTCACTATCCAAATTTATTGAAATGCAACATTTAATATTAAGTGAGCTTAATATGTTATTGGTAGTATTTATATGTGCGTAATAAAAGGGTGGTAGCCATCAGGTTTCACCTACCTTCACTAGGCTACAAGTTATCGTAGGCACATGTAAGAATTTTTAACTTTTCTATGTGGCAGAGTGTATTCTAGCTATGTTTCTGTACAGTAAGTAGAAATTTTTGCAGCAATAGGAAGCTATGATAACACTTTTTAGTTGCTACAGTAATGGATCCAATTACGATACAGATGTGAAGGACAGTAAAAATTAAAAAAAATGTACTAAAGGACTGGGTGGAAGGTAGGAATATATCCGAGAGGCTAGATACTAATTCTGTTACTGGTGAGAGTTACAAGGCAGCTCTGTCACAGTCTATAAGTATCTGTATAGTGCACATAAATTTTGTCTTTTTAAGGAGTCGGTCAAAAATTATGGCCACACGAGCTATTAATTCATTCCTTAGACACTTTTCACTCCGTCAGCCAATTTTAACACATCTTTGAGGGCTTATGACTATAGCTTGTTCTAGGACCTCTGCTAGATATTGGGCAATCCAAGAAATCATCCTTTATCAGGACTCAAGACTTTGGAGCACAGGTTTCAGTGGTTGTGCTGCTTACAAAACCATTTTCTTTCCATAGTAGGTATTTCAAGTCTATTATGCTAAATAGCAAAATAACTCCTTTTTAGCTTTCAAAATTGATGTAGAGAAGTAGGAGCAGTTTTTTGACAGTTTAAGCAATTTGTAAGTCTTGTGGTGAACTCACTATCACTAGAAATTTATAAAAAGAAATTTACAGGATGTCTGTGTCTGTCCAGTTCTGTCCCCCTAATGCATGTTTCAGTTCAGCTGTAGCTATTTGTATTTCCTTCATTTAGTTGAAGAAATTATTGAGACAGTAGAATACAGTCTACAGATTGATGATTCTTCATTGCTTTATCATCTGTGATGCTTTGAGGAGCCTTGTGATAAATACAAGAACACTGAGTGATTGGTGACTCATATAAATTATACTAACTTGGTATCGAATTCTATTCTAAATCCTAAACAGAATGGGGAATGCCTCACCAACCCCCTCACCCACCTCCAGACCAGCAGTGGATGACTCCAACCCCAGGTCAAATGGAAATTGTTCCTCCATCTGAAGACAGCAACAGTCAGGACAGTGGGGAATTTACTCCTGACAACAGGCATATATTTAACCAGAACAATCACAACTTTGGGGGACCTCCCGATAACTTTGCAATGGGGCCAGTGAACCAGTTTGACTATCAGGTGAAACATATTTGTTGCTTTAATATTGTAGACGCGCAGAGTCCCTTCCATGGATGTGTTCCTCTAATATCATCTAGCGGCGACTTTCATTCTTCAGTTCTACAAACATCTACAGAATCTGTTATCTGCTAAGATACATTTTAACCAAACACTTGACAGAAGAGACTTTAGAGTTCTCAGTTCTGTTCAGAGGCCAAAGAGTTTTATTTTTTCTACAGTAGCAATGAGAAATGACTGTTGTGTGCAATATTAAAATGAATCACTGTGTTGAAGTATATAAATTAACATTATGTAGCTTTGTGTTTAAAAAAAAAAAAAGAGGAGAAGGAAAAAAAAATAAAGTTCAGAAAGATATGCTTAAATACGCTAGATAATGTATCACAGGAAACAGTCCTGTATTTGCAGGGAGATAGACTGGATGATCCATTGATCTTCTCCATATCTATCTACTGTGATTCTTTGAATAAACAATGGTGTTTCTAAAAAAAAAAAATCCATATCCACTTTTTTCTTCATTCTGGCATATAAGTTGTATAGTACAATAAACATGTAGGTGGTTTTATCACTAATAGCAGGGTGCATTGCACAGATATTTAAACACAAAGAAGTTTTGTATCTTCCCTCTATTTTCAGTATTTTTCTTTCAAAACTCCTGACATAAATGACAAACTAGCTGTTTAAAAACCTACCTCCTGGTCATAAACAAATACAAGGGAATATGGGCAGAATTTTTTTTGTTGTTGTTATCTTCTAGCCTATTTTTCTATCTTCTAGATTTTTTTTCCTTGTACAATTCTCTTGTTCAACAGTATTGTTAAATAGGGAACCAATAATGTTCCAGTACGTGAATTTATGGTAATTTTTGTTTATTGTCATGGGACATACTCTTAAAATCAGCTTCTCTAAATACTACAGAAAACTTGTTTTGCAGTGAATGAAAGAGAGATGCTTAACTTGAAATTGTAGCAGAGAGTACTTTAGTACAAATGACTTAAATACTCAGTAGACTATTTGATACTATACCCTTTTTCCTAAACACTCTCTTCTTAAATAGTTTCATTAGGCATTTCTGGGCAGTAAATACTGAAATAAAAAACTCCTCATATATGCCTCAAGACTTATGACTTTTGAATTGTATAAAGATTGCCCAGAACCCAGAATCTGTACTAAAATTGAATATTTATGCATTTAATAATTTCATTAGCCATATTAATAAGATCTGTGAAGGATTACTGGAAAGTGCACAGTGCAAAATTCTTATGAAATAAAAGGCTGAACTTTAAATTTTTGTTCTCATGCTGTAGCTAAAAGATTGCTAACATATCTAGACTTTTGAATCTTAGTTTTGTACACTATTTAACTGCATGCTCTGATGCTAAGCTGGCACAGAACTGATGAAGATAGATGGTGATTATAGAGCTTAGTGTTTAGCACAATATGAAAGGAGGTTGGTTGAAGCCCTTTCAGGTTTGTTAAGTGCCCCTGCTTAAGTCTAAGTTTATTCATTAAATATTTAATGGAAACTTGTTTCTTGGGGACCACAGTAAAAGAGATTGAGAGATCTCAGTAGCATAGAAATCATGGATTCCTACTTGCATGGATTTTTGTAGACCGACTTACTCACATGCTGCATTTAGTGTTACCATGTGAAGAAAAATAAACTGCATTACTCTTTCAGCATGGGGCTGCTTTTGGTCCACCTCAAGGTGGATTTCACCCACCTTACTGGCAGCCAGGACCACCAGGACCACCAGGTCCTCCAGCACCTCCTGCACCTACTCAAAATCGAAGGGAAAGACCCTCGTTCAGAGATCGACAGCGTTCACCTATTGCGATGCCTGTGAAGCAGGAGCCTCCCCAGATTGGTACATGTTAACCACTCCTTAATGAAAAAATGTAAAAGCTGTGTTTTTATAAAGAATTGCAAGATTTGGAGACCTTTTTCTTTTTAATAAAAAGTAAAAGAGCCGGGAAAGAAAAAGTCATTATAAATGTTTTCTCCCCACAATCTGATGTGGGACTTGTTTTGTTGGGGGTGGAGAGTTTACTTCTTTGTTTTGGGGGATACTTTATTCCTTTTTTTGGGGGGGAAGGTTTTTTCATCTTGCAAAACTCTAAACCTTGCTTATGTAGATGCTGTGAAGCGTAGAACTCTGCCTGCCTGGATTCGTGAGGGCCTGGAGAAGATGGAAAGAGAAAAACAGAAAAAATTGGAGAAAGAGAGAATGGAGCAGCAACGTTCACAGATGTCTAAAAAAGAGAAAAAGGAAAGTGAGGAGGCTGAAGAAGGGGATGGCCCACGGTTACCTCAGAGAAGTAAATTTGTAAGTAGAAGGGTTTGTTTTTTGCTCAGGTTTGTATATCCTGAAAGGTATCAACTTTTTAGTCTCTTCAAAGGAGAGACTCTATGTCCTGATGACCTCATTGGTTTTATTGTTTAAAGTAAGGTTAAGCTGCTGCTCTGTTGATAATTACTTGATGTTTTGAAGTTGTAATGGCTAAAAGTGTATAATTTGATCTGTAGTAGCAAAGAAACAAGGATGAAATTGGACTTATTTTTTCCTTTTTTTTCCCTTTCCTTTTGGAACATACAGAGCCTTTGAAAGTCAGAATTCCAAATCAGCAGCTGAAAAAATTCAGATACCTGTATTTGCTAAACCGAGCCAATTCAGGAAACCTTGCATTGCCTTCATTTCAGTAGTTATCTTGTTCATAATCTAAAGTATGTGTCTGGCAGGGAACTGACATTGAAGTATTTTCTTAGCTTGTGTGGGTACAGGTACCTGCATATTTTTAAGGAAGGGAGAAAATACATGATTTTATGATAACTGTAATACAGATTTCAGTACAAAGTAAACGAAGCTCGTTATTACAAATAGAAACTAATGAGCTTGATATTTAAGTTTTTCCTGAGGTGTATGATGCTGTTCTTGTAGGACAGTGATGAGGAAGATGAGGATGCTGAAAACACAGAAGCTGTGAGTGTTGGGAAAATCAGCAGGAGTCCATCCCCAGCTCCTCAAGAGGAGCAAAGTGAACCAGAAATGACAGAAGAAGAAAAGGAATATCAAATGGTATTAATAATGTAGTTCTCACTAAGTACTTCTGTTTAATTGCTCATATTTTTCAGTCATATCAAAGTAATTCACTTTTTCTATGCCTGATACAGCATGCATTGTACAGTAAAGCAGGGTTATATTTGCATGTCTCTTTATAATGCTGTCTTTCTCATAGAAACAAGGATATTGGTTATATAACTCATATTTAACACATATTTAGCACAATAGTGAAAGACTGTAATGACTGTAATCTTTGCATTGATCTTTATTCTGTGGTTTTGCTTCACTTATCAAATTTCTGAAAACTTTTAGTGATTAAATGCACCCATTTCAAATCTGTGCTTCAACCTCAGTTCATGTGAAAGGGAATTTAAGAAATGTATTCTTGCAAGGAAGTGCTACAACCCTTGATCAACAGTAGTTTCACTGTGTCTGCACAACATTCATACTTTGAAATCATGGTTGAATACAGATTGTACAACTGAATCGTTGTTAATTAAGGCCCTGAATTCTACTAAGTTTGATGAATATTTTTTTGTAGAGCATGTGGCCAGACATAAAGGACTTGGAGAGCTAGCTGCCACCATTTCAGTTTTTGTAGAAAATACGTAATAATATGATCCTATATAAGTAACTTCTGATGATCTTTATGGGCAGCATACCAGTCAGAAAACTGCTCTTTATTTTTTGAAAGAATAATTGGAATCAGTCTAAGTACATTTCTGATTTACATATTCATTTGTTATATCATCTTGGACATTAGGATCAGTGCCCTGGATAGCTGTGTGCAATACATGCAGAGACAGTTCACAGTCAAAATGGAAACTTCAAAGTTGTGAAATCAGGTCCCATTTAAACAGCTTCAATTTTTTTTGGTTTTTTAGTCATGTCTCTTGAAAGGAGTCATTAAATAAAATGTGCAGGAGACCACTTTCATAGTCATCAAAAGAAGTGAAACTGTGTGGATCTAATTTGAATGCAGCATTTATTCAAGATGCTTTGGCCTTTAATTGTATATGCACTTTTCTTCAGATGATGCTGACAAAAATGCTGCTGACAGAGATTCTCTTAGATGTCACAAATGAAGAGATCTATTATGTGGCCAAAGATGTTCACCGTAAAGCAACTAAAGGTATGCTGGGTTTGGGAGGTTTTTCTTTTTAATTTCTTCTGCGAAAATTCTGTATTTGCATGTCTTTAGAACATTTAACCTCCATAGTTCTCCCTCAAAGAACAATTCCAGTATAATGCATCCAGCTTGGTAGAGTTCAAATCCAGTAATCATGTACTGTCGTCCTGTGCAGTGTATTGTGAGTTACTTGAGTTATTCCATTTTTTTCATACAATTCATTTCAGTTAAAATGGTACCTGTGTGTCAATGGCTCTTGAGTTGTAGCTGTTTCTTACTACTATCATCTTTATCTCAAAGCTGTTCAGAAGTGAAAAGAGATGAAGTTTGAGTCCTCAATTAGTAATTAATTTGCTTTTGCTATTAACATGTATTGTACTTACAGAACAGATTATTTTAACATAACAGAGTTAATCTAAGTATGTAACAACTGAAGTGGAAAATTATGTGCAGATGCTGTAACTTGGAAAGTGATTAATGAGTATATATTTGGGTTTTTTCTGCTCACTGTTAATTTGCAGTTAAATTCTAAATCTTCATGGTCAGAAAATCTAGAAGTGGTTTTAAATGGATGATGCGTTTTTAATGTTTCTTCTCTCCCTCCAAAGAACAGCAATAGTAGTAGATTTAACAATACCATAGACTCATGACTATGAAATCGTGGCTATTTGTGTTAACATGTTGTTCCTGTTGTTGATGTGATACAAAGCTCCTGCAAAACAGCTGGCACAGTCCAGTGCACTGGCTTCTCTCACTGGACTCGGTAAGTATGTTCCTTATTTTTGAGAGGGCTTAAAGGGGGAGTTTCACTTTTGCTTTGCATTTCTAGAAATTGCATTTTGAAACCAGATTTTAATTGCCTAGGAGTATGGGTCACTTTCTGATAACTTTATCATTATCAGCACCTTTGTTTGTTCCACAGGTGATCCTACTGATATATAAGTGGGATAGTTGCTGGAGTAAAGGACTAGGCAGTGTGATTTAGTGTATGAGAATCTTGCCCTAATTTTGAAAAGATGTGAAAATTTTAGATAAATTTACTTTTCAAAGTATGATAGTTTCAGAAGCACACTGCAGCCTTCAAAGAAAGGAATATTATTTCATACTTTTCTTCTGTTTTGATCCATGCAAACCAGAGGGGAAAATTGATAAAGAGTAATGTGAAAGTCTATATATAAAAATATTATAATCCTTGTAATTATTATTTTATTGAAAAGCTACATAAACACAAAGGTTCCCATATCATGTACTGCCAGAAACAACACAGGAAAGAGAGATTGAAATTCCAGCTTGAGACACAACTGCAAGAGATTTCTCCCAACATGACTTTTATCATCTGAAATGCACTACAGCAATGTCAGTGATCAGTTATGTGTTCATTACATGGAATATTGATGAATTAGATTGAATGTTATCATCACAAGTATTCATGTTTCAAAACTAACTCAGTAAAGATCCTAAGGACCTCAGACTGAAAGAAATCTATGTCAGATGTTTAAATTGACTTTATCCGTATCAGTCCAGTAATTACAAATATCTCTGTGGGAGAAGAAAGTCTGTTTCTATTCCACCTCCATACCTGTCAAAGTGCAGTGTTTTCTAAATCATGTGGAAAAATTGACATGGCATTCAGAATTTCTGTAGCCTTGGACTACGGAGGCAGCTGAAGTCATTTCAGAGATGTCTTCTGGGAAAGATCCCAGGCATTTTCTGTCCCGTTGCTGATACAGAGGCAGGCACTGTTACAGTCTCCACAGGGAGCTTTTTTGCCTTTCCATACAATGGAAAAAAGTACCAGTGGTCACAGTGGTTGCTTGCTGAAAATAGACAAGCTGTTCCAGAAGGAGTAGAAGCAGACAGTGACCATCAATGCAGATACGGGGGCCTTGAACACACTGGCAAACAACACTGGCACTTACCAGAATAAAGTGACTTCTTCAGAGACGAGGAAGTGAAGGAAGGGCAATGTTACTCTCCTCTTTGCCTCACAGAAGTATTAAGAACAAAGCTTAATCTTTCCTCGTGATAGACTGGACTTTATGCACGCAGGTGGACTGGGTGGTTATGGATCAGGAGACAGTGAAGATGAGAGGAGTGACAGAGGCTCTGAATCATCTGATACTGATGATGAGGAATTACGACACAGAATAAGGCAAAAACAGGAAGCGTTTTGGAGAAAAGAGCGAGAACAGCAACTACTTCTAGAAAAACAGCTAGAAGGTAAATCGTACAATGTCTTCTTACTGTGCCACTGTATATGGAGTTTATTACTTAGTGTATGTAAATTAATGGCAAAGATGTTTTAAGCAAAAAATATGAAACTAATTTTGTAAACAATGTATTTTTACTTCAAATTTTAAAAAACCCAAAACCCTGTGATTTACTTCTGCTTCTCTGTACAAGGTAAGGTTTGTCCTTTTGTACAAATAATGTAGGCCAAAAGGGTAGCACAGTCACCCTGAAGAGCTGTCTAGAGATGGATGCAATGTTAAGAAGTCATAAAGCAAGTTCACAGACCAGAGGAGAAAGTGCTATTATGATAGAACTTAAAATTGATGGTTTTCTCCTTTAACTTTTTATTTAAAGGTCTGAAAATAAGAGATATGGAGCCCTTAATAAAAGGCTGGACTAGCTAAACTTTCAGTTTTCTTAATATTCCTGTCTTGAGTGTTGGAAGGTATATGCATAACACGATAGCCTTATGGAAAGTGACTGAGTGGTGGCCTGTGACCTCTGTCTTCCTAGTGCAGGATGACAGTGTGGAGACATATCCATGGGATATTTGCAGAAATGAAAAACTAGATTGTAAAGCAGCTGATTCTATGTATTTGAAATACTGAAGAATGCTAGTGCAGAGTCTCATTTGTAGCAGAGTTTTGGAAAGGCAGATTTCTTCTAGTGGACAATACAGCATCTTAACATACACTGGCTTCTGCCTGTATTGCCTAAAACTCGAGGAGCAGCTGGAATTGTTTTCTGAGTTAAATTTCACCATTAGCTGCTGTTTGGACCACTCTGGGTTTCTGGATGCTATTTTATCCCCTAAATTAATTCAGGAAATGATGGCCCACATCAAAAGACTATTTCTTGGCAAAAAATGTAAGTCAGTTATTTTTTCTGGATTTGATTTAAAATGGGGAGATGAAGTTGGCCATGATGCAAAGGATCTTAGGTTGAATAAAAATAATTTTTATTTTGGAAACCTCTGGGAAATGCTCTGAGGGTCTCACTGTGTGAGAAATACAACTTCTTCAGGCCAGACAGTAATCTTCAAACCCAGATGAATGGGGCTCAAAGAAAGGCAGGAAGCATCAGTACTTCCTGCTGTACAGATGAGGAGTCTTGTAGGAAGGAGAAAAAGGTTGCAGAAGGAATAAGTCTTACGTGTAGATCAGTTTGGGAGTTCTGGTTTTCCAGGATATTTGTTTGAGAACTTCATCTTAAACCTGTAAAACATGAAACAACATCAAGACTTCTAAAATGATTGGGCTCTACACTTCGTATAAACCAAGAGGACAACTTTTCTAGGATTATAAGAAAAAAAAAAGAGTGGTTTGTTAAGCAGTTGGTATGGTGGCAGTGTTTTAATTATAAGTATTATGAGAGGTGCTTGGAAACCTGGTTTTGTCAGTGTAATGGTGTGGAAATGACTGACATACTGCTCCAAATTAATTGCATTTTTTTTTCCTGTGTACCTTTTTTTTAGAAGAAAAGCTACAAAATGAAAAAGTTTCAAAAGAGATGAATGAATTTATCAACAAAGAACAAAACAGTAACTTAGCATCACAGGAGGCAAAAGAAATTGAAGCAGATGTGGTTCATGAAAAGAAGAGATCTCCAAATGCAGTTGCACCTGATGTAGAACTCAAGAAAGAGGGTAAAGAGAGGACAGGAAGGAATGGGTCAAGAAGTTCTAGCAGTGGTAGCAGCAGCAGCAATAGCAGGAGCAGCAGCAGTAGCAGCACAGTATCCAGTTCATCGTATAGCACTAGCTCAGGTAGTAGTCGCAGCACTTCACGTTCTTCCTCCCCCAAAAGGAAGAAGAGACACAGTCGCAGTAGGACGCCGTCACATAAAGTTAGGCGCAGTAGAAGCAGGAGTTACTCCCACAGAAACAGGAGAGAGAGGAGTAGGAGCAGGGAGAAAATAAGGGAAAGGAGAAGATCGAGTAGAAATCACAGTGCTGAAAGAGGGGAGAGGCGGAGAAATCGGAGTCCTTCGAGAGAGAGAAGCTGGGATAGACGTAGAAGCGGCAGCCGCTCAAGAGACCGGCGAGCCAACCGTGCGAGCCGCAGCAGGAGCAGGGACAGACGTAAAGCTGAAGACCAGCGTAGAAGCCCTACTGGAAATAGGCACAAACATAAAAGTGAGGGTAAAGATCAAGAAAGGAAGAAGGAGCAGGGTGGAGGTGTAGATAAGGACAAAAAAAAGAACAGAGAAAGGGAGAGAGATCAGGAAAAAAGAAAAGATAAGCCTAAAAAAGAGGAAAAAGAAAGTAAGGCTGGCAATCATGACGACAGTAGATTAAAGAGAAAAAGAGACAGCGAAAGAACTTTCTCTCGCAGTGATTCAATATGTGTGAAAATAATAAGACAGGATTCCAGACAAGAAAGCAAAAAAATTACTACCAAAGATAGCAAAAAACGATCAGGCTCTGAATCTAGTGCAAGGAGTAGTTCCGAATCACCAGGAAGTAGTAAAGAAAAGAAGGCTAAGAAATCGAAGCATATTCGGTCATGCTCCACGGAGAAATCTCAAAGGTCTGGTAAGAAGGCAAGCCGCAAACACAAGTCTAAGTCACGATCAAGGTAGTATACTTTTTAAGTATTTTGTCTGACTTTTAAAAAGTTTTTTTATATTCGTCTTCATGTGTACGGCATATGAACTTTTTTAATAAAGTATTTATTAAACTTTTTGTCTTAGGCAAAAGTAACTTGGGAAAATCTTTTAAAACTATTAATTACTAAGCCTAAAGTGTGTGTGGGTTTGGGGGTCTTTTATTTTATCCAATTAACTTTTTCACCCTTTTCCTTTATTTTTCAGATCAACATCTCCTCTACATCGTAAACGCTGAGGAATTTATGGCACCAGTGCTATGACGTTTAAAAATTCCATGAGTTATAAAAGGCTTGTCTCATTATAGAGGCACATTGTGGCTATGTAGGTGAAACCAGAATCCTTTTTTTATGTGTAAATAGGTGTATTTTTTTCCAAATGCTGCTCAGAATTAAATACCTAATAGGATTTCTTTGTATTACATTTTTTCAAGAACGGTAGTGCTTACTGAGACTATAAACAGGCCATTCTCTTTCAGCTGTAATGTTCTTAAAATTACTATTGAATGTACTGTGATGTCAATAAAGCTCTTTAGTTCATTTTTTGTTTAAAATTCTTGCACCTGAATTTTGTGGTAAATGGTAGAAGGTACTTAAAAAAAAAAAAAGAAAAAGGCAGCTTTTTTGGTAAAACAAATTTTTAAAGTACTTGAAAAAATTTAACGTGAAACACTTGTAATCCATGGACATGATGAGATTACTTTTTTGGGGGTGTGGAAGAACAGAGAAAAGACATCTTATTTTTCTTTAGATATGTGTAATAGATTTTTTAATAACTTTTTTTTTTTTTTGGTCTAGCTGGTACTGTATGCTGTGTGTGTAAAATATGGGTCACTGTAATACAAGCTATACTTAAACAGACTGAACCCCATTAGGAATATGTGCGATTAACTGATCTCATGTGGCAGTGTTAAGCTCTGGAACTATATTCCTCACCCAGTTTTCAGAGAGATCTTTGGATATTCAGGGATATTACACACATCTCAGAATTTTAGGTGTTTTATGGAGAATGTTTATAAATGTCACTCAGCACACATTGGAAAACTGACAGTAGGTTAACTTTACATTTTGGCACATGCATTAAATGCGTAGTGAATATTAAAGCTAGTTCTTAGTGTCATAAGAACTGTGACTCACGTAAAGCTGATACATTGATGTATTAGCAATGCCACTGAATTTTTGATTTTAATATTAACCATAAAGTAAAAGGGGTAACTGATTACCTACTTAAAGAAATGGACTATTGCTGTTAGAAACAAGAGTATGAAATAACGTAAGTTAAAAAACAAACCAAAAATACCCAACTGTAGGCCAGTGACTGTTACAGAAGAACTTCAATTCAGGGAGAGATCTGTGCCTAAAAGATCTGGTATGACACCAGTTGTGAAAAAGGTAAAAGGCTTAACATCCAAGTAAGTTCTCTTTGATTGGCTGTATCTTCTCAGAAAAAAATACGCTAGTACAGGTAACTTGTGAAGCATGTCTTCATGAATAGATCAATCCATTTAAGTAAATCAGAATTCAGCTTTGCAGCTTTTACACTGTAATTTTTTTCATAAATAAGATGCAGAAATAAACTGCTTCAGTGCAAAGGAATACATTTTAACTATGTGTTTAATAAGCAAGTTAATTGATAGTGAATACATGCATGTTTATCAAAACACTGTTACAGATAAATAATCAGTTATAAATTATAACACTCCCCCCTCAATTATATCTTTCACATAGAGTAAGCAGTCATATTTATTAGCAAAATAAGGTATAGTTTACAACACACAACTTTTACTTGCAGTGGTAGGAATATAAATAACGATATATTGATCCAATCTCACTACACTCTTGGCTCTGGGTAAGAGAGGAATTTTTGGAAAGTAGGTAGCATAACAGTTCAGATGTCCTAGGAGGATGTCTTGTGAGAGACAGAAAGAAACTAGAAATAAGCTGAAGAAAAGCTGTTGAGGAATACAGTTTCCAGGATGCATTGAATTTGATTTTCAGTTCAGATTTTATATTCTCTGTCTAATAATAAAAAAGATTGTGTATGAAAAGCTTTATATACTCTGCCAACAACTGGAATTCTGTCACCTCCTGTAAATATGAAAATTATTTTTTGACACAAATGCACTTATATGGGTAGTGACTGTATGCCAATAAAAAGAGCATACGATCTCTGTATTTAACTGTTTCAGAAATCTTACTCTATAATGGCCTACTCATCACTCAATAATTAAATACACGTACTCGGTACTCTTGTCAGCATCACATACATTAAACTTCTTTGGGCTTTGGAAACTCCCCTTAGGAATGTCTTTCACCAGAAAAGGCTGAAATAACAACTGCTCTTTAATTCCATACATCTGAAGTCATCCTAAAATGTGCAAATACATACAAAAAAGGGAATGTATCATTTTAAAATAAACGCTGCAAAAACATTTCAGTGCACTACAGGAAAGCAATACATAGGATTTTGAATGTTGTGCAGTCACATGACATTTGGAGGCATTTCCCTTGAAAACTTTTGTAATAAAGGAGGAATGGTGTGGAACCAAATGAACAATGATTTCCATGCAAATCGTTTTGAAGGTGAATACAATCAATGTCCGTGTGTACCTCAAGGTGCCTGCTACACTATGTTAGAACAAGAATTAGCTGTGGCCATGGATAGGCCAAATAAGAGTAGTTGAGTCAATATTCTGACTTTAAAGATTGAGCCGCTACATGTGTTTTGAAATATGACAGTAACTAAAACTCTGTTCTGTACTTGAGGCACTGTCTCCTGGAATAACTACTTCTAGTTTCAAACAAGCTTGTCCTGTTAAGCAGAATACAATGCCAGTGTGCATGTATTTACTTGCTTGTAACCAATTTTAAAATCACAAATATAAAAGCAGTGGCAACGTAAGGTTTGGCTCTCTTGCTCAGATTTTGCGTTTGCTTTGCTGAATGTGTGACAAGTAATAAAGTTGAATAATATGTGGATGCATGCTTTGAAGGAAGGCTTAGTTTTGTCTCTTAAGGAGACTATCCTAGCATCAAGGATGTGTTGGAGCTCTGGTTTTTTCAGTAGCTCTGAGCTGTTAGTAATGACTCGTAACTCCAGTGCACCGTGAGCTTTGCTGGATAGAAAGCAGGTGAGTAGAAAAGTGAGGCAGGTACATACTAAGCAGGTTTGCCATATATTTAGTTGCTGTCGAGACAAGCTTTTTTGAGCCCTTTCTGCAGTCCTTATTTACCTTTAAAAAGAATCCAAACTTTTAACTACTACATGAAATTAGAGGAGACCTGTAAACAGGCAGATTTCAAGCAGTGAGGGTTGTAGTACCAAGCAAGGTCAGTTCATAAAGCAGTCTGGCACCAGAGGGAAGTCAAGCCAGGACACGTTATACTACTACAATTTTTCTGCAACCTGGAGGATGCTCCTGCCCTTGGCTTTGTGCAGGCCGTGCCTCCTGCCTATGGATGCCAGCATCCACACAGCCATGTAATCCCAGGGACCCAGCCTGTGATCATCTGCCTGGCGGGCAGCTCAGCTCAGCTTCCACGGTTTACCTTTGCCTTGCTCTGGATTGCTGCCTTCCAAACAGCTTTGGTTTTCACTGGGCATTCTTGTTGCACCTGCAGCTCAATAAAGTGTCAGAAAACTAATCATTAAAAAAACTTAATTCTTTTTCATGTGTGTGTGTCAGCCCTGCCAGCACCACTCACCTGAACCTCAGTTCGGGGCCCTGGGCAGCAGTGCCCCGAGGGAGCAGGGAAGGCAGCCTTCTTCCTGGGGCACATCCTGGACTTCATCTGCAAACCTCTGAGAGAGGCAGCGGCATGCCAGCTTGGATGGTTCCCATGAGGAGCCTGTCCCAGGCCCAGCCACGCTGGAGCCAGGAGGTTCTGCTCCAGACCGCAGTGCCGGCTGCTGGCATCGCTTCCCTCCTGAGCCTGCCCGACGCGAGGACTCTGGTACTTTGTGCAGTGCCCGGCAAGCCCGATGCGCCGCTCGGTAATGAACTGAAAGTTGTGGGCTCGTCGCTGTGTCATCAGAACGAGCCTCTGCTTGCGGGTCTTTTTGTGTTCCAAGACACGGGAATGAGGGGCCAGACACATTTAAGCAGAGTTGCTCCAGGTGAAGCNCCAGGGGCGGCGGAACAGGGCTTCGTTCCGCCGGCTTCCGCACAAGCCGGCTCCCGCAGACCTCTCGCCGGCGGCGGCCCCGGGCGTGTCTGGCAGCTGCCGGCCGCGTCCCACGGCACCCCCGGCCTGTCAGCGCTAGCCCAGCGCCGGCCTGTCGGGATGGTGGTGTTCCCATGCCTCCTCCTTTGTAGTCCGGAGGTGTCTGCATGGCTCCATCGCTCACTGCGGCCAAAAATCATCTTCAGGGGGTGGTTTACTCTGGTACAGTGAGGCATTGCTGTGATTCGGGAGCTGTTGGTGACCAGGCAGCAGCTGGATGTGAGCGGGCGTTCGCCGTGCTAGAGGGAGGGCCCTGCGTTGGCTAAGCAGGAGTGGAATCAGTTGCAGGATATTGTCCCTGGCCTGCCCCTGTGCTCCCTTCGTGAGGGTTTTTTGCTTAGCTTTCCTTACCGGTTCGTACAATGCAAAATGAGTTTGCAGCTGTGTATGTCACTTTCCAACACATAATGAACCCAGTGCTGCTGAGTGTGTGTATGCACAGCTCACGGTCAGGGTAAACATTTTGGAGAAATTCACACTAACTGAAACACTTCAGTTGCATAAAAAGCTCTTTTCCATTCAGTCTCTGAACGTGGCATTGTACATAATTTGAGGAGTACAGGGGTGGTGAGTTAGCATACATTCTTTTATTTAATCCCCAACTCCCTAAGTACAATAGTGAGCATATGTGCAAAGATTTGCATGGTTAGTATTGTGCTAGAGCAGCACTCTTAAAACTACATGTTTTGCCTCTGACTTCTTGTAAAGCTGATGTTTTCTGTTTGGTTGTCTTTTATTTTTGCAGATGACCGTGCTGATCTGTCTTTTCAGACAGGTCTGGGAGGTGTCCTTCAGGACTACAACAGGAAAAGACAACTGAAATCCAGTAGTACCTTGCCTGTCGCTCTGACTGAAATGAAAAGCAACATGTAAGTATTGTATCTAAAATAACACTGTGTGATAAGGGCTACCCTTTTCTGTAACAATTTAATATGACTTCGTGACAGTGTCACGTGGAGCCATTTTTATATCTCACATGTTTGAATGTTTGATGTGGCCTGTTCTTGGTTCACTAATTGCCACTTACAGGCATGCAGCCATCTGTTTGAGAAGATGTGTTACCCATACAGTGTATAATATCTGTATGCTACTAAACAAGTGTAACTTGACTCTCTAAAGAAACATGAGTTTTACCTTTTTGCATTTTCCGGTGCAGTATTTGTTTTTCCCATATTTCAGCTGACATGAAATATTAGTATTGGCTTAGTGACATTCAGCTTTTGTTACTTAGGTTCACTGTGAAGAGACTTCTCAGCACTTCACATCCATCAGTGGATTCAAAGGAAATGAAAAAATTCCAGCTCCTTGCACATAAGTGGTGGGATGAAGAAGGGGAATATGCCGCCCTTCATTCTATGAATGATATTAGAGTGCCATTTATTAGGTATTGTTTTGAAGACAGACTTTTTTAATATGTACTATTTCTGCATGACCTCAGAAAATATTGTAAAAAAAGCCAATTACCAGTACTTACAATAACTGCACATTGCATCTACTAAAGCACCTTGTGGGTTTGACCTTAATCACATCTCTTTTCTTTCAGAGATACTCTGTTGAGCATGAGTAGTAATTATCATCTGGGCAATCCACTCTCTGGGATCAAGATTCTTGACGTGGGCTGTGGTGGAGGACTGCTGAGTGAGGTAAGAAACAGTGTGCTCTGTGTTTTCTTGTTAAAAGGCGTGCAAGGTATTTGAATTGTTGTGCTAATTACACTGTTTAATTTCTAATCCTCCAAGGAGGACCCTTTTCTCTTCTATGAAATGTTACTGAGTACAGTACAGTGTACTCTTACAAAAATACCCATAGAGTATTTGGTTAGCATAGTGGTGGTGGTTTACACAGAATGAGGGAGTTGGTAATGAGAAATTCTAAAATTCTGAGATTCTAAATCAGGAAAATAAGATTTCAAGCACTGTAGAGGAGAGGGGAAGAATGATGAATAAATCCTTGAATATTTCTTTCTTTATTTTTCATTTTTTGCTTTATGAGTCTAGGCAAGAATACTTGGAATAATGCTATCCTTGTTACCCAAGAAGTACTTTTTGTTATAAACTTGTTGTTACACATTCATTTATTTGAATTGCTTATCTTCAGTGTTTTACATGGGGGTGGGGATTCTCACCTTTGATTTGATCTCATGGGAAATGCATGGAATAACATCAAGCACCCAAATCATACCTCTCCTGTGTCAGTAGAGATTGCTGTGGTACAGGGGCTGATGTTACAGTGGCTTCCAGAGAAGTCTGCACCAACTTGGGACTGAGAAGTTACTGTTTCTAGTGGAACACTGTCCACACAGGCTCTGAACAGTGTCCTATCAACAGACTAGGGATGGTTTGTGAATTTAGGGTCACAGATCTGGCTGACTTACTCTGGGAACTTCATCAGGATATGAAGTGAGGTGTTACAAAGGGACCTGGATCTCTCCCAACTTTTCTTTCTTTGTTTTTTCTCCTTTTTTGAGCAAAATCTTGTTGTCTTGTGAGAGGGGTCTCTAACAATGCTAGCAAAACCAGTGTGCTGCATCACCTTCTCAGGCTGAACAACCGGTGAATTTCAGGTTGGAATATCATACATGTGGTCATGTTCTGCAGCCTGTTTCAGTTTCAGAAGAGGTGATGACTAAGGTGTTAACCTTGGAGTAAGAAGACACTGGAGAAGCCTGAGTGACAGCCAAGGCTGATGCTATCCTAGTAAACATCAGTGTTTAGTTCTCAGCAGTGAGAAAGTCACAGAGATAATCATATATTAAGTAACCATTAAAAAGATATGAGGATTTACCATTACAGGTGGATGTTGAAGAAAGTAATGACAGTAATTAAATATAGCATTGTTTTCCCCCCTTTAATTACTGTGTTGATTTTCCCCTGTTTTTCCTCTATCAGAGAGTAGTAGTGGAAGAAATCTTTATTTGGTGTAACGAAATGGATTGAGAACAAGTGATTCTAAAAGAAAATTTAGCTGTTTGTATAGTCCAGCATATAATTTTCTAAGAAAATTAACACCACCTTTCCCAAATCTAAGGGTGTTTTTGCTTTAATAAACATTTAAAATAAAATTGCTGGATCAGGGCTCATCATTTACCGTTGTTTTGTGTTGATGCTTTTTGCATCTTGTATGTACATTGCAAAGTTTCAGAAACCTTTAAGTAAATTGTTTTCATGCAGAGAATAAATTACACTCTTTTTTATTAGCCTTTAGCTAGACTGGGAGCTTCAGTTACTGGAATTGATCCTGTGGAGGACAACATTAGAACAGCAGATCAGCACAAGTCATTTGATCCGGTCTTGGCCAAGAGAATACAGTACAAGCCCAGTTCACTGGAGGAGATTGTGGAAGAGTCTATGGAAACCTTTGATGTAATTGTAGCTTCTGAAGTAGTGGAGCATGTGGCTGACCTTGAAATGTTTATCAAGTGTTGCTCTCAGGTGTTAAAGGTAAGAGAGTTTTTGCTTTCATTATTGGGAATATTTATTCTCCTCTATTATTGTGGCTTTTTAAAAGGAGTGTGAAAACACATCTGCACACATTTCTCCACTGAGTCAGAAGCATGTTCTAGAAGTGCCTTCCATTCTTCTCCATGATGCAAATACATCTTCCCAAATTCAGTAATCACAGTTAGGGGAAATTTATTTCCCATACTCAGCCTCAGAAAAGTGTTAAGGCATTGCCGAGCATTGCAGGTTTGCGTTGCATCAGGACCTTAAGAAATCTGGGTGCCTCTGATTTCACTGAGGTGAGAAAAAATGTGGCAGTGCTGCAGTTGATGGACAGCTGTGACTCAGACTGCATGGGAACTCTGTAATGATGTTTCTGGCACAAGATTTTATTCCAGCACTAGCATCACATCAGATAAGATCCTGGATTGCTTTTTAAGGTTCCTGGTTAAGCCTTGGAGATAATCAGGTGGTTATTCATCTTGATACTAGTTCATTTGCAAAGAAGCATGGTAGACTCAGCACACAAGTGGGAGCTTTTCTTTACTCTCTTTATCTTTCTGGTCATCAGAAGAAATATAAATTATTTCAATGAAATGCACTACTAATTTTTAGTGTGCTAGGGACAAAGAAATTATCCTTTATTTCTAACAAACAGGCCTTTAAGGACTTACAATTTGTTTCTGACTTTGTTTCTTTGCCCATTTAATTATTAAAACAAGCATGGCATGGCATTCAGCAGTCTCAAAAATTAAGGAAGCATTTCACATTTTACTTTGGTTTCAATTAAAAAAGTGGCTTGTGGTTTTATTTCGATTTTTTGGTTCACTGGGTTTTTGGTTTTTGGCTTTTTTTTTTAACAATATATATTGTATATGCTTTAATACCTCTTATTTATCCATTTCCTGGGCAGGAAGTATTATAAGTGACTTTTTGAGGTGTTGTTTGGGCTAAGGAATAGTTTTTAGGCCACCCTAGACCTGATTATGTTGATTCTTTGAAGATTCCTGAGACATACTGTTAAAGCACATATATTACATTCTTTCTTGTTATAAATATCTATCTTGGGATGAAATTACTTCTTACTCTTGCATTGTGTAGACTTTGACATGGACAGATTATTTGTCCTAATGTGATTAAATTTACAATTTAAAAAAATGAAATATTCTTCTAACTGAACATTTTACCATTTTAATTAGCCTGAAGGTTCGTTATTCATTACGACAATCAATAAAACACAATTGTCCTATGTCCTGGGAATTGTGGTTGCAGAAAAAATAATGGGGATTGTACCAGAAGGAACACATGAGTGGGAGAAGTTTGTTCCCCCTGAAGAGCTGGAGCTCCTCCTGGAATCAAGTAAGTTTTAGGCCAGATGGTGGGAATGCATAGTGATATCCCAATGGTCCCTGTAGAAATGGCAAAATAAGTTAGGTGGGGTGAGTGCTAGCAACAATACACAGCTTTTCCTGCTTGAGTTAACAGTCGTATATTAAGAGTATCATTCCTGGTTTAAAGACACTGTCCCTTACTGGATTTTGCATAAAATAAATTAAATGGAATCCTAAGAATGCAGTGATTACTTGAACAAAATCACTGTTGCAGCTGCCCTCTGTTTAATAGCCTAAATAAATTCCAGTGTTTTCCATTGTGTTCTGGTGACACAATGTGTGCTCTGAAGTGGCTTATAAGCTCTAGGTCAGGTCTGAGGAAATAACTGTGTTGGCACTCTGGGGCTGCACTGCTGCCACTGCATTGTTTGTCATCTTTCCTTTGGGAGGAGGCGTTTTTATTTTTGGTTTGCTGCTCCATGTTCTCTATTCATATTATGTTACTAAAAGATTTCTTCCAAAATGTGAAGATGAAACCTACCACAAATTCATTAGTCAGTTCTTGAGAAACTCTGTGACACTGATTTTAATTATTTCTAATTAAATTACCCTGCTCTGATTGCTTTTAAAATAGACAAAGCACTGAGCTGGGAAGACTTCTGTCCATTGCCCTCCTTCACAACAGATGTTTTAAAACCCTCTCACCAAATATTTCATTTTGCTCTAGTTCACTGCAAAGAAACTGAAGTATGAGTGGAGCTATTGGCAAAGTTTTTTCCTGGCACTTTGCAGTGATGCCATAAGGAATATGGCTAATACCTGGTTCATATACTGGTGGTTCTTTAAGTTCTTCCTTTGAAAGGAGAAGCAGGTGCAGTGGAGTGATTTGTTTTCGCAGGGTGTTTGTTTTCAGCCTTCCATCCTGTATCCTGCTGGGACACAGCAGATCCATGCAGTGAACTGACTGCTGCTCAGCCAGGAGTAATAAATCACTCTTTATTTGCACTGAATCCTTGATGGCATTCACGTGCATTTTTCTTATATTTTTCCATTCCTAAAGGGAATCTGAAGAATCCTTGCCACTATGTGCTCAGATTTTGATTTTGGAGTGTGTGATGTCAATCTGAAGCAGGTCTCCACCTACAGAAAACGTTACCAGTCAGCCAGATGAGCAGGTGTGAGGCTGGGGTTTTCAGCAGAGCCCTGTAGCTGCTTGTGGTGCATGGCCTGGCACAGAGCTGTTGGCTGTTGCAGCCACTGCCAGGAGCAGGACCTGCTGTCACCAGTGGTGCCAGTGACACTGCGTGTGGGGCTGTCTGACAAAGGCCAGAGGAGGAAGCATGTTTCAGACCTGCTGTTCTAAAGAGCTTGATGCTGCAGTGACTTACAATGTTTAAGAGCATCTGTTGCTTTATATGGTTTCTTTCTTTCCTAGATGGCTTCTCAGTGAGGACGGTGAATGGGATGCTGTATAATCCGCTCTCGGGCTCCTGGAGCTGGATGGAGAGCACGAGCCTGAACTACGCAGTGCACGCAGTGAAGTCTGGGGCTGGGGCACAGTCACACACCACAGACACCCCGCCAGAGACAGACACTCAACAGTGCTCAGCCACAGCTGGCACAGCAGGCACTGGCCCAGATGGCACTGTCTGACATGTGTGCTGATGGACTGGCACCAGAACAGAAAATGAGCTTTTACTCAGATGGACACAATAAAACCTTTGCTCACAACAGGCTTCCTGTTTGCATCAATAATGATTGCCCTGTTTTTGGCCAAATATTTAGGGCTGTCTCAAAAAAATCAAGGGCCCACTATCTCAGGAATCTTTTAAGATTGAAATGAGCAAAGCTTTTAAAAAACACGTATTTTCATGACAAGGTAGTTTCAAATTGTTGGACATGGAAATGCAAATTATTCTGTTGGTGACTTGGAGGAAGCTTTATTATGTGGTGGTGTTTTCAGTCCTGCTGGGACTCAGATCTCCATAGAATAATGGCATAGATGTAGAGTGAGTTAAAAACCATAATGCTGTACAATAAATAAAATGCCTTAAGTATTTAAGATACTCAACTCTGTAAAAATACATGAAACACTTAAGATCTACAAACACTTTTTTCTGTAATATGCCTTTCTTCCTGAGGGGAAATAAAATAGCAGACCTTTACTGTTGAGTCCTGCTGTTTCTGCAGTTATGAGGTAACTGAAATGGAAGAAAGAGTCTCTGAGACCAGAGTGCCTCAGTTGTCAAAGCCCATTCACCATGAAGATATTTGCATCTATGCCTATTCAACTTTCTCCCTCTGCCCAAATCAAGAGAAGCTGCAGGTAAAATTTTACTAAGCAACTCTTATTTTTCTCCCTGTTTTAGTTGCTTGTGCATTTTTCCTACTGTAGAGGTGTGGTGGGCTAACTAAGTTTTTTACTCATTTACGTCCTTCCTGCTTTGCTGTATCTGCATGTTGCCTTCAGATCTGAGTTTCCTGATGGATTTGATGATGTCCAGAAGAATATAGTTAATTTATAATGGAAATAATAGTAATTCATAGCTAATAAAGATTAAGAAGTATCTTCTTAAGAAGTATCTGGTGTGATTGTTTCCATGACAATAAGTTCTGCTTCACAATATTTCTGTGGGCTATAGCTTGGCTTTGAGAAGATTCATCATCATGTTAAGACTTCAGTGATGGAGAAACCACTATACCAGTAAATAAATAATTCCAAAGGTTCATCAGAAGCAGTTTAACCTTAGAGCCTCATCAGTGATGTCTTAACATCCTCATTTTTACACTTAACTACCTCTATCAGCTGCAGTTTTGAGTTGTCACCCCTTAATTTTCTCTTTGATGAGTGGTCTGAGATTATCTCTACAGTTATTACCACCACATGTGAGTCTCTGAGTTCACATAAAGTTTTGTGGTAAACATTGTTTCTGGAGCATGGCAGTGGAACTGACTGCAACATTTCATTAATGGTTTCATTAATGTCCATAGGAGGAATACATCATTCCCTGTCTGCCTTTCTGCTGCAAAGGTCTCTGCTCCACTGGTCATGCATGCAGTGTGGAGCACAGCGTTTAGGAGAGGAATGATGCTGGAGGAAAATGTGGAGTCAAAAGAGAAAACCAGTGGTCTTTGCTCCTAACTGTGTTCAGACATGTTAAACCATGTGGCTTCAGTGAGTTCTGCTAACCAAATTACCAACATCAATCTAAGTTTCTACAACTGTATGACTCTTGTTTCAAATTTTGCCAGCAGCTCTGAAAACCACTGACGTGGACAGATTCCTGAGGTAGCCAAAAAGAAACATTCCCCAAGAGGTGGTCCCCCCTCGATTGATTTCTTTTGAGACTTGTCAAGTGAAATAAAAATAATGTTATAAAACTGGCATAGAAAGCTGATTTTGTTTTATTTAACAGCCCTAAGTCCAGATGTTTGTGTGACTAGCTGTAATCCTGTCTTTCTCATCCTTTCTGTTTTTCCTTACTTCATAGATTCAGAGAATATTCTGAGTTGAGAGGGACATCCAAGGATTAAGTCCAACTCTGAAATGTATTGTTACTTCCTTGTAGTTTTTCACTAAACTGTGAACCACCTAAGGAAAGGTGTTTTGTTTTGCTTTTTTCATTGTTATTTCTATTGCACATAGGACAAAAGCCTTTGATGATGCCTGGATTCTCACAGAAGAGGGATCCTGTACCTAATGAACAATGGCTGGCATTTAAACAAGCACATGGACCTGATTTTCCATGGATATCTCTGGTTTTGACAAAAACCTTATCACAAGCACCTAATCTTCTGCTCCTACATGTGTATTGGAGCCCTGTCAGTCCAGGAGGGTTTTGAGAGCAGTGTGGACAAATGATTTGGAACTGCTTGAACAACTCCATGTACCTTTAGTATGTCTCCAGATGTCCTTATATGCTCCATCCCCAGTCCTTGTCCCTCAGTTTTCTTCTGGGGATTATCCTAACTATTCTGGCTATATTTCATCCCTCTGTTTAAAACAACCTTGTTTTAATGCAGAAATGGTAGAATATGGTAGAAATCATTTTAATGAGACAAGAAACAGTACACAGATATCCTACACTTGTGAACTGGTTTTGATGTTTGACATCCCTACCTTTTTCATAAATGTGCAACTGGCACAGTGTAAGCAAATTCAGTACAGTGCAGTGATTATGTACTATGCACTTGTGCTCCAGAAACCTTTTTTCTTTTTTTAAGATCTGTGCATAGAAAACCAATGACGTTTTCACACTTCTCTTAGCCCAGCTGCTGCAGAAATCTCACAGATGCTATTGAAATGGACAGAATTTAAATTAAATAAATTTGCAAATCTTTTGTCTTTTCATTTTGCAACTTGTTCATGTGTGTGGAGCCGTAGCTTCAATGCTTACAGGAACAGTGTTGGTAGGAGATGAAAAACGCAATGTTATTGCAGCAGGCATGCGCCCAGGAGTAGGGGTGAGGCAAGAGGTGATTCTTGCCTTCAGATGGGGGAAAACTGTATTTGGGGCTTGGTCTTTTTCAGCCTCTGTGCTGAAAATATTTCTATTTGTATATCCTTGACTCTCCTGTTACCATTTATTCCTGCAACAAAACAAATCAGAATAAGAAGCTGATCCTGAAAAAAAAAAAATCCAGCAGAGCAAACAATGGTGTTCTGGGTGGCCTCGGCTATTCAGCTGTGGTTTGGCTTGCGTTGTTTCAACTCTCCCACGTTGCTCTCCACATGGTCCCAGTCCCAGCTCTTTGCTCAGACTGATTCTTGTCTGAGGTTTTTTTTTGGTTTTTTTTTTTTTTTTTTTTTCCCTTCTTTTTTTTTTTTTTTTCTTTTTTTCTTTTTTTCTTTCTTTCCTCTTTTTTATTATGTTTTCCTGGGATGCTGCTGGTGGTTGTACTGTTCAGGGAGTTGAATTTTCCCACTGTAGAGGACTAGTGCCATTTGGGAGGTAAGCACTGGGAGTAAATGGACAGGGAGAAGATGGGACAGAACAGCTCCTTGAGGGGCAGTAGGCTTTTAGGTAGGCTCAGCCTGTCTTGTAGAACAACATAATCAGGTAATAATTGAAATATTAATTGTGCTCAAGCCCAACTGGAGTAGTATGAGAGCCTCAGAGGAGATCTGCATTTAATCTCCTTTTTAAATAAAAATGCAGCTTGAAGTTTCCATCATTCCCATTATGTTATCTTATTGCCTATTGTTCCTTTGTGGTCCAGTGACATTTCATGGCCATTTTTGCAGGACTTGCCAATTTCTTTCCTTACATTTCCACTAACACCCTGTGTCAGGTTCCTTGGGGATGGAAAAAAATAGAGAGAAAGGAGTGGGAAAGGAATTGTGCAGTGGCTGTGAGTTGAGATAAGAATAATGAATGTCTTGTTGGAAGTTTTTCTGAAAATGGCTTCTGAAGTTTTTCACTTTGTTGAAATCTCAGCTTTAATTTTAAAAAAAAAGGCAACAAACAAATAAACTTATTTTTCCTACACTTTTAATAAATCCTTGAAAGGAATAATTCCATGCAGTCTAGAAGTTCAGAAGTCGGAAGACTCAGTGACTGTAATTAGACAGCCTGATGAAGCAGACTGGAGGAGAAAAAAGTGAGACAGAACATGAATTTCTGTGTGGGTGCTGATACTATAGTTGCAGGAGTTTGAGAGGTGCCCAGAAGTACCTGGAATGGGGGAGAGCATTGAAAAGCCAGAAAGAGAAGGAGTATGAGCAATGCCTGGAAGATAAGTATGATTCTGATGGAGAGGAGAAATGTGAAGTAGAGGTATAGAGGGCAGTCTGGTTCCAGTGAGCCTTTGAGGAGGAGGAACCATGATGGTTGGGAGAGTGGCTCTGTGTCAGACTGAAGCAGAAAAGTTCAGGTGTTCACAGCCTCCCACTTGCTTTTGCACATTGACCTCCAGTGCCTCATTCCAAATGCTCACACCCTTCCTGAGCTCCTAGAAGGAAAGGTGGTGACTTCCTAATCATGAAATGCAGACAGATCCCTCATTCATGGTGTTCTCCAGGTTATAGGACAAAATTCTAAACTTAAAGTTTGTGCTGACAGTAAACCTTATTTTTATTGACATGTGTTCCACTTAAGCAATATAAAATGTCATATTATATTCCAGCTAGAAGGGCTGGGATTTCACCTAGACTATAAAATCACCTGACCTGTCTTGACTTACATAAGCATTATTTGCACAGCCACCTCTCAGCACATTAGGGATTCAAGATATATACTTTGATCTCCATTTTATTGTGCTTGTATTCCCCCATGCAATCACTCCAGCAATATGATCAATATTCACTGTTCTAAAAAGATATAATATTCTTTTCTTCCTAAAAGGATTGTGAATTTTATTAATATCCCATTAATAAATCTGAAATATCTGAAATATCTGTTGCATTCTCATGAGGTATGTTAAAAAAAACCCAAACAAAACCAAAAAACCAATCCCAAAATAACTTGGAGATTGAATTGCTAACAATGCCTTGTATGGTAGTTCTATTATAAAAACTTACAATAGTAGAAGATAGAGAAAATGATATGGTGTTTATTTTCCTGAGTTAGAATATGCACATACAACCTGCAGACATAAAATAATTAAAGTAAGCAAAACATACAATAAAGGATACCTCAGAAGGATGCATCCAACTCAAATGCAAATTAGCAGACTTACCTCGAATGCCCTATGATGATGCACAGCCCCAGCACTGAAACATGGGGTTTCATTTCCAGCTTTGCCTTCCAGCTGTTGCAGAAGTGGCATCTCAGCACCTTGCCTTCCCTGACCCACCTCCAAGTTATGCTTTACAAAACTCACAGGACTGGCTACCCCTGGGGGCCCCCTCGGGGCGCTCCCTGCTTTGGTCCCCAGCTGTAACTGAGGAGGTCCTGACCTGGATGGGCACATCCAAAGCCACCCAGTGCTTGCCACTGCTGCAGGAACACTGAGCACTGTGTCGCTCCCACACTCAGGGATGTTAAAAACCAGTAAACCCCTGTGTTGTTCTTTCTAACCAAAGCACTAACCAGATTGCCTTTTGATGCCAAAGAGAGGTACATGTTCATTACCTTCCTCTCAGCCCTCCCAATCCTAACAGCAAGACTGCCTAACCACTCCAGAGCACAAAGCTTTGGAACACTGAGGTGGTTCTCTGACCATGGACTTGTCCAGAGGCCTCTGTCCTGCAAACAGGCTTCTGTTCCTCTTCCTTGGCCAGGAAAAACGACCCCTTGAATTTAGAATCACCAGAACAGCATTTCTCAGTACACGACACTAAGAAAAGTCCTGCCAACCAAAGGTGTCTGCTAAGAAGAAATATGTGTGTGTAGGATGGGATTTGGGTCACACTGCTATGGCTGAAGATGAAGAACTCTGGAGAAACCTTGTTTTTGCCTTCTCCAGAGGGAGCGTGAGGCCCCAGATAAACACACCAAAGTTTCTGAAAGTGTTGTCAGATGAGATGATGTCATTTGAAAGGATGACTAAAGGAGGAAGCTACACAGGCTGGAAAACCTCATGGCAGGTGGTGAAGGAAACTTTACCTGGCCTGTCTAGGCTGGACAGCATGCCATGTGGGTTGTGCAGCATCTCTCCCTTATTGAATCCTGCCTTTGGATAAGAAAAATCCTTCTGTCTATAAGATTACTTAACAAGCATTTTTTTCCAGAACCAAATTTATAATAAACTAAAATCTTCCTACTTCTACAGTGCTCAGCAGTTCACCTTCTTGGAGGATGCAGACTGCAGGCCCTTGGCTCTGCCACTGTCTCTCCCATCTGTATTTCCAGGGCTCTTGGGAGATGAAAGCTCAGCCTTAACCTCGGGAACATGGCCTCTGGAAGGGTCTTTCCTCTTCCCTGTTCCCATCCCTTCTCATTTCCCTCCCAGTGCTTTCAGCTGAGAGTTTATTTGCAGACAAATGTGTCATGCTGGAATGATGTCCTCTGCCCATTTTGTGGCCCTATTGCTCTGGATTGGCAGGGTTTGTTTTCCCTAATGCTACATTGCTCCATTTTGTAGTGTCTGCAGCAGCCAGTGCTTTTACCTCTATTACCACCTTAGGCTAGTTACAAGCAAATATAAGGCATATGCATTGAAGCAACTCATTTTCCCACAAAATACAACAATTCTTACTTAGCATGGTAAAATCTGAAGACCATACAGATCTCTTGAAAAAAGTAAATATGGTAAGGAAAGGAAATCTGTGTAAGAAAATCTGCAAAAAAACTTCATACATCTCTGTTATTAGTTAAATATGAATGGAGATGCCAACAAGCATCCTGCAAATCTTACTTCTTCTGAGGATGCTGTAAATCAGAGAGCACTTATAAATGGGAAAAGACTGGGAACCACTGTACCAGGCTATGGCAAGAAATCTGTAGCACCTTCCCAACAATATTCTTCTACTGAGAAAGTTTTATATGTAAGACTTGACTATAAGTCATGTAACTGCCCCCAGGACATTGCGAGGATTGTCAGTTGTCCAAAAATCTTGTGAAACAGAGTAATAAAATTAAAAACTATTAAAGAACTGTGAGACTGTAGGTCTGTCAGCTGAGTAGCAGTCAGCTACGCTCAGCTACCAGCCTGAGTACTTCCACCTGCAGAAAGCAGGTTTCATGCAAAGCCCTTTTTTTTTTCCCCCCCATAAAAGAAAGAACTTGAGTTACATCATTCAGGGCAATCTGAGGGTATGTGTTGCTTTAGAAAGTGGCTTTGTTTACCAGCAAATGCAAAGTAAATTCTGGAGGAACTGCTGGAATTGCACTTGATGTGGACTTACATACAGACACTTCCATATAGTGCTGAATTAGTTTACATCCTTGATGTTCTGCATTTTCTATGCATTTGTACCTTCATATGTCATTAAAGAATCATTAACTCCTTTTCTAAATCCAAACCTGAACACAGCATTACCATTTTGCATCTATACCTTGGCTATTTTTATCTGAATAATTAAAAAGATGTGTTTATGAAACCCAAGCTGCCCTGAGAGATCATTAATATTACAACAAAACCAATCCTGGCAGCAGTCAGCGATTGTTTCAGAAGGATCCTGGAAGCCTGCTGGCAGTGAAAAAGCTTTTTATCACCCCCTCATAAACTCAGCCCTCACCGCAAAACCCATTAAATTATGTCATCTGCAGGGAAGGGCTCAGTAAGTCTGGGCCACTTCAAAGAGCAGGAAAGCATTTCCATACCACCGGATGATGATCCCGGCAGCACACGAAGTGAGAGCCCAGCCTAAGCTGGGGGCAGCCAGTCCCTGTGCAAGGGCACAGCAAGGTGCTTTCACTTCAGGCACAACAACCTGTAAAACCAACCCACACTGATTCATGGAGCTGTCCAAAGCTCCGTGCTGCTCAACCTCTGAGCACTTGGAAAAGAGAGAGGCAGCGAGTAGGAGCCACGAATTATACCAGTGCGGGAAGTGAGTGGAAAATGAGTGGCCCTTTCTTAAAGTCCCAGGGGAGATCTGGCCAGTGAAATTCTGCTGTTCAAACCCAGCTGGCAGCAGTACATGAAAGTAAAACCTGTGGTAAGCATGAGCTCAGAGCATGAACTCTGATTTTAAAAAGCTTACTTTGTTCTGAGCTGAGCTAAGAACAGATGAGACAGCTTTTGTCTCACAGATGGGAGAGCTTTTGCACTGGCACTCTGCAAAGTCCCATCACAACCACTGGGTTCAGACTTGGTTTCCACACCCGATGCCACCTCGTGGGCAGCCTGCCATGGTAGCCTCAGGCTTTTTTAAAGATGTGCAATGAACTCAAGGACATTACAGGGAAAAAAAAAAAAAGTAATGAAGATCAAGAGTCTTTATGCCAGTGTACAGAATCTAGTAACATTGTAAGCACCTTCCTGCCCCCAAATCAAATTGCAGACTTCAGAAGAAAAATCTGACCTGCTATGTAACAAGCTTAGATTTATGTTAACATAAAATAGAATAGAAAATCTACTTATTTTATTCTGTTACTCTTTCTTTAGGCAGCTGCACTAGAACAGACTATAGATAGAAGTGTACTTTAATGTATTAGACCTTGTTTTGCTCTGTGTGATGTATCTGAGGGACGACTGTTCCAGTCTGGGCTGCACTTGGTGTGTGTTTGCAGCCAGACAGGCTCTGAGTGTATCACTCTCAGCTCTCATTTTCCCCACTCAAAAAAGTGAACAGTGGTAATTTAGCAAACATTAGCTTGATTTAGCTCAATTCCCACCCACCCTGAGTGAGGCAGCCAGGCAGCTGCCAGTGCAGTGGGCATCACTTGTGAGCCTCTTTGAGGCAAATTTGGGAAAATCAGACCATATCTCAGGAACCACCCAGACTGTGGCACCTGCAATGCACAGGAGCAGAAAACAATACTCAGGTTCTCGGGCACTGCTACCAGCTAATAATCCTCTCTAATAAAGTCATTTGCCACAGGCAACAGTGCCTGAAGGAATGGACATTGCATTCTTCCACAGCCAGGGAAAATGCAGGCTAAAGACATGCTTTTTGCTGTTTTGCCATAGATAAGCTTGACTGCCAGACTGCCAGGCCAAATGGATTCAATACCTGCTAGCAGAAGTCTTTGAAACCTGAAGGAAGAAAGGCTGGCAGAGCACCACTAGTGAGACAACTTAGTGTGGGACAGGTATGAGGGTACTTGTGTTCTACCCATGTTCTTTATTTGCTGTTAAACTTTGGCAAACAAGATGCGACCTTGGGACCTGCACCTTTTAAATGGCTAGGTCTGGTCAGCACCACGCAGGTCATAATCAACCTCTAAAAATCCTGTTTATAAGCAGGACAGCAAGGCTGCTGGGGTTTCTTAGCAGACCTGTATCTGACATACAATGAGGTATATGTGCTCTGTTGCTGAGGCTTCCCACACTGTTCTAGGAGGCATCGTTGTGCTCTGGACCCTTGCAGTTTCCAGGCAACGTGGGAGCCAAAATGGGATTAACACAGCATAAAGCCTTCCTCCAAAAGAAGGGCAGCAGTGCCCTTACTGAGCAAATTAAATACCTGACTGAAGTCCTGCTCTTAGAATCCTGGAGCAACCAGGCATAAGCTGGACTACCAAAACAGCATGCATCTTCAGAGGATAAACTGCAGTAATGCATCCAGGTTTGCCTAACTTTTCTGGGTCTGCTCTGGGATCTTCCCTCTCTCCTCTCCCCCACAAGTCTTCCCTACTTGTGCCAGCCATTGACAGAAACACAGATTTTAGGATAGCTCATTTGTCTCTGAAAGTCAAGCAGTGGCAGCAGCTGTGATGTGGATGCCCAGGACCTCTCCTTGCCCTCACAGAAACTAGGTCCCATCTGTAACTGGATCCTTCTTATCAGTAACACAGCAAGCAATTCCCATGCAGGAACAAAAGCTGAGACCAGCTACCGGGCTGTGACAGTCCAGATTTATTTGTCTGTCTGCTACTTGAAACAAATCTTCAGCCTGAGATTTGCAGGCGCTGTAGCAGAGAAAAAGCACTTTTCTTCTTTGTCTCTCAGTTGCCCTGTCGTAAGAATTTAACAGAACTGTATGCTGCAAGTGATCAGCTGTGGCATGAAAAGGCTGCTGCTCTCACTTTCCACTCTTGTTTCATTACCTGTGCATCACCTATCATGTGGAATGGCTGAAAAGCTGTGCAGAAGCTGCTCGGCCAGCACCTCGCTAAGGATGAGTGCAAAGAAGTACAGCACGTTTTGGAGGGCACGACCTGTACGTGGAATGAGATTTACTGTGACCTCTCTGATCCCATTGACTCCTGAGAGAGGAATACCATCAGCACAGTATCAAACACATACTTGCATGGCAGCCTATGGCTACTGTATATGTGTACACAACAAGCTAAATGTGAGGAACAAAACAAAATAGCTGCAGGAGCTACTGCAGGAAAATTGCAGAGCACAGCAGCCCTGGCAGTTCATAGAACCACAGAATCATGGAATGTCCTGAGATGGAAAGGACCACCAGGGTCACAGAAGTTGAGCTCCTGGCCCTCCGCAGGACAACTTCAAGAATCTCACCTGAGAACTTCTTGGACTCTGTGCTGTGACCACTTCCTTGGGGAGCCTATTCAAGTGTCCAAACATCCTCTGGGTGAAGAACCTTTCCCTAACATCCAACCTAAACCCCTCCTGACAGCTTCAAGTTTCTCTCACTGACATTGCACAACAAAATTAAATGCAAAAGTGACCACTGATGGCACTAGGAGAAGTCACTATATGGATCTAAACTTCATGAGTTCGCTCAGGGACGTCCTCTTCCTCATTTGCCTCCTTTGTCCCATCTGTCCCATATCCTGAGGTAAAGCATGTACAAAGTCCTGGTCACACTTTGTCTGTGTCCCTCCTGGACACTGAAAGTTGGTCAATTTGTGGTAAGGATAAGGTCATTTCTCTTGCCTGATGGTATAATAAAATATCCAACTTGTGGGAGCATTTTGCAACACGCCACGCATTCGACAAAGGACTATTTAGGCAGTGATATTACTCAAAAAACAAAGGGCACTGGTTTTGGGGTTGGTGTGATAAGCAGAGCTGAGGATATTTGGCAGAACGTATGTGAAGTCCTGCTCATGCCATCATGGGGTACCCAAATATCCTGCTGCAGCACGGAGGCTGGAGACCAGGGAATGCTGGGACCATCAGGGCCAGTAAAATCTCATAACCTTGTGGGCCAAGGATTTGTTCTGAAGCCATTTTGCTTCCCTTTCTGCTCACAGAGGTGTTTTCTTCAGTCACCTCATCGAGCACCAGAATAATAAGAAGAAAATCGCCGCGGCGCTGACAGACACAGTGTGGCAATGCTCAGCT
>VYXD01015771.1:78402-241358 GCA_013397195.1 Hylia prasina | reverse complement strand
GCCTTTTACCTTTCTTTCCCCCCCCTTCCCCCCGCTTTCCTCCGTTCGCCCTTTGCAGCAGCGCAGGAGGCGGCTCCGCGGCGAGCCCTGCGCTCCTCGCCCCCACAGGTGGCCCGGGCTGGGCCCTCTCGCTGCCTCCGGACCCGGGCACCCAAAACCTGCAGCAGCCCCTTGAGGGCTGACGAGTGTGTTGCCAGGGCCGGGGTTTCTCCTTTGTCTGTTTAATGTACTGATGTATCATCCACCTGCCTTTTTTTTTTTTTTTTTTTTTTTTACAGGAAAGAGGAAGAGCTCGATTCGAAAGATGCTATCATACTACATCAGTTTTCAAGGCCTAGGAATGGCGTTCCGAGTTTATCCCCGTTCTGCCTAAAAATGGAAACGTACTTGAGGATGGCTGATTTACCCTACCAGGTACATGGTGCAGTTTACCTTTGCCTTGCAGCTCTCTGTAATTGTGTGAAATGGCACATAGGCATCCTGCCTCTTGTCTCCCCAGTCTGTCTCATCCAGGGAAATGTGAACATACACCTACAGCTAGGTGGGTATGCCCACACTTTTATGTCTCCAATTAAATTTGGTGTATAACCTTTAAATATATGACTTGAATAAGATTATCTGGAACAGCTGTATATTTAGCTGGCAAAGCTAAGTCAATGTTAAAAGTTGACTTGGCTGGAAATGCTGAACTGGGAGAATAGTCTGGAGTTTATATAACACTAAATAACACCCCAAAACTAAAGCAGAACACCGTTTGATCCTTGAATTTCACCATGCTAAAGACATCAAAATTAGACACTGCAGGTTTTTGTTTTTCTGGAGGCCTTATCTCTGAAGCTTTCCTGGGAAGAAGTGCTTACCTTTGCTTCGCCTCCCATGGCTGATGCTTCCTCCCCAGTGAAGTGAGACAGGATTGCTTTTAGAGGTCATGAATACTGCTCCTTGATTGTGGTTGGGTGCATCCCATGCCATCTTCCTGCAGGGAATGAAGCCTGAGCTGCTCCAGCGAATGAAAGCTGTGAGAGTGGACACTTGAATCTTAGGGTCTTGCCCATTAGCATCGGGGTTGAAGTGGGACGTTGCAAGTGTGGCACACATCTTGTGGTGGTGTTGGCAAGCTGTACAGCACACAAGCTCTTTGAGATATGGGATGGTTTTCTTTTTTTGTGTGTGCTAAGCACTGAATGCCTTTAAGATGATAAAATAGTGATGATATATATAACTAAGATCTTAGGTAGAAGAAATGTTTGGGGTTTTTTTTCCTTTTTTCTTCTTCCTCTGTTTTTTCTCAAGTAATATAAGTCTGGCATTTTACTCCACACCAAGGTGTTAGGAAGAATGTTTTGTACAGTGGAAAACCAACCCTATTACAACTTATTTTTTAACACATTTACCATTGATATTTAACTTCATATGTAGCTAAACTCCTTTACATTGGAAGAGAAAGTAAGTCTAATGAGTACATTTTGCTTAATTCTTTAAAAGCCTGAATTTAATCTTTTCTTACAATTCAGTGGTACTTGAGTCAGATACTTGGGAGTACTAGAGAGGAAGACTTCCATCCTGTGGGATGTATTTTCCTCATTTAGGTTTACAGAACTTGCAAGATTCTGCAGCTTGAACATGTTCTTGGAACAGGAGGACTTTGTGCTCATGGCTTTTCTCAAAATAATTTGGGTGGAAATGGCGCGTTTGAGGGGATGACTCTCTTGGTGAGGTCTGTTTTCTTTCTAATGGCAGTTGATGCAATTCAGGGGTTTGTGATGGCCACGTTTGCTCTGATGGAGCAAAGCAAACTGCATAATTAAAGATGGTTGTGACAGGACATGGTCACTTCTGAAAGATAACACAGCATTTGTGTGATTCAGGATGGAGTTGTTTAGAGAGATCATGCTGGTGAGAAATCACACAGCTTTTTGGAGAGAGGAATTTCCAGAGGGTTATCCTCTGCTCTTTATTTTTTGTACTGAAGGTCAGCATTGCTTTTTGGTGTTGTATGTCTCTCCCTACTCACTAGCTAAACTGACAAGTTTAGTGAGTAAGCTAAACTGACAAGAGCATCGAAAACAACATTCCTACCTTCAGCTGCTTCCTCTTGTCCCTTCCTGCACATGCTTTTCTGTGGCAGCTCAGGCTGATCAGAGCTGGCCTAGCTAGAGCCATGGAATTTTAATTTATTTGGTTTTAACTCAGCTTGGTTCCCCACATGCTGTATGTGCCATTTTGCAGGAGCAGGCATGGGTCCTGCAGGTGCTGGGAACACCAGCTTTTACCCATGATGGCTTGCACAGGCTTAAGGTGCTTGTGGGGTTACTGACCCTCTGAAGGGTTTGAGAGGTAAGTTTGGTGGAGCTGAGCTTATGAGCTGAGGACACAGCTTTTTTTTTTCCGGAAGAAGCAGATGTCATTTCTCTTTGTATTGGGAGTATGGTGCTGCACTGGGCTCTGGCAGGTGGAGGAAAGTATGGATGCTGCTGTGAGATTGAGTGGGAGGGGAGCTCTGTTCTTGAGGGAAGGGGTCACTGTTCTTGCCTGGAGTTTCTTATACTCTGCCTGTAGACTTTTGTTTTGTTCCCTCATGACTGTGTTACCCTTAGGATGCTGTAGGTGACAGAGGTGTCCAATGGCTGCCTGGCAGGCAGCAGGGTGGGCATGTAGGGGGCCACAGCAGCATCCAGAAGGAAACACCCTGCTTCCCTGCCCACTGTCAGGGGCCACGATGGAGAAGTGCTGCAGGTGGCAGCTGGTGCTCATCCCAGGAGACCTGCTGTGGTCACCACCTTGCTGGGGAGAGACTGCTTTGAAGGGAGGGTTATGAAATGGAGTGACGTGCTCAGACTTCTTTTACACTTTTGATTCCTTGTGTTTATTGTAGTGCATCAGACTGTTGAGTATTGTGCTTTGTGTTATACAACATGGTTTAATGGCACATAAAGGTTGGAGTGACGTATTCCTGCCTTACTCTCACCTGAATTTCTCCCAACACATGCGCTGTTGTCATGTGCATATGTTTTCTTGAATCTGCCTTTCTGTGTGTGTTTCCATGAAAAATGATTTGGACAGCCCCACCCCAGCTGGGCTGTCATAATCTCTAGCTGGGTTTTCAAAACATTTGATGCTTTTCTTGGTAAAGCTTGCTTTGAAAGAACCCCGTCTGCTCATCAAGATCTTTTGGGTAGTCCTTGATTTCCTCAAGAATATGAACAGCTGAGCCTTTATGTAATCTGATAAATAATTATCACAGCAGGAATGTGCTGTTTTCATGCCAGGTCTGTGGAAATGGCAGCCTCCTTAGGAAAAGACATGAGTAAACGTAAAATCATAAACAGGAGTCATTGAAAACGTGAAATCTAATTTCTTCTGCATAGTACTGTAAAATTACCCTAAAAATACCTTGCACCATTCTTTTTATAAATTCCTTGGAAATGAGGTTTTGTAGAGCTATTGTTATTGTTGCTCTGCAGGCATTTAATGTACTGTGAATGAAAAGGGATATTCTTTTGGTTTGCTTTTGGTTTTTAATAGTACTGTAGCTCTTTCCTGCTTAGCAGCTGGAACAATTTTTGAGTGGAAAATTGATAAATATTTGATAGCAATTAGTATCCGCTGTAAGGATACGGAGGTTTCAAGCCTAAAAATGTCTGTTTGAGAACGGTGGATACAAGAACAGCGTAACAGATTTCTCAAGAGACTAAGGGTTTCTCAGGTCACTGAAAGATATTTCCTATTTTGTTTGGTAAACTGTATGTAATGAAACACGAAAATCTTTTTGGGCAATGTATTTATATGTGTTAGATATATGTGCTTGAAGAAGCTGAGTAATAGCAACTAGCTTTTTTCTGGGTTGCAAATGGTATGGACTGCAGTAATTGCAAGATGTATTAAACACATCTTCAAGTCCAGTAGCTTCTGCAAACCACTAGTGTTTGTGCACAAGAAGGGAAATATCTTAATGGAAGGGCTTAATGAAGGTTATGCCAACAATGCTCAGTATCTTCTAAACACGCTGTGTGGTTCCAGGAAAACCTTGTGCTTCTGTAGTAAAGCCACAGTGAAAAATTATGGAAATGTGTCCGTCAGCTGCCATGCTGAAAGACCATTTTTGATGAAGGAAAGGTCTTGGAAGGTGGAAGGGGCAGGGCAGTGCTCTCCTTTCAGTTTCAGATGTTCAATGGCTTTAGAGCTTGTGCCATAGAATTGGCCCCCATGTCACCCACACGTGCGGGTGGGAGGGATTCAGGTGCTTTATTCACCCACGCAGGGGTGCAGTGGGTCAGACCTGATACCATCCAGCGTCCCTACCATGCTGTTTGTTTGGGCACAAACCCTGGAAGAGGCTGCAGCCAGAAGGCATTGTTTCCCAGAAATGTTACCCATTTGTTTTTATCAGGAAGGGGAAGAGCCGTTGGGAATGGCTGTGTGATCCTAGTGCATTGCACATCTGCATTTGGAGTGGCAGCCAGGATGCTGGTGCTCTCAGACTGAGCAGGAGGTGTGTTCTGGTCTGTGCTCCTTGCTGCCAGAGCACCTTAATCCATCTTAAGTGGATTCAGGAAGGGTAAATACCTGAGACCCAAACAGATCAATCCAGAGCTGCAAACTCTAAACCTCCAGCAATTAGGAACTAGGTCCCGAAATGCTTGGGGTGACTGCCAGAGATAGAGTGCTTTACTGTTCAGCTTTCTGTGCTAGGAGTTTTCATTCACTAAATAACAGGATGCAGGGATGGGAATCACAAGAAAGGAAAAAGGCTGCACCTGGTGTCTCTGCCTTCAGGAGTAGGAGAATTGAAGACAAATGTCTGATCGTGTTTTGGCAGCCAGCACTTCCTCTCATGCTTCTTACATGAGACAGAAATTCTCTAATCTGTGTGTTTCACCTTGTCATGGGAAAAACACATTGCTGCTTCTGTGTGAGTGCTGTGCTGAGCAGGTATAGCAGTACAGTGGTGCTGTGCTCTGCTGTGCTGGGCTCTTGGGAGACCCAGTTGTAACTGATGTGTCAGTGTCTGAGATTTGTTAAGTTTTGAAGTTGCTGAAAGCAGATTTCCCTTCTGCTTAGAAGGGAATGATATGCCTTTCATATATGCTTGTGATGGTGTGTGTTTTGTCCATGGAGGTAATGCAGCCGTCTGAGTTGTGTAGTGAATTTATTTTTTTAAGGTGCTTTTAACATGAAAAGTACAGATGTGTGCAGGAACTGAATTTAGTTTTGAGTGATTTAAAACTTGTTTAGAATAACGGGCCCAATGTTTTGGGAGATCTGAACATCTCCATCTGAACATCTTAAATAACCCAGGTATTTAAGTAATAAATAATGCAATTTAAATAATATTATATCACATGGCATTCAGCATAAAGGCATGGAACACTTTGCAGGGCCTGGAAATAATTTTATCTGAATTACTGTGTAGGGTAAAGCTGCTGCTGTGATTAAATACCCACTGCTACCCTAGTGTTAATTGAAAAAAAAAAAGGATTTGTGGATTTGTTTCTTTAAAAACACAGAAAATTATTTAAAAATATTTATTCTCATTGAAACAGAACCTGAAGGGCTTTTTTGTCTGTATATTTGTTTGTTTACTTGATTTTTTTTTCCTTAGAACTATTTCGATGGAAAACTTTCCCCTCAAGGGAAAATGCCTTGGATTGAATACAATCACAAGAAGGTATCTGGCACCGAGTTCATTATTGACTTTTTGGAAGAGAAACTTGGAGTGAATTTAAATAAACACCTTGGTCCACATGAAAGGGCTGTTTCCAGAGCTGTGACCAAAATGGTGGAGGAGCACCTGTACTGGTAAGCTTGCATGGAAAAGCTGGATATGTTCTTGTGCTGTCAGATGTGTCCCTGAGCTTGGGCCTCGACGTGAATGCTTCTTTTTTCTTGCAGAAATATTGGGTACCCAATTATTAACTTCACAGCTCCCTTCACCCTAGGAGACTGCTGCTCCTTTATGTGTATGGTGGTATGAGCCAGGGATAATACCCTTGAAAAGTTGTGCTGTGTAAGCAAGGTAAAGTCAGGCCCTTTGACTGCAGCTCTGTAGAAGGAAGCAGCAGTGGGAAGCTCCTCTCTTCACTGTGACTTCTGTATAGGAGCAGCCTTGTCAGTAAAGACCAAAAGATCAAGGTGGTTGATTATATATGTGATTTGGGGGGCGTAGAGGAATGAATCCAGTGTTTGTGGTGAATCCAGAATATTGTTTTCTTACTTTCACTGATTTTAATTATGTGTGAGTGATTGCAGTATGGATCATTGCCTTTCCTGTAACACAGGATACTCCTGTTCACATGTATTGTTGAAGGTACTGCCAGTTGATAGTGTACAGTATTAGTCACAATATCCTGAGAAGCTGAAGTATGTATATGAATGGAAAATAGAAATAGAACCTTTCTGGTACTTTCTGCATTTTACTGCCACGTTTGAAAACAATACCTGTGATTTCCTCTGTGCTTTACATTTCAGTCCGTTTTAACTGCCCTTTCCAGTTTGGCATCAGGTGCACATGCATCTTGAATGCTGCATTTGCTGCCTTAGCAGGCAGAAGGCTTTCTCCCAATAGTTTACTTTATAGTATGCATTTTAAGTCCTTGCTACACTAAGTTTTGCATTTATGTTGCACATTTTTTCTTCAAAACAATGTGTGATTTTTAAATTGAATTTACCTGCTTTTTCTTTCACCTTTTGATCGAAGACCAGCAGCAATATGTGTACATAAAATTCTTCAAATAATTTTTAGTGTCTCCTGAGAACAATTTTAGCACTCAGTAATTAGCAGATTGAAATGATTCGGTTTGGAAATATGCATTGCCTTCTAAGAAGTGAAGAAGTGTTGCCTTCACCAATTATACCCATCTGCAGTGTCATAGCCTCCCAAACGTGATACAGGCAGCCTGTAAATTAACTTTTTTTATGGTTCATTTTTCCACCCTCAGTTTTTAGAGCTGCCAAAGGGAGGATGAAGCCTTTTAGTCCTCTAATGCTTCATCTCCTTGCCTTAGTGTCAGTTGTTTTGTGGTTCATAGATTTAACTGCATTAAATGGATCATTACTGATGGCAGGCTTACACTGCTATTGTGTCTCAATTACAAAATGCTTTCCTCTGTGAAGCTGTTGTCCATCCATCCAGGCTCCCCTGGGGCTGGCTGGGCACTGCTGGACATGAGATAGGCAAATGTGGAAGACAGGTATTGCAAATTCAGGCACTGGCCCAGAGAGGGGGCATTAAAATAGGTGGACAAAGTTACATCAAGAACAGAGATGTGCATGCCTGGCTGTGCATCCCTGTTGCCTTTCCTGAGCAGTCACACAGCTGAGTTCCTCCAAGGCATGTATTTTTGCTGCAGTGCAGTAAAAAGTTCAACTGCAAGTCTTACTTGTATGTCCCTCTGGCTGTACCAGAGGCTTGATTAGTTGGTGAGGTTATACCTTGTAGATTCCTTGTAGTAGGCAAAGCCTGAGCCATGAGCTGTTGCAGTTGTACTTCTGTAATTCCTGGAGGGCAACTTTGACCATCCTCTACTTAAACTAAAGTAAAATCAGGCTTCCACCGTGTAGGACCATATTTCTCCTTGACAGCATTGCATCTGTGGTCATGGGATCCCTTCACATCTGTCCCTGAACCTGCCCACTTCCCACCAGAAGCTTAGGGTTTTTTCTTGGTGTCCTCATATCCCATGGTGAGGAATTTGAAACAGTGATTGCCTTTCTGCAGAATAAGGTATATAAAACCAACCCTCCAAAGCAGTGATACATAATGGGACTCCTACTGTTTCATTGCCAGCAGCATGCAAAGTAGCTTCATCATAAATAAGTAATACTGTAGTACATTTATCGGACAAAGAAGAAAAGTACATCGTGTGGTGTGCTGTCCCTGAGTGGAGCTAATTCTGGTGCATGCTCAGCATTTCCTCCAGAAATGTTTAGTTTTGGCAAGGCAGTGGCTCATCTTCAGCAGTTAGTGTCTCCTACACGTGGAAACGACTGCTCTGGCTGGAGCTGAGAGCAGCGTGGGAATGCTGAGAACCTCAGCGTCTGGACACCGTCTCTCTGCCCCGGGCTGTGGCACCCGGCAGGGCTCGGGCAGAAAGACAGCAAGTGAGCGTGCCTGTTTCCATGCTGGAGTTACAGCATATCTCGGAGATGCACACAACTGATTTGGAGCTGGTGCTGGAGCTCCAGTCCCTGGAGAATGCAGTAAGCCATTAGGCTTTTGCTGTGTTTAGTTGGCAAAAGAAAAAATGGTCTTCTAAGCTGAATGGGTGTTGAGGCAAGCTGGCAACGAAGAGATGGAATGGAATAATTTTGTGACTCTCACCCCAGGTCCTGGATCCAATGCAGACCTCAGTCATCTGCTGTAGGCTTGCTCTGAGTCACTTCCGCTGTCTGCAGTGACCTGTGGGCCCCCAGAAACTAGTGGGGCACCCACAGCCACCTTTGGGGAATGTGCTGGTTTTTTGGTGTGACTGCAGCGCATTTTTGGTGTGACTGCAGCACATTTGTGGGATCTTAACCTCTGGTTAAGAGAGCTCTGATTCTCACTTCCTTCTGGAATTGGCGTGCTGGGCTTGACAATACTGCTGGGATTCAGGCCAGGCAGCTCCTGGTGCCTGCAGGGCTAGCAGTCACTGTGAGCTGCTTTCTGTCACTTGGATATCAGGAGGCGGATCTTAGGTCAGTGACACTAATGTGCTTAGTGAGAGCATAAAGCCTTGAATATTCGGCTTAAGCAGACTAACCTGTTAAATTGGTTGAGCTGTATTGTCAAACACAACTATAAATACATAAATATAAACACAGTTATAAATGTGTGTGTATGTGTGTGTGATTTGTAAATGTGTGTGTATGTATATATACACTTGCAAATATATTTGACTTGTTTCTTGCTTTGTCTTTCAAGAAGCAAGCATCATATGTGATGAATGCTTGAAGTACAGGAAGAACATGATATGAGAATAGGGATGAGTCTGACCTTGGTCAGTATTCAGACTTTCCACATTAAACATAAAATATTTTCATAATGTAAATACATTTAAATACATCAAGCCAATTTTAAGAGCAGCGTCTCTCCTACTGCTAACAGTGATGAGGCTTGAATGCAGCTGGTGGCTTAAAAGCCAGTTGCTGTGAGAAGTTGCACAGGAGGTGAGGTTTCTGCAGCTGATGGTGGAATGAATTAGTTATAATCCTTTTGTATATCAAGAAATTCTAGTCTGCACAGGTTCAGATAGGAAAAATAACCCCCTGTTCACATCCTTTTGAATGCCTTCCCCTTGCCTTGAAATTCAGACAGTTTTGGGATAATCAGGCAAGCTGCTGTTGATGAGTCACTTTCTTCATCTCCTTGCCTGGTTAGGTATTGAGGCCAAAGCTGCTGTTACATTTAGACTTCGGATTTACTTCATCCCCACAGCATTGCTCTTTAATGCATTATTGTTTTATTTATACTCTAAGATTTGTACAGATGTGCTGGCACAAATGAGAATGGTAATGTTTCCCAAAATTCTCCATTCAGGCCAATATTTAAAATAATTATGTCATCCCATGAATACTTACTCTAGTGTAAATTGTATGGTTATGCTGTACTGAAGTAGATTATGTAGTCTACCCAATTTCTGGCATTTCCTAACCTTTTGTAATGTTGATAATACTCCACTAATGTAGTCTGAATAGAAGAGTGATGGATGGAATTAACAAATTTTAACAAAGTGCTTTTAAAGCCAGTTTTAAAAGTGTTTTTAACTCTCCCTGAATCAGAGCCTACTTTTTTCCTTGTTTTATCTACTCGGAACAGTAACATTTTGTAAGTAAACTGTGTGATTGTCTATTTAGCTGCCTTCATTGCCCATGTAAATTTGAGATTTGGGACATGTAACAATTGTGCTTATTCAAAGGGACAAGCAGGCATCTTAAGATTTGTGCTTGACAGTTTAGCCTAAGCAGGATTACCTAAATCCTGTGTAGTTCTCCATTGCTGTCCTGGTCATTAAACAGTTGATCTGATTTTTGCCTCTTCGAGACCCAAAGACCTCCTCTCCCAGGGCAAGCAAGTGAGCTCTGGAGAAACGTATTTTGCATTAAAGTATGGTCCAATTAGCTTTGTGGGAAACCTTGTTCATTCTGTTTTATGAAATAAAAACAATTTTTGACATAGTTGATCACTCTTGGTGTGATGCCAGCTCACTGATGTGGTTGGATTGAGCAATAATGATGGTATATCCATAGGGACAGGTTTAATCTTGTGCAGCTGGAGTGACTTAAAAAATGCTGCAGTGGAGTTCCTGTGTTCTTTTTCTGTTTTGTTTTTGACTTCTTTTTCTTGTTGCCCTTCTCCAGGCCAAGCCTGTTGTCCTAAAGCAACTAAATTGTATTGCAGAGTTGCCAGGTGAAGCAGGTCAGGTCTGTGCTGGGGACAGAGGGTCTTTGCAGCAAGACAGAGCAGTGCTTTCAAAGATCAAATTCTTCTTAGCTTATTAAAATAATAAATAATAACTTACAGATTAGGAGAAGAACTCATCCAGAACAGGACTGTGGAGGAGGACTTGGGGGCTCTGGTGAATGAAGAAACTGGACATGAGCCAACAGTGTGAGATGGCGTCCTGGGCTGCATCAAGAGAAGTCAAGGGAGGTGATTCTCCCCTTTCTACTCTGTGTTTGTGAGACCCCACCTATTTCCAGCTCTGAAGTCCCCAGCATAAGAAGGATCTGGACCTGTTAGAGCAGGTCCAGAGGAAGCCACAAAGATGATCAGAGGACTGGAGCACCTCTCCTATGGAGACAGGCTGAGAGAGCTGAGGTTGTCCAGCATCTAGAGCAGAAGGCTCCAGGGAGACCTTGTTGTAGTCTTCCAGTTCTTAAACATGGCTTATGAAAAAGAATGAGAGTGACTTTTTACATGGGTAGGTAGTGATAGGACAAGGGAGAACAGTTTTAAAAAGGAGAGATGTAAATTCGATGTTAGAGAGAAGTTCTTTATTTGAAGGGTGGTGAGGCACAGGTTGCCGAGAAAATTGTGGATGCCCTATCCCTGAAAGTGCTCAAAGCCAGGTTGGATGGGACCCTGGGGAACCTGATCTAATGGGTAATATCTCTGCCTATGGAGTAGGCATCCCTGCAGTGGACATCTAGTTGGAAGTAGATGATTTTTAAGGTCCCTTCCAACCCAAGTCATTGTATTGTAATTACTTCCTAGTGTTCACATCAAGAGTTTTTCCTAGTCAGAGCTGTACCTGTTGAAGAGACCTTGTTGTTTGCCAGGCCAGTGAAACATGATTACTTCAACATTCTGCTCTATAGACTGCCCTTATGCCTTCAGGCCAGCCTTCTTTCCATTTGTCTTAAATCCTGTTTTACCATTGTTCCTGGAACAGGGCAGTCTCACCCCACATCTTCCAGATAAAGTCAATGCTTTAGAAGCTTCAGTAGCTCTTTACTGCTGTGTTTGTTGGCTTCACATTCCTCTTGTATTGCTGGTGCCTCTGCTAAATCTGTCTCTGATTCAAACTTTGCATTGCTGAAACCTGCTCAATGACTTGAGTTCATCCATCAAGTTTGGAAAACCAGGACTGTGCGGAACACTCCATTCTAAAAGTGATGTTGGAGCATGTGCAGTGTCAGCAGGATGCTTTTGTTATAATTATACAGTGCCAGAGGTTGTGGAGTAATCTGTTGAGGGTCACAGCCATCAGTAGCAGAGCAGGTGCATTTTTGTTCTTCCCTATTTATACACTTGCAGCAAAACCTGTTCACACCTCACTGTTACTGACTTCAGTGGAACCAGTTAGAGCAGAAGGCATTGAACTGCAGTGGACCATGTGAGTTTGATAAAATGTACGTTATCAAAAGTCACAGGAGTTCTCCAGCAAACACTGTTTTTGGTTTTTTTTTCTTTCATTTCTTGAATTAGGTAAATCGTATCAGCACTAAGGAAATTATATAGAGTTGGAAATAAGTACAGTGATAAAAAGGAAGTCATATTCCAAATGAAAACAATGAAGCCTTGGAATAGCATGGATTGGAATAGGTGTATCAATTCCCAGTGTTTCTCAGACCCTGCAGGCTTCCTGTGTTTATCTTGTCTACTTTGAGATGTCTTTAGTCATTTTTCCAAAAACCCTTGAACTTGGTGACAGAAGTTCACATATGTGGTCTTTTTGGTTGATTTCTAATTTCTGAAGATGTTGATATTAAAAAAAATAATGTTTCTTTTTGCATAAGTTTCTGGAGCAAATCAAGATATGTTTGCCTGTAATATTAATAAAGAACAAAAACTCACGTGGGAAACAAAAATTTAAGCTGATGAGACAGATTTTTATAAAAAGACATTTTAAAATAATATTATTTGCCTTTCAATAAAGCATAGAAGACAGCAGAGTCCTTTAGAAATCTCTCTCTCATAAAATCAGCATTTTGAAGACCAGAAACAGTGCAGGAGTAAACCAGCCCAATAACCACTACCTCGTTTTTTTGTTTTGAGGAGAAATCTGAAAAATTACTGCTTCAGTATTTATGCTGGAGCAAAGTTACTGCTTGCCTAAGTGTCAGCCGTATAGAAAGGAGAAAGGTTGGTGAGGAAGATTGCTTTTTTGGGGGGCTGTTTTGTTGTTGTTTTGCCCAGGTCTGTGCAGCGCATTGTCTTTAGCTAATAAATATGTTTGGCACTGCATTTTGTTACGTGAGTTTAGCAGAATTCTGCAGCTTTTATTTTATATTTCAACACTAATCTTGTTTTCTCCTGAAGTGAGTCATGATTTAATGAGAGAATAAGCACTGGGCAGTCTGCCTAAGTCCTGCACAGTGGGTTTGCTCTGCTGGCACTCCGAGTTAACTCAGAGTCTGCTGTTTATGGAAGCTGCCTCTCCATCAGGGCAGCGAGCGCTCACCTGTCTGACCTCTGTGCGAGCCTCTGCAGGGTGGTGTTGGGCTCTCTGGGGGTTACACTGCTATAACTTGTTTTTGCCTCCTTCTAGGACTTTAGCTTATTGCCAGTGGGTGGAAAATCTTCATGAGACACAAAAGATGGTTTCACTTTTTGGCCCCTTCAGCGACTTGCTGAAGTGGATCTTCTGCCATCTGACCAAAGGAATCGTGAAGCGGGAAATGTACGGCCATGGCATTGGGCGCTTCTCGGAGGAGGAGATGTACACGCTGATGGAGAAGGACATGCGGACTCTGGCAGGCCTCCTGGGTAAGGTACAGCGAGCTATGGTGCTCTCTTCACAGCCTCTCTCTCCACAGGGTGGAATTGACCTCCAGTGCTTCCTGACAGCTTGATCACATGCAAATAATCTCATTTTGGCAGAAGCTAGAGGCTGTCATTTAGTGCCTTCCTTACTCTGGCAGAGACACTGTTTCTTATCCCACTGTTTGCTTCCAGTTGTGTGTCTAGAGGCGTAAGAGATTTCCTTTTCTGAGCACAGTATGTATATATAGAGTAGGAAAACGTGGCCTGCTGTTTTGGAAGAGCATTTAAGTGATGGGAAATTAGGAAAATGTAGTGTTTAGTTCTGCAAATGAAGCCGCTTATTTATAGCTTTTTTGTGGGGCTGGGGTGTGTGTGTTTCATTTTTTATTTTCTGGTTGTATTTCCTTTCCTCTTTTTTGTTTGTGGCTGTTTGACAGGTTGTTATGAGGCTGCCATTTGAAAACCTTTTGCACCTGTTACTTTGATGTGTTGAACTTTGTTGTGTTTAGTTGGTGTCAGCAGCTTTATTCAAAGCTCCCAGTAGGAGATTGTTCTGTGCTGTCAAAATAGGTGTGCTTAAGATTCTTGGTTGTCTTGGGTGGATCCCATACAATTAGTTTTCAGGTTGACTTCACTAAGCTAGAATTACATAAACCTCATTTCTGTTGTGTGGCTCAGGTTGAAATATGCACTGGAACTGTTTTGCACTGTGCTTCTTGCCTTCTGCTCCACTGAGAGCTAAGCATATTGTGCATCTGCGTAAATTTTGAGGAATTGCTGCGGTGCAGGTTGTCACTTTCCTTGAGCTTATGTCTCTCTTGTGCGAGAAACCAAGAGAGAAACCAAGAGATGGTACCTGTGTGTTGTTCCCTGTAACAAGTGCCTTAAAGAGCTGGACAGCTCCTGCCCTGTGCTCCAGAAGGGAGACACACTGCACATGCTCCAAAGAGACAGGTGTGGAGTGGATGAAACAGGCTAGGGAGAGCCCAGCAGAAGGCAGAAGCTGAGTGCTTGCTAAGAGTGGGAAGGAAAAAAACACACTTCTGGACTTCCAAGTGCTTTGGAAAGGAGGGTATTTGCAGTCGACCTAGATGTAAAGTTTTCTGTAACTTTGTTTTCTGAAACAAACCTGAGTTGAGTTGTTGAATTGGGAACAAGGTGGAAAAAAACCCATGAAGTGCATGGACATAATGGGCAAGAGGAAGATTTGTTGACAGCTCCACAGCACTTTCTTATGCTGCATTTTGTTTGTTAACAGAAGCAATTACCTATTCTAGTGCATCTTCATGGAAAATCTGTTGTTTGGAGATTAAAAGGTCCCTTTAAGAGGGAGGAAGGGAGGGAGCAATTATCATTTTAGAAGAGAAGATGTGGTCATACCTACTTGAAGAGCTGTGGTCATCTCCAGGTGCTCTCCTCTGTGGGACTACAGGTGCTGTAGTTTGGAGGTTGGTACTGCGTGGCTTCATGCTCATCACAAGGAGGAATGGGGTAGGGAGAGGAGCTGGAGTAAGTTCAGTCTATGACTTAGTAGCTCAGCAAAGCCCCCTGGTTCTGGTTAGACAACTCTGTCAGGCTGAAAGGAGCGGCAGTGGGTATGTCTGTGCTAGAGTCATCCCTGTCTGCCAAGAGCAGACAGAACCTTCAAGAGAAAACTAAAACGTGTGCCTTAGTACCTATAAAAGTATCTTGATTTGCTTATTTCTCTGGAGTGTATACTGACACTCAGATTTGTAAGATTTCAAGTTCAAAGTGTTCATTTAATCATCTAGACAGATCTCTGTGGATCAGACTGCTTGACTGCTGTCTTGAGGCCTATGCCTTTTTGGTGGCTTGGGGATGGCTTTCTAAAAGCCTTCTAGTTTTAATTATGACATTTCAGCAGGTGGAGGTGCCACCACATTTTGCTGACAGATGTTAGTAACTATCTAAATCTATTCAAAATTGGACTTGTTTCAAAAGAGAGTTTGTTCGATTCTAACCTGCAGACAGATGCTCTTCCTACTTTTTTCTCCCTTCCTGGGTGGCTTGGGTCATCTCCCTGTGAAGGTAAATGCTATAATCAGTCTCTGGCTTTTGTGGAAAATACATTAGAAATCCTCAAGCATTTCTTCACTATACCAAATTTTTATTTGTATTATGCATGAGTTGGCAGCCGAGTTTTTCTTCTTAATTCCAGATTATTGTTGAGAACATGCCTGTGTACTTGAAAAAGCCTTGTTGGGCATTTGCTGTATTCCTGTTACTTTATTACATTACCAGCTGAATATTGTACATTTTTTTCATCTTCCCCTCTGAAATGGATGTCACATTAGTCAGTGTGCAGTTACATGAACCATTATATTTCCCCTTTTGATTATTGGTGAGTTTGTCTACTTTTCTGTAATTGCCTTAATTTTCATTAACGTTGGTATGTTCGTGTTTTCTCCAGCCATCTGTTTATGGTTGGGTCTAGTAAGTGTGGCCTCCAGGTAGTGTCCTGGAATGGGGACAGGAGGTGGGATGAAGACTTCCAGCCTGACTAGAGGTTCCTCTGTTTCAAAGGGGGAAGGAGAAGGCAGTCAGTGAGCTTACTGCCTGCACAATCTTTGTGAGATTCCCCTCCATATATGTGTACCCAAGTGATTTCACAGAAGAGAAAGCAGTTAGGATTTTGGCTGTTATCTTAAGAGCTTAAAAATGATGCCGATGGTGCAGAATAGCTGCACATACCAAACTGCAGCTGTCAGCCATCAGGAATATCAGATTAATGCTCCCCTTTTTTAACAGGGACCATTCACATGGAAAGAAGAATAACTTTTAATTCTAAGAGCTGCTTCCAGAGCATGATAACTTTGCAGCTGCCAGTTCTTATGACATTAATTTTGAGATTCCCAATCACACCTTTGGTGCTTTTTTTCCCTTCACTTTTATTTCTGAGAATGATTTTTCTATCTCCGTTATACCCACTTCCCTGACAGACTTCTCCAGATCTTATAAACATGGAAATTGGAACTCATCCCACTGTGATGGATCAGCCTGTCCCATTGGTATCACCTTCCTCTCTGTTCTGCAATCTTTAAACTACAAATGTAATTTCCTTGTTATTGTAGCAGTTTCCTACTGCCTGGTAATAGTATAAGAAAGTGAGGGGAATGAGCACATGAATTAGCAATATATAAAAATACACATTTTGGTAATTGTTTAGAAGAGGCAAGTGAGTGACCATAAATCTGTTGGTGTCCTCTCAGCTGTCTGCCTCTCAGGCTCTTTGGTAGATGGGGGTTTTGAGCAGAGAGTTACAGGCTAGCAGCTTCCTGAAGTGGATTTTGAAAAGCATTTGATGCTTTGGGGAGGGGAGGGGTGCTCAGAGCTGAAAACTCAGAGGTTGGGCTAACCTGGATCTGAATCTCTGAAGTTAAGTGCGCTGTAGCAGCCTGCAAGTACTGTACCTGCCTCTGTGGAAGAGTGCAGGCCTGTGTCCCACAGACCTGCTTCTTGCTGGGTTTTCTTGACCCACTGTTGAAGTAGCTGCTTTTGAGTCCTGTAGTGCATTTTATCCAAATCCAGTGTGACCAGGTGATTTCATTTCTGTTGGATTAGCCAGGGGATGCAGAGAGGTGTTTGAGATGATCAGTGCTATGGCAGCCTGGCTGTGACAGGCACTGTGTAATCTTGTTTAAGGATTAACAGACACAGAGATATCTGGTCTGTCAGAAAGTCTTCTGGACTGAAGTTGAACTGGAAGTTTTGAGAACAGATTGGAAATGGTGGGAGAAAATGTGCACAGATGCCGTGTTTTGTGGTGCAGCATGACTTAGAACCAGATTTGGAGTTTTATAATCCCACATCATAAAACTTTCATTTTCTCCTCTTGCTCTTTGTTTCCATGCAGCTAAAGGCGTGGGGTGTTGTGCCTGGGGAACCAGAGGGTGGGATGGTGTAGCCCTCACTCAGAGCCTGCTTTAGTTGTAGCAAGATGGAAATGACAGTATTTCTTCCCAGCACAGCATCAGTATGGATTGAATCTCAAGACCCAGTTGTATGGTGCTAAATTCCTGGTGCTGGCACATAACTGTGGTTTAGGGAGCAGTTTTTGAGCTGTGCTTGAGATTGATCAGATTATAGGTGTCAGAAATACTGAAAGGACACAACATACACAACATTTACCCTGTACCAATTTTTCAAGCAATAAATTGGTGGAACTGTGGAAGAGCTAGGGAGAGTTCTTACTGCATGTTCAAATGACATCTGACAGGCCAGAGAACGTTATTGTTACTGGCTATTCCTGAGCACTGTTTTGCTGTGCTCTTGTGCAGGGGATTGGCAGCATTCCTTGTACTGTACAGTGGAATTGGATGCATTTTACACTGGACAGTTCCTCTGGACTTAATAAACCTGACATTGAATAACCTGCTGAATTACAGGCAGCTCAAAAGAGTATCCTGGGGAGATGGATATATATGTCCTGTGGATAACTGGATTTTGAGAATTCAATTAAGTACACATTTCACAGAGTTTATAGCCCTTTGGGCCGAGGCAGGAACGGTGCAACCAGCTAACCTGACCTCTGCAATACTTCAGGTTTCACTGTGTGTGTACTCTGTGGGTGGTGTTTGTTCCAGATCTCCTGCCTGTATGGGAAAACAAGCCTACAGTGGATATTTTGTTGCAAACAGTGGCTTTGAAACATGCATTTTCTACCCTTAGTTAGTTACCCATCTGTTTGTGCTGTGGTGGCTATTTAGGATCATCATGACATTGGGGTGCCCAGAGAGGTAAGCAGAACTGCTCTGAGGAGCAGACATGTCCCTCCACTGCGTCAGGCCAGTCCCAAAGGGCTGCTCTTTCACTTAGTGCCTGAATGCCTGACATGCCTCTAATTGCTTTCTTCCTGTCAGGGGTCAGTGGGGATGAGGGCATTGCTGTGGTGGTGTGTGAGAGGACCTGTCCACTCCTGCCTATGGCTTTGTCCTCTTCTTGGACATGCGGGTTATTTCTGAGCAGTTGCTGCAGGTGCATCTGTTTCATCCTGAGCAAACAGGGAGAGAGGAAAGCTTTGGGTGTGACTTTTCTTTTTCCAGCTGATGGGATGAGTAAATTGAACCTGAATCTGCATGGATGAGAGGTAAAGGGGACCAGCTTTCAGCAAGTTCATGATTTTGACTTGTGGTTGAGCCGTTTTGGGTTTGCACCAAGGCAAAAATGGTGTTTTCAGGCATCTTGTAGCTGCAGAGCAGATTTTAAATGCAGCACGAGTACAGTGTGTGAGCACTGCCAACTATGAGGAGCCAGGGAGGTTCCTTGGCCAGTGCTGGCTCTGTAGTTGGCCTCATTATAGAAGTCTTGAGTACAGGGGAAGTTGCAGTAATGCATTTCACCTGCTGAGCCCTGCAAACAGCTTTGAACAAGTGTCTGTCTTTGAACAAATGAACCTTTTCATTGAAATTATTTCAGTAAAATAAATATACTAAAGGTGGAACTGTGATTTTTTTTTTTTTAAATTTGGGGGGAAGTGACATCCAGTCAAAAAATAGTTGCTGTTGTATTTACAGGTGACAAGAAGTACATTATGGGATCAACTGTTTCCACTGTGGATGCCACTGTCTTTGGACATCTAGCACAGGCAATGTGGACGTTACCAGGGACTCGACCAGAGAGACTAATTAAAGGTATGAAAGCTTAAGTGATCTCTGATTAAAAGCTCTTGGTGGCATTTTTCATGTTTAAACTTGGAGTACCTTGGAAGGACAATTTGAAAACTGCAGTACTTGAGCAGGCTGTTCTTGCCTTCGATGTAGCATTTGTATCCTGTAATGTTTTGTCTTAAAATTCTTGTGTTTTCTCTTTAATGTTCAACACAGTAATTGGTTTTATTTCTGTACTTGATCTTTTCCCTGTTTAACGTGGCAAAGCCTTAAAGCCTCTAAGGAGTGAATGCTGGGTGAAGTATGAGAAAACAGAATAGCCATTAGCCAAATTCTGCTGAACTGAGTACTTTCCTTGATAGTAGAACTGCAAGTGCTGTTGTCTCACTGAAATTACAGCCTTTGCTGTTCTTGAAGATGCCAGACAAGGAAGAAAGCCAGCCTGGCTTTGGAGTCACTTTGCTTTTGCATGAATTGGAAACCAGCATACCCCTCCTCTCTACAGAGGGTTGGGTTTTTTTTGTTTGGTTCTTTTCTGTGGGGAGATACAGATGTTAAAGTATCTTTGCATCCTCTTTCATAGTAAAAGCACACAGCATGAAAAATGGGAAGTGCTAAGGAGGAAAAGGATGTAAAATAGTGTAAAAGGAATGAATCTGACCTGTAAACCTACTCTGTGCAAGAGAACTCTGCTAAACCTGAGATTAACAAGCACAGACTTACTCTTTTCCTCAGATAATGAGCACTTGAGATGAGGATATAAATATTGGCTATGCAGTTCTTCCCCTTGATGTCTGGGGCATCATGGGTAAAATTCTGAAGGGCTCATTACTGTCTAGAAGGATTACTATGCTTGTTGAATTAGTTTGTCTCTAATGAAAATAAATAGAAGATAATAGATTGAAAGACCCAAGCAGTGTGGTTGATTCTCTGTACCTGTCAACCTACTTATGCTGTCATGAGTGCAGGTTTTACATGCATCTCCCCTTTAATATGCCGTTATTTCTTTATTCTTTGAGTTTTTTTGATTCATTCTGTAAGGATACATGTATCTATAAACAAAGCATAAGATAGTAAGGCTGGAAGCAGTAGGAGTGAGCCAGTGGCCATGTTAAATGTGAATTTATATTGCAGACAACGCTGCCATCTGGTGGTGAAAACCCCACATTCACTGTATTTAATAGCGTACCGAATCTGTAAGATCAAAGTCTGTAGTTAGGAACTGGTGTTTGCAATTAAGCAAAAAGTTCTGCGACAAAAACCTTACATTATTAGTGTCTTGTCTTGATTTATTTTTGTAGAGGTTGAATTTGGGATACTTACTTTGCCATTTATGTGAACATGCATTTGTGTTTATTTCTGTGTAACCCTTCTTGTTGTGTGTGGTTACATTAAAGTTTAAAACAGAGCTGCTAAGAGGATTGATGGCATCTTGGAATTTTGCAATTTCTTTGGAAAGGCTCTACACAGTTTGTTTCCAAACACAGCTAATGTCTTTTTGCATCATCAGGTGAGTTAGAGCATTATTGGCTGGATATATTTACTGAAGTCTGTTGTGTTGTGTTGCAGGTGAACTGATTAACCTTGCTATGTATTGTGAAAGAATAAGGAGGAAATTTTGGCCAGAATGGCACCATGATGATGACAACACTCTCTATGAATCTGAGGAAAGCAGTGAAGCAAGCAAGACTTACTCCCCTTTGCAGGACTTCAGTTTTTATTCAAGGACAGAAACATTTGATGAGGAAGGGAACAGTATTTCCCAAACCCCTGACACAGATTACACTGGACACTCCCTCTTTGACTCAGATGTGGACATGGATGAGTACAGAGATCATGAACAATGCAAGTGATATGTACAAGTGTCTCCCATTGTGCAGATAAGTTGTTTCTTGGGATCACTCTGATTTGTTTTCTCCTTCAGGTTAGGAAGAGGTTTATACCACTTTGGAAGAGACCGTTGTGCTTGATTCAGCTGTCACGTACTGCTTGGACTATTTCAACCATATTTTGTTTTGTGTAATTGTTCAGGTGGACCAAGGTAAACGCATTTAAAACACACGTGGGCAAACTGAAGGTCTAGAGGGCAGCAGGACCTTTAAATCTATTTTTTTCATGTTCAAAACCAGATCCCTCATCCAAGTGGAAAGAACTTCTGGGAAGTGAAGCTTCTTTTGTCACAACTGGTTTGTGCTGTTATCTTATCTTTACAGCAACAGGTTGAGGACAAAAATGGAAGAGGTATGACTGGCACAGCTTTCTTCTGTGGAAGAAAATGATTGATGCTGTAATGAAAAGGCCCTGGCAGTGCTGGCTGACTGCCATAAGCCAGTGGTGTGCTGAAGTGCATCAGATTCATGCAGCACCCTGGCCTGTATCAGCAATAGTGTGGCCAGCAGGACCAGGGCAGTGATTGTCCCCTGTACTCAGCACTGGTGGGGCTGCACCCCAGCTCCTGTGTTCTGTTCTGGGCCCTTCACTGCAAAAAAGTCATTGAGGTGCTGGAGCATGTCCAGAGAAGGATGGTGAAGCTGGTGAAAGGTCATGCACACAAGTCTTGTGAAGAACAGCTGAAGGAATATTCAGCCTGGAGACAAGGAGTTTCAGGAGAGACTTTGTCACTCTCTACAACTGCCTGAAAGGAGGGTGTAGCAAGGTGGGGGTTGGTCTCTTCTCCGAGGTAACAAGCTCTAGGATAAGAGAAATGGCCTCAAGGTGCGCCAGGGGAGGTCTGGATTGGATATTGCGAAAAACTTCACTGAAAGGGTTGTCAAGCATTGGAACAGACTGCCCAGTCATCATCCCTGGAGGTATTTAAAAGCCAGATGTGGCACTTTGGGGACATTGTTTGGTGGTGGACTTGATATTGCTGGGTTAACGCTTGGACTTGATGATCTCAAAGGTCTTTCCCAACCTAAAAGATTCTGTGATTTGGCAATGTTTCAGGGGAGTTTTATTTGATAGCTACCCATACTTCGGGTGCATATATTATGGGGTCTGCAGAAAAGAACTGCTCCCAGTTCTTTTGGAGACAGGGAAGGATGGAGGAAAACATATTGCTACAGAAAGGAGGTAGTTAGTATTTCTTGTTCTTTGCAGATGGTTGAAATCACTACTCTAGAATACTTTTATGCAGCAGGGAGATGTCAGTATTAACTTATCTGGAATGTGTGTTGGTCAAATTTCTTCTGTGTTTTTGAATTATTGTTATTATGTTCTTACTCCCTGCCCATGGCTGCTGTCTGCTATTTCTAGGCAAGGTTAATGGGATTTGTTGCTAAAAGTCTGGTGTGTCTCAGCAGTGGGTGCTTTGTGTTCTTTACGAACAGACAGCAAACCCATGAAGGTTGCAAAGCAGTTTGAGGTATTAGTAGGCATGGAATGCTGTGTAGTTGCAAGATGTTGGCCCAGACAACTGAATGCATTATAGCTGCCTAGGAAGGAGCTTCAGGGGGTGCTGGGCACTGTGCTGGCTTGCAGTGCACAGTCCCTAAAGCTGATGCACGGGAGGAGGTGAGATGGGACAGTTCCCTCAGCACCGCCATGTGTGTGGGGAAATTCAGATACTGAAAGCATGACCAGAATTGAAGTTGCCTTTGCTGGCACATCTGTGGATCTGGATCTCAAAAGGATAGCACAGGTTCTGACATGCTTCATGTTCATGTCTCCCTAAGTGCAGGTTAGAGATGAAAATAAATCCATTGGATTTACTCACAGCTTTGAAGTTAAGCATGTACTTCAGTGTTGCTTGGCCACAATTAGTTGATTTTAGTAGAGAGAGAGCATATCAAACATACTGAGCTGTTGTGTTTTTAAATACACATATAAAATTGGGTATTTGACTGCAGACTTTGTTGTTGGCCCATTTTAATTACAACTTTCTCAGTGATTTACAGTTAGATGAATCAGGATCCCTCAGCAAAATTTTTATAATGTGTTGGTTGGTTGTACCAAATGTTCTAGGAGCAGATATGGCAGACAGCTGCTTTAGGATGTTAATTGTTGGTACTTGTAGTGAGTCTGGAGCTTGAAATAACTCCAGCACTCAAAGAATAGCTTTCACTCTGGGATCCTGGAGTGCCTTCTGCAGAGGAAAGTGCCTGCTCTGGGGAAACATGGAGTTAGCCATGGCTTTGAAAGCAGGGACACCTCTGCACTGAAGCCCCGGGTCTGTTCATGCATGGGAGCCACTGCAGTGAGAGCGACCAAGTTTGGTGTGAATTTACACCTGTTTCCACAATTCCCTAGGCATGTCCTTGGAGCCGTGTTCCAGTCAGTTGTGGACAAGTATCATTTGCAATGGAACCAAAACCAAGGGGGAAGATATCATCCAGTTACTTGGGACCCTTCTCAGGAAACGAAGCACAAGAAATAGGGCACAAGAAGATAAGTCTTGGGCTTGAAAGTGCAGAGGTGATGGCCTGAAATGTCAGAGTAACTCCATGGCCAAGTCAGGAGAGATTTTACCTGCAAAAATATAGTTATTGATATTTTGAATAAAAGGAATCTGCATCGAAAAGCTCCCATTTAACATCATTAAGGCATTGGACATTCTGATGGAGATGTTCTCACTCATTTACTGGTGCATGTTTGAAGGCTGTGCTTTCTCCATTTGTTCAGCATTGCAAGGTGTGCTTGCAGCAGATGCGTCCCAGTCATTAAAAGACCATTAAAGGATGGTCAGAGCTCTTTGTAAGGATTTAATCCATGCATTTTCTTTTCAAAGCTGTCTTGGTAAGTTGTTGTGGCACAACAAACAAACAAAAAGTTTAAAAAACTAAATTAAGAAGTGTTCATTTATTTTGATTTGCATGGAAAAAAAGTGTTTTCTTGTAAAGAGAACAGTTATTTTTGACTTTCCAAAATTTCGCTAAAAGAACAATGTTTTCTTAATCCTGCAGTCTTTTTTTTTCTTTTTTTTTTCCCCATTCCATCATATCTATTTTTAATGTTAGTGCCAAGGGGTTGTACAGAGCTAAAAATAGTCAGAGAGCATCTTTATTTCCTTTTTTTTTTTTTCCCCCTTTTTCTTTTTTTCCTCCCTCACCAAACAAAATTGCAAGCGAGTCCATTGTAGGTTTGCTGGAGGTCTTGACTGTGCTGCTGGCAGGGCTGAGGATCAACAGGTGTGTCTGCAGCCATGAAACCTGGCACAGCTGTGGATTGCCAGCTGCCCAGCAGGTGAGCTGGGATAGTGGCTGATGGACACCAGGACATTATGTCTGAGGTGACACAGACCACATAAGGTTTTCCCTGTCTGGGGATCCCTGTGCCACAGCCAGAAAGTCACTGTGGGATGATGTTAGGAAGGGTTCAGGGGCTCTTGCTACAAGAGTCAGATGTCAGTGATGTCTCTGAGAGCATCACAAGTGCCAGCACCAAACCTGGTCCCAGCCACAGCCCTGGCCCAGTTTGGATAGATGGCAGTGCAAGGTACTGGCAGGAGGAAAGCTGTCATGGGGCTCCTCTGCATTGTCCAGCCCCTCTCAAAATAGGACAGGGGAGCCCTTGGATGGTCATTGGACAAAGCAGTGGGGAAGGGGACGGTAGGATACAGAGAGTTGCCAAGTGGTGGGTCTCTGCAGGAGAACTCGGGCTGCACCTGTGGCCTGGCTCATGCCAGTGTTCCAGTGGATGAGTGGGACACCTCCTCTGCTTATGAGCTGGAGCATGAGCCCATATCCTGGTGAGGAGACAGCAGCAGTTCCTCCTGATTAGTTTACCTTAAATATTGCCAAAGGCTGATGAGTACTGCCTTTGTATTTCCATAGTGCTGCTTTAAAAGCTTGAGCAATTGGTCTGCCCTCATTTGGCAAATGGGAGTTCAAAGCAAGCCCTGCATTTCCAGTGGAGTTAGATTTGAAGCAGTCTGTTGGGTTTTTTTCATGTGAATTGCAGTGTTTGACTGTGTGACACTCTGTCATGTCAGAAGAGATTTGTTTACCCCTGTTGGTCTCATTGGCTCTGTCAGTAGAGCTCACTGTTACCGAGTGGGGGAAACAGGCACTGGGATGTATAGGTCCTACAGAAATCCTGCAAATGTGGTGTTTGATTTAAAAACCAAACTGAACCTGATGTTTCAGATCTGGAGGACTGTTTCTATCCAATTATAGCACTGCAAGTAACACATTTTGATCTTTAAAACCTTGGCAGTGTCCCTCCAGATCTATATTCTCTTTGAAAAAATACTGCCTGAAATATTTCTGCAGCAACAGTTCAGGCACAAATTTGCTTTTGTCAGTGATGTCTGCTCAAGTAATCATGACAGTTTCATACTGTTTTCCTTGAAAGGCCTGTATCTGTCAGATGCTAAGCCTTACAAAATATTGCCTGCTGGAAAAGCGTGTTATGTGCAGATTTATGCAGGGCAGCTCACCAAGTGAAATTTCTGTGGCAAGGGATGAATTCAAGTGGGTCTTGTCCTTAGATGTTTGAATAAGAATTTGAATCTGTTTTTTGACAAGTAGCTGTTTGGCCTAACCCTCCTTCCCTCCCCAAATACTGCAAAATTATGATTTAGGCATATGATACTAATGAAACAAATTATGCGCTCTAAATGCAGAATTAAGTTGGATGGTCCAGTAGCTGGGGTATGGAAATGGGTCCCCATAGGTGTGAGTCATGCCCATACATCTCCGCAGCTGTGATCCCAAGGAGCACGCAGGTTGTGCTGTTTAATCCCACAGAACCAGAGGACTGGAGGTAACTCTGAATGACTGCAGTGGCTTTCAGCAGTTGATCAGTGCTATGGGCTGTCCATGTATGCTGTGCCTTGGGTATTCCTCAGTGCTGGGTAGACTGTGCAGGGGCTCATTTTGGTAGCTGTGGCTCCTGTGGGGCATCAGCCTGCTGTCATCCCGTGGCTGAGCTGCAGAGACATGGGTCTGTTGGGGAGTGAGCACTGGCTGTGAGCAGAGCTTTGAGCCTGCTGGTGAGTGTGGGCTGTTGTATTGAGCTAGTGTCCTGTGGAGGGAAGGTGTTCCCCCACACCACATGTGTGCATTTTAATTTTCAGGCCAATCTTCACAGTTTTGCCTTGATGGAGAGAAGGGTTGCAACATGAATAGCTCCATCTCAGTGGTTTGGGGCAGTCCTCTCTTTGATGGCCATTGGGGAGGGCTTCTTCTGTGTTCATTCCCTATGGAGGTGCCCAGTGTGAAATACTTCTTGGCAGAGGTTTCTGCAGCTCTGAGCAATTTGGAAAGTTAAAGGTTATTAATCTGTGTACAGCACAGGAATGCCAGTCACTGAAAACACTGCGTGTCACTACAATGTTAAACTCTTAGTTCTATGTCCTGGTTGCACCACTCCCAGGTTTTTCAAGGCTAAGGAGATTGTTACGGGCTTTTGGTCAGACTTCAGCATAAAAAGGTTTGTGGGATTTCATGTAATGATTTACACATTCAGCTCAACCAGCTAAAACTGAAACATATGCTTCCAAAAGGCATTCAAGTTTTGTGGAATAAATAAAATCCTGCTCCACTTTGAAGTCGTTGACAAAAGTGCCATTTGCTTCAGTGGTGCTGGAGTTTCCAACAGAGCTTCCAAGTGACCCCAAATTTACCACTTCTCTCATTCCTGTCTAATTATACTTAAGTAAAATTTTGCTTTATTGGGGACAGTAAGGCAAACAAGATGTGATTGTTCTTTTTTAAGCTCCCTAAAAAAAAGTGCTTTTTTCGGCTGCGCTGGTCACATTGATATTTTCACCGGGCACTATGATTGTGTATGTTCTTCTGACTTACCTTTCTTTAAATGTACAGGTTTTTATTTTCCAGGATACTTGAAGAATGCAAGTCCCAAAGACAGGGGTGTGCAATCCAGCAAGAATAAAGTATATAAATATGTGTATGGGCAAGGGATATATCCAGCTAGCTGCAGTGTACAAGGTTTAACTAACAGAATGAAGCAACACATTTCTAAATGGGGACTCTGATGCTGTAGCTGCATTATGTTGTTTGTCTATGAACTACACAAGACATATGTCATTTTAGCACTGTTATTACTAGTTTATAAAGCCATATTTAAAATTGTACACTTTATTGTAACATAACTTTAAATTGTGCACTGTGTTGATCAATGTACATATATATGAAGATCTGTATATTTTGTCTTTATGCTGTATGTCATTGGTGTGTAAATTACAACTAATGGATCTAAAATACCTTTCTGGTTCATGTCCTTATTCTGTGTCTGTGCTTTCTGTAGAGCTGTGAACAGCTGAGAGTTGCTCTCTTGAGAGTGGGGATTGCATGAAACTTTAATGACCAGTCAGTTAAGCTCTCATCTCCCCAGGAAAACACTTTAGCCACCAGCGTTGTTTGAATGCAGTCATTCTGACAGTGATCCCCTCTCCCCTTGACACTCAGGAAGGATTTCAGGGTGTAGCCCAAAAGGAAGGACTGACATAAATTTGGGTGTGAGGAGGGGTCCCTGCTCTCCTCGTTCTGTTTTTATGGCTACTGCTATCGGTGTGAAAATAAGTAATCCTGAGAAGGTAACTCTGTCAGGAGTGCAGAAGCTTTAAGGTCTTTTCTCAGAGCACTATGGTAGCTAGTTTCACTATATTTTTGAAAGTTTTCAGCAAGTGAAGTCCTTAGCCAGGCTTAGTGTGCTGCCGCAAATGCAGCAGAGGGGCTGTGTGACCTGGCTGGAACAAATACAGGGCAACAGCAGGCAGATAATAAAGGTGCAAAACTATATACAGGTCTTTCAGACCTCACAGAGGCCTGACATCAAGTCCAGCTTCCTAACTGTTGGTGTCAGTGTTGCATTAAAAAACCAAAAGGAAAAAAAACAAACCCAAAACACCCAACCTACCAAAAATAACACAACCCCCCCAAAAAACCCAAAGACAAGTCAAGCGCAAGCCTTTGGTAGTACCATTCTAGTAGACTTATAGCTCCTTTCACTGCCTTAAACTTTTATGGCTGGTGAGGTTGTTTATAGACATTTTCTCTCCATGAAAGTTAGAAATTTCAGTGTGTTTAATAAACCTGGAGGTCAGAAACATGCACCTAGGTTTAAATACAGGACTTGAAACATTAAATATTGCAAGCTTGGAAGAGCTGGCAGCCAAAGCACCGTCCTGTCAAGTTCAGGTCTCTCTCTGTTCCAGTGAACTTCTGTCTTGGTGAAGTACTCACAAACTGTTTATCTCCTACTCCCAAAACCTTTAAATTGGGGCATGTGAGAAATACTCTGGATGCTACACAGTAGTTCTGGGCCATGTGGGTACACACAGCCGTTTACTGCAGCTTTGCCAGTGGGAATTTGGTCAATTATAATAACTGGTGGTAAACCTGATCCTTACTTCAGAGAGTGCTGCTGGAAAGGTGAGGGTGGGTGCCTGTGTTCTCTGCTTGAGATGGGGGCAGGCATATGGTGCAAGAGTGCTCCAGGACAGCAACATTTGGGGAGCTGCACAAATAAGTTCCCTGAAAAGCCAGATCCTGGGTGGCAATGTTCTTACTCATTGCAGTGGGATTGGAGTGGATGGCCTGTAAAGGTCCATGCAACCCCAAGACATTCTAATATTGCCCATTTTCCAGTTAAATTGTTCACAGCAGCTGATGAGAAGTCTCTGCCAGTTTTTTCCTTGTCATGAGATGGGCTAAAGAGCACAAGGTGGGTGCCCAATATGTCCTGGGAGACCCTGTGTAGAGAAGGCTGGCAGGATCCAGGTGAGACCTGAGACCAGGAGCAGCAGCTGGAGGCCAGACAGGCTATCTACCACATCTGAAATGATGGCTAAAGAGCTGCAAACAAATCCTACCTAAAGGGAACGACTAAAGGGAAAATGAAAGTAGTGGTGGTGTTGCAACCATTATTCAGTGTTTATGTTGTGGTAGGGCCTGAATAATCTGGCCGGCATGAGTCCTTGCATGCAGTGTTCTCCAGTGACTCAGATTGCCAAGTTTTCAGTCTGAGCAGAAAAAGGTGCAGCAAGAGAGAGAAGAGAAAGATAGTCTCATTTCAGTGTTGGCTGTGCACTTAGCCACGAACACTTGATTTTATTTTGAGACTTCTGTGCTCCTGTAGGTGCCTGAATTGTAATCCATGAAGATCTTCTCTGAGTGGCCATGCAGCCTCAGCAGTGCAGAAGTGTCTGCTGCTGGGTGGGCTGAGCTGCTCCTGCTGCAGTGACTACATGACCCAGAGCTCTGTGGGGGACTGTGGAAGATCAGCGTGGTTCAGGAGTGTACCCTATGGTCAGCGTACCCTACGGTTATCAAATTTAACACCTCAGTCCCGGGCTGGATCCCACCCAAAACTGGTTGTGTCTTTACCTGAAAGCCCAGTGATCACCTCTACTTTGATACTTTTTCTGGGGCAAGGTACCATTTCGGTGCCTGAATTGTTCAAGGGAAGTTGTTCAAGGGAACTTCAGACTCAACACTGGGCACTCCATGGTTAGGAAATACCAGAGTTTCGTTGCACATGTAGTTTTAATGCCACCTCTTTTCGCATAGATATGGAGTGCAGATTTCAAATCTTTCTTTCTCTTACTGTTTTTTTTTTTTTTCCTTAAGACCTCTGCCTCATCTGGTGCAGGGGGTACAGACTGATGAATTAATGATGAGCTGGTGGGGATTTCTTTTGAAGTTTGAACCCCAAGCCTTACTTACTGCACAGGATTTAAGTCCTACAATGGAAGCAGAATGATTAATTTCCTCATGAGCTTCTCTGTGGCAGTCATTACCATGGTTTCTGGGTGCTTCAAAAATACTACCAAGTTGATAAATGCAGTAATAGACAAGACTAGAAAGATAGAGTTGTCAAGAGCCTTGAAACTAAGTGCGAGAAATTGGAATTTGATATAGGAAGCTCCAGTGGCTGGACTCAGAAGGAAAGACATAAACACGTAATAGGCATCAAAGAGTTCCTTAGCAGATGCAGTTTAAGTGGGTTAAAGGGTCTTAGAGAAGTGCTGATTAGGATGGAAATTGAGGGTCTAAAATAAAGGCTTGCTTATCAAAACAGGGAGGCATTTTAAAGGCGAAATGTGATACAGAAATAATGTAATTTGGAGAGAGGATGCCTGGGCTGTCACCAGGCAGAAGCAGTGTTTCTGTCCTTCACAGTAGGCTCTGCAGTGGCTGAGGGTGTGCTAACCTCACAGACAGCAGTGAAAGGAGCTGAGTTTTCTCTGCTTGGGAGTGAAGGCTTTGAGGTTAGACCATCGTTTCAAAGGCAGCATTTCTTTGGGAGCCACCTGAAGCATGGTTATTATCTAGTAAGCAGCTTTGATTTATCAACTACATCTATGCATAGGGAAATTGCTGTAATTTCACATGCAGTGATTCACTGTGACAAAGAAAACCATAATTACCCGGGGTGCAAACTTCACCGCATGCTAATGCGGCTCTTGTTGCCGCAGCTTCTCGGCACTGGGAGTGTAGCACTGCAGAAATAGCCCGTGGAGCAGGGAAAGGTGATTGCTCCCAGGAGGATCTGAAGTATTTGGAGGTGGAACAGCCTGCTCACTGTTGCTTGGGAGACCCGGGAACACAGGAACATAGGAAAGGTTGCCCCTACCCCAGCCTTTCTGTGCGCCCAGCCCTATTTTTGGTCCCACCGCTGAAGATCATCAGTGATTCACTGTCACACAATGATTCAGAAGGGGAAAATGCGAAGGTTTGCTGGTGAAGAAAGCATCACTGTGAAAGCAGGTGGCTCCCAAATGTGTGCATGTTTTGATAAAGCAGGGGGTGAAGTTTGTGCCTTCTCTCTCCTGAGCTGTTGAGCAAGTTGTGAACAGCCCATGCTTTTTACAGCTCCAGAGAATTTTCATGTAATATTTCAACTGTAAAGTATGGTTACACATTTTAAAGGTGGGACTGTAGCTATTCTGCCTGCCCAGCTTAGTGCTATCTGAATAGTAAATATTCTCCCAGCTATTTTCTGCTATCCTCATAGAATAATTCAAATAATTAAAATATTACACTCACTTTACTCTACATGTCTTAACAAACATGAGTCGGGATTTCATTGTAGCACATAACCAGCTACCAAAATCCTGCAGAATAACAAAGAATTGTAGAAGTGTGAGGATGATATGGAGAATTTCTAGCTGCTGTAACTATTGCTAGGTATTTGATTTCTGCTGAGGCCAAAAGAGGAGAAAAAACCAACTCCATCTGATACACCATTTATATAGCTATGGATACATTTGGAACTCACTTGAAGCGTCAGAGTGAATAGCAGCCTTTTTAAAGCCTGCTTACTGAAGTAGTTCACAAAATCAAATCCCTCAGAAAAGTTGTTAAAGAACTCTTCATTTTTTTAAAGTGAAAGCCGTGAAAATATCGGTGCTTTTACAATAAGCCCCAAAAATATGACAAACAAGAATAAATGGCATGACTGTAAAACTAATCCCTCTGTGGTTTTGCATGCATAAATATCAAGTGCTTCATAATGATATCCCTTGACTATTATTATATATATTTTTAAATCTGTACATAGATTTTGGAGAGCTTTGGAGCCATGCATCACGTGAGCCTGGTAGTATCAGAAAGGACAATGTACTGTGATATACTCTGGCAAATAGCCACGATCAGTGAGGGAGAAAGAGCAAGCGTTTAAACAAACGGGGTAAACCAGAAGCTTTGAATAGGAGCAGGATAATAGAAGACAGGCAATCATTTTACACATGCAAACCTCTGGTTATTATGTGAAGCTTTAAAAATCTAGCTAGTATGATTGTAAAGCTTCATGGGGAAGAAAAGGGATGAGATCCACAGGAGGGTGTCTCTTGCCATCTTATTTAGCGCTGTGATATCTGACAATAGAGATCAAGTCGCTGCAGCAGGCAAGTTCCTGTTCAAAAAGTCTGTATGAAGCAGCCTGCTTTATTGCAATTATGGCTCAGGCTGTCTTGAAGTAGCTGCTGCTGGCCAGGTAGATTTTGCAAAAAACTTTTACCAGTCTAAAACCAGGCTCTGAAGCTTGGTGGCATCTTGAAAGTTTCAGAACGGCTTCTATCAGATTACCTTAACACTGACCGTTTCCCATGGTAATAAGGTGAGAAACTTCTGGATTTGCTGCTGATGTTTGAGGTTTCCTTTCGTTATGGCAACTAACCATTAGTAGACTCTGTGACATCTTTGACTTGCACAAATCTAAGTGCATACTTGTCTCACTGAATCCTAAGTCAGGAAGAGGTTAATTCATCATCTAAATTAAAGAGTCTCTCAGCTCTACAGACAATCTCGTATTCTACTGGCTTTTGATGGCTGAGGAGATGGGAAGAGGGAAAAGAAACTGGGGTGAGGAAGGAAATGATAAATACAAAAATTAATATTCAGGTAAACATTTATAAAATCATAATTCGTGCAGCCTTTATTACAAATATTGATGATTATGTTTCACAGATACGAAACATGGCAGAAATGACTTGAGGGAGCCACAGGTCATTTGTTTTGGGGTGAATTCTTCCCTGCAGCCTGGGATGATGCAGCCCCCTGGGGCAGCCTCTCCACATGCTCTGTGCCACTCAATGAGGCAAAAAATGTTGAAGCAGAACGAGTCATCTTCAGCATTTCAGTTTGCAAATCTTATGAAACTTTCCTGTTTCCACTCAGGTTCAAGACTGAATGATGCTTCAAACTAAAAAAAAATTAGAGAAATGAGTTTGAGGCAGCCCTGGCCCAAGAAGCAGCTCACACCATGCCCCTTACCCAATTCCACACTGCTGGGAGGCACGAGGACCAGTTATTAATTGCACATCCCCAAACTTCTGTGCTGGGGTTAAGATGACAACGTAGGTGTCAATCACCCTGATTTTGATCTGGTATAACAATGCCCTGAATGAGGAAAGGCCCAACAAAGTCCCTGTTTAGCTGGTTTTTCCTTCTCGCTCTGTGTCTAATCTCCCTCAAACAGAAGTGCTGTTTTTAACTGCAATCTAAGCCTATTTGCCCCTGCACCGGAGCCGAGGGTTGCTCATGTCATCAGACCACTGCTAACATAAGCACACAAAGCTTTGTTAGGCAAGTAAATATTTTTTCTCTTTGACATGTGAATGAAATGAAATAGATATGAGTGATTGACTGGCACCGGAGATGTCAGACCCCTTGGATGCCCCTCTCCTGGCCTAGTTTAGTCAGCATTTTGTTCCATATGTATTCAAAAAAGTCATTAGTTTTTGTTTATCCAGAACTCTAAATGACTGAATGACATTTGTAATTTAAAGTGCTGATCTTTCCCTCCTGTCACCTCCCCATCCTAAGCAGGGCATAGTCAGACAGTTTAACATTCAAGCCAAGTGAATCAGGCCACAAGCTTTCAGCAACAAAATTTACATCATCTAATGCAGACATACCATGCTTTTGAAACGTGTTGTCCTCCCTACTTGGTGCTTCATCTCTTAGCAGCCATATATGAGGAAGCAGAAATAAATCATCCACTTTGCATTCAGCAAAACACCATTGTGGATGACTGAAGTTGGGCTTCTACCTTATTTACCTTCAGCTTGCTTGTGCTGTTCAGCCTCCTCCTGGTTGTTCTGACAAGTCTCCAGCAGAGCTGGCTGCTCCTGCACACGATGATGTGCATCCTCCTGTTTGTGCAGTCTGCCATCTCACTAGGAGAGGATCGAGTAGTGAAACTTTTGATCATAAATATTCCTATTTTCTTTCCTGTGGAAAATTGAAAGAGACTCTGAAGAGATCTGCTGGAAGAAGCTGCAAAAAAGACTCTGACATCTTTCTTCAAGGGGTTGCCTGTGTGACACTGTTGTTGATTTTAGTTATGTCTTATTCCTAGAAGAGAGACATGAGATGTCCCATCCAATCTTGCCATACTTATACATCCGGGAAGCGTACATAATTCTGTTGTTTGTGCCCCTTTCTTCTGTTGCAGAATTCTTGTTGATGATGAGCTGCTGTCAGCTGCAGGGAAGTTCCCAGTTCTGTCCTGAATCATTCCTTTGCAAACACCTCTTCTGTGCTTGCCTTGATGGATACACAGGTGGTGGTAGCACAGCATTGCCAGCATGCTTGGCTGACTCCTGGATCCCCCTGTGCTGACAAATCTGCCTCCTTAGTTTCTCGTTTTGGTTCCTGACCACCTACTCTTCATTTTGTGGTGTCTGGGCATAGCTGTCCAAGTGTACATGCTCTCTGGATGCACAGTGTTGTGCTGAAACAAATGCCTCAGGCTTTGCTGCATCTCACCAAATCAGTCATTTCTTCTGTGTTCTTGTGGAGAGGAAACCAGGGCCCAGCCTTCTCCCTCAGTGTTGGCTACTTACTGAGAAGCTGTATTTAAATAGGAAGGCTTGTACCTCCTTGGAAATTCCCTCTCCAGCCCTTGCTTAGGATTTTCCCCACAACAGCTCACGGGGTGGCTGCAGTGGATTTGAGCCCCAAGGGACATCCCTCCACTGGATTCCCCTGCCACTGCATGATGTGGGGACGTCCAGAGAAGAAATGCTGGCCCTTAATTATCACATCTGCAATGACACCTGTCCTTCAGCTTCTGCCTCTGTGGTGACAACATATCTTCCCATTATTTTTACAGAAACATGATACACCACATGAAACATGTGGTGTCAGCAGTATGGCAATAATTTAGCAATTTGTAGATTACTGATGGGCGAAAGTGGGAAACAGTTTAGGCAAACAGCAGAAACTCCGAAAAATGTACTCAATTTTTTTGATTTAGGATTGCCAAACATCTCTTAAACATCAGTTTTATATCTGTTGACAACAAGTAGAGCATATGCCAAAAATGCGGCTGGATTAAAAGCTGCAAAATAACGAGCCCAACACACTTGACAATCCCAATCCTTCCCCTTTGGCAACAGCACAGGAAAATGAGTAAGACTGTGTAATCCTACCTGCACCTGATCAGGAATTTTTCAGGGAGTCTTATGTTGTATTGAGGAAAAATATGGAGTTAATTTTAGAGAATATTTTTGAATTGATTTTTGAACAGAGAATTGCTATATAAAATGTAGCAATTTATAAAAATATATTGCTATATTTTTATAGCAAGATTTTTAAATTCCCTTTGTCACAAGGATGCACTATTATAATTTTCTAAAAATTGCAGACAACTATTAATATTAATACATTGCACCTTCTCATGGTTTTCTCAATTCAGTTGTACATGTAACATACCCTCTGTTACTTTCTAGCAATATTCTACCACTATTTAAGGTATAAGCTATTTTTCAGCCAACAGCCAAACATTAAGTGATGGGGAAAGACAAGATAAAGAAAATCTACTAATTTGGCAAATGTATTTGCATGGACTTGAAGAGGAGGCCTTCCTTTGCTGCCAAGTGCTTTGGATGTGCTTTACACACAGCCACGGGAGGGCAGTGAATGACTTGGATATGCAGCTTCTTTCTAGTTTTTATCTGTTTTTTAATCGTTTCGTTTCCCTTCCACTGAGCTCCTATCTTGTCAAGAAATAAAAATTTGACGCTGATGCGAGAAAGGGGATTTGATTTTCATTTCCCTCTGTGGGTTTGGCACATTTTCCTCATATTCTTGTTAGTTCAGCTTATCATCAGTGTGTGGAGAGCGTGTGATACCATCCCTGGTGCTGCATGCAGGGCAAGAAGAGAGTGGGGGAAACTTGTTTGCACAACTCCCATGTTTGCACAACTTTCAAGGTCAGGACTTCCTTCCAAGCAAAAAAATAACAGAGAGCCCACAAATAGTTTAATGGTTACCTGTGATGCTCACAAGTTGGCCAAGATACACTCCAAATTATTCCTTCTTCATTGAAAGACCTGACCCACATTCCACACAAGTTTTCAGCCAACAAACTGTTTAATACAATCATAGATCTAGACCCTCCTGTGGGTTGCTAATAGGCTGGTGTCTCTTTTTGCTTTAGCTTTTTGCTAAATTAGAGAAGGATAAAAGTCATAGTTATAATCAGAATTAGAAATTTTTGGTAAAACCAAAGGAAAACAAATATCTTAATGGTCAGTGTTGATGACCAGAAGGTCCCTAACAACTAGAAATGTCAGGAAAATCTCTCCAGACTGACCCTATATGCCAATCAAAGGTATAGAAATTGGCAAATAGTCAGGATCAGAGGAAGTCCAGCCTAGCAGCAAGCAGAATCGCCACATACTGGCTGGACAAGTGCTCCTTAGAGACTGAGCATGAGTTTTACAGTTCACAGCAGAAGTGATGTTTGAAACATTTGGAAGCAAGCTATGGAGAACAAAGGCTGTTTCTGTGGCACACACAGTGAGGGGAGGAGAGGAGAGCATCCGCAGCCTGCCAAGGCGGTATGAAATATATGCCTGTGTCTCAATATGCCAGAAGCTTCTGGGCTTTATTCCCAGAACTCCCACTGGCATGTATGACCTTGTGCTAGTCACCCACGCTTGCCATGCCTCAGTTTCCCTATTGCAAATTGGGGACAAGAGCACCTCTGAGCGTCTGTCAAGGAGTCCATTTTGCAACTTTAGGATTGTAGGGAGAGGATGTCTTTTGAGTAGTACCAGCTCTCCAGCATTCTGGAGCTTTTTGACATTTACAGTAGAGTAGCCAGTCTTTGCATGGAGGCATCACAGAGAAAGGAGGTCACAGCAGAGGCAAAACTCACATTTCCCTGAGTACAATCTCCGCCAGCTTCTGATGGAAAAACCACCCTTAGCAGCTGACAAGGTGGGAGCTCTGTGAGTGGCGCCGAGGCAGTTCTGACCCCGTGTAGCAGACAGTGTACAGAGACACTGGCCAGATGCATAACAGTAGGTTATTGACCCATCCTTTCAGCTGCCAGGTTGGCTGGCCACCAGTTCCCAGTGCAAGGTTCAGCACGCCCGCGCTGGCAGGAGGGATATTCAGGCAGCACTGGAAAAGCAAAAGGAGCCTGACCCTTAACTGTGAAGGGCAGATGAGAAACCATGGGGTGACTGATGGAAATCTCGATTTGGCCAGCCTGATGCTTGCTGGGTCGGACTCCACATGCCCACTGTGAATGGATTGGAATCGCTGTGTAGGTACATGTGTGATTTATCTCTCAGTGGTTTTACACAGATTTACAAATCTGGCTTATTTTGCATGGAATTGCAGCCTCCCAGATCTGCCTTGGGTTGCAACATGCTTCTTTCAAATTAAGGTTTGGATCCAAAATCTAATCCATTTGGATTTTACATCCAAAACTGAATGTAAAATTGAACTTCAAGAAGTGGGATTTCTCTGTACTTACATTGCTTTCACAAATACACCTGTATCAAACTGAGCCTTCAGGCTCATACCCAACACTGATGCATGAGCACAAATCCCTACACAGCCCACCAGTAGCTGATTTTTGGGGGAAAGAGGGAGAGTATTTCTGCTATTAGATCCTTGCTCCCTTTTCTAATTGGTTACCTCAATAGTCAGGGGAGAAAGTTTGTTGACAGAAACATCTTCTAAATAAAATGGGTTGTAAACAACTTTTGTAACAAACCAGAAAGTAATACAGAATCCATATCTGCAAGAGACACTTTTGTTACCTCCCCTCAGCAGCAAATGCAGCACAGGGCTTGTGACCACTTCAACTATTTCAAATATTGAACATTACCTACTGTCAGCTGCTTCCTTGTGAGCTATCTACCAATAAGCAGATAGTTCCTTTTTTTTTTTTTTTTTTTTTTTAAGTATTACTTCTTTTTTAATACTTTTCATATCTGGATTGTCTCCCAGCATCTCAACAACCAGTTCTAAAAACTCATCCCCTTTGATGTCCAGGCAGCCCACCTGTCCTCCAAGTTCTCTATTTATAATGTAGGACCAATACTCTCTCATTTTTTCCTCCTTTGAAGAGAAATACACTGGAAACTGAGTTTTTGGTGTCCTAAGATAGAGACATATGAATACCAACAGTAGATAATTTTACTTTTTTTTTGTATTGAGTGTTGTTACCTTGGGAGCAACGTGTAAAGACAATGGACAAATGATGCTCTGTAGAAGGCTGGAAACCTGCCTTGGTACATACAGGTCACACCTGGAACACAACTACGAAGTTCCCACTGAAAGAGTACTGATGTTTCTCCTAAGAAACATGTTTTTCTGGGTGGAAAGGGAATTATTGCCTATGGCTGGTAGGCCTGTGTCAAGTGAAGGTGGAGGGAAACAAAGCAAACCCCACACCAATACCCCACCCCCAACCTCCACCAGTGCCTTCAGCGCCAGAGCACAAAGTCCTCCTCCTCATGACCTACCCCCTCATGAGAGATATTTTTTGACACTAACTTCACCCAAGTGATTTGGTCTTTACCAAATATTACTCCAAATGCAGTCTAAATTAACTGGAAATACTGAAAAAAAAAAGTTAATCTGAGTCAACCTGGAGGAAAATTTTGGTTCTGAGAGCTATTTCTGTTGCCTGTAGAACTGAAAGCCAAATGCTTATTTTCCCAGGCTATGCAGTGAAGTGGGTGGTGGAAGGGGAGAGAAGAACATGAGGTTACCAAGATCAGCTAGTCTTCACTAAGAGTTTTGAGACAAGTCTGGTTTTGTTGCTGCTGTTATTTTTAAGCCACCAAATAAACAAGAAATGTTAATGACATCAGTAATCCCTCATGGACATATGCCTGGTCATTAACTTCTCATATTTTCCTAAGAAAAAGCAACAGCATTACATTGTGTTGATGCTTTTTCAAGAAAATATGACTGGCAAATAATCCTCTTAAGGAAGAGCAAGTGGCTGGAGGCAATGCTTGGGGCTGAAAAACACAAAGTGGGCTCAAAACAAAACAATTGCTACCCTCCATGCTATTCTGCTGCTGGGCCACCCTCAGAATACTAATCCAAAGTGGTCTGGTTAGCCAGGCACCAGCTCACAAAACAAAAGGGTTTGACCACCTTTTTCCAATTGAAGAAAGCTATGTTTGATCAGTGAACACTGTCATATCTTATAAAGGGTAGAAGATAAATCAGCTACCAGATAATTATAGTGTCAGAACAGTAGATCAAGTCCATCTCTGCTGCATGCCAGTGGAATTCTGATACATTTGACCAAATTTATTCAGTATTTTTACCTGCTACATCAGTCCCAGTTAAATTTCCAGTGAAGGTGGTGATAGCTGTTTTCCAGAGGGTTTTTAAAAGATTTTTTAGGTGTTCTCAAACTCACTCTCTGTTTTTTCCACACCTTCATAGCATTCCCTTTCATTCTAAATAAAAAAAATCCTCATCCTCTAGATTTGATCTTGCTCTATCAGGTTCATCTCTTACTGTGCAGTCAGTCCTGGGCTTTCTTCATTGCATCTCTTAATTTTGGTTCAAAAGAACCAAACCTCGGTGAGATCCATGCCTGTACTGCCCAGCCTGAAATGTTGCCTCATCTTTATATCATTCTCTCCACGTATGCCCACCAAAATTGTTCTATTGCTCTTCTCCTCACCTGGAAAGGGGAGAGAAAAGAGAACAAAAGTGTTGTGGGATGAGGTAAGGAGAGATCTTATAACGTTTAACATTACAGGCAAAACATACTTTACTTGAGGAAATTAATTTAATTTATTGCCCTTTAAATCAGATTGATTTGAGACAATGGGAGACAACTTGAAATCTTAAAAACACGTCCCCAACCTCTCCCTTCTCCCTGGGCTCACCTTTATTCCTGAATGCTCTACTTCCTCCCATCCGAGCAGCATGGGGGGTGGGGAGTGGGGGCTGTGGTCATTTCATCACACATTGTCTCTGCTCGTGTTCCTCCTCACGGGGAGGACACTTCACACTCTTCCCCTGCTCCAGTGGGGAATCCCTCCTGCAGAGGCAGCCCTCCATGTCTTCTCCAATGGGAGTCCCTCCCACAGTCTGCAGTTCTTCGCCAACTACTGGAGTGTGGGTCCTCTCCACAGAGTGCAGCCCTCCAGGAACAGGCTGGATCTCCCCACAGGGCTGCAAGTCCTGCCAGACAACCTGCTCCAGAGTGGGCTCCTCTCTCCATGGGTACACAGGTCCTGCCAGGAGCCTGCTCCAGCACAGGCTTCCCACAGGGTCACAGTCTCCTTTGGGCNCACAGTCTTCTTTGGGCATCCAGCTGCTGCAGGGTCCTCCACGGGCTGCAGGTGGAACTCTGCTCTCCCTGAACCTCCACGGGCTGCAGGGACACAGCTGCCTCACCATGGTCTGCACCAGGGGCTGCAGGGGAATCTCTGCTGCAACACCTGGAGCAGGTCCTCCCCCTCCTTCACTGACCTTGCTGTCTGCAGAGCTGTTTCTCTCACATGTTCTTGCTCCTCTTCTCCAGCTGCAGTTGCTGTTGCACTGTTCCCTCCTCCTGCCCACCCTGGCATAAATCTGTCATCCCAGAGGCTCCATTCACCATTTGATGATGGGCTCAGCCGTGGCCAGCAGAGAATCTGTGTTGGAGCTGGCTGGCATTGGCTCCAGTGGACATAGGGGAGGCTTCTGGTAGCTTCTCACAGAAGGGTCTCCTGTAGCAAACACAATACACTTATCAAACTATACCCTTCTCTACTCCCCAGGAAAATGAGGATACGATACATGCTAATTCTGGGAAAGTCTGTGACAAAGACTCTAATAAGTGCAGTTTAAAAGCACTTTACATTTTTGTAATCTTTATGATCTTGTTTGCCTTTATTTTTTGCTCTAATGGAATTCAGTGATTTTTTTTTTTTCATTTTTCTTGTGCAGGGGAACTAAATTCTCTATGAAGTCTGCATATTTATATGTTCAATAAACTCTTCCTTAAACCATGGGGTTATCAGGGCTGGGCGAACTTCTTGGAGCCCAGAGCAGAGCCAGGAGGGTGTATAGGAGATCCTCCAGCATTAGCTGGTGGAATAGACTATTGCCTAGATTAGGTTGTGTGGCAAAGCAGCTGCTGGAGCACAACCTTGTTCTGTCTGATGAGATCTGATGACGAGAGAAGTTCAGTGGCAACAAACGGATGGGGTTGTGTTGTTGAATCTTTAGGGTAGAACTCTATTTCTTTGTCTTGTTTTCTGCTTTTTATCATTCCTCTCATTATCTCTAATGTTCATATTGCTCTCAGCATTTTGCCTGTGCTTGGTCTATACAGAGTTTCTACCAGAGCAGAATCTGAACTGGACTCTTGGCTCATGCATGTCCAGTAGTAAAGCTGGTGACAGGGGCCATAAGAATTATGAGCTTGTTTCCCTGGTCTGATCACAAAGGGATAAACCAGTCCTTATATATTATGAGGCAATTATATGAGCTAATGATCGAGCTTTCCTACTCAAATTTTAATAGCCATGCTTTTTAATTCCAGCAAGAACAAATCTGACACAGACTTTGGCCAGGCCAATAATGATTGCCAGTTCCCGTTACACCTTTAAAAATGGAATAATATGTGTAGCACTTGCAGTGTTTTAGAGGTACTTAACATGCCAAAGAGCTGAACAAGCAGTATTGCATTTCACACTCATTTCTGTCAAGCAGGTGTTCACAACTACCAACCCCACCAACCTTGCTGCAACAAAACTCAGGTCTGAGGAGAGATGAGAGTGAGTTTTTAGCTCCTGCACATCCTTGCAGTAACGCAGCTCTCTGTTTTCCACACTGGAGTGAGATTACATCCGTCTGCACCTAGTCATGTAAGTGTGCCTCTCATGGCTACTCATGTTTCCCTCTCTTCTCTTCATTGTGGGTTTAGTGCGATATTAGGGAAAATTTTGTACTTTTGTTGTCTTCAGGTGTCTGCAAGCAATTCCAATTCTTTGCAGTGAATGCAGGTACATGAAGTGCTAGCCCGAGTCTTCCTGTGCTTTGCAGCAGAAAGCAGAACTATATACTGGACTCTTCCTGGCTAAAAAGGCAGGTGGCCAAGCTCGTTCCTGGAGAAGCTGCTGCAATGTCAGCTGCTGCAGGCTGCTGCTGTGCTCAGCATCTCCTTGGGTCCATTGCACAGTGAACACCTGAGGTCACTGTGCACAGGACTCACAATCTTTCCTTTGGAAAGGAAGACAGAATTAAACAAAAGGAGGACGGGGTGAAATACATCCAAACTAATTCAGCTGTCTTCAAGTTAGATGTTTAGATCAAATCAAGTTCCCTTACTCTCTTGGATCTGTACAGTGGAATGATATCATGGAGGCACTCTTCAGTGTCCAATATATAGAACAGGTATCTTTCTGTCTCTAGGGAGTATTTTGTAACATCCTCAGAGAGACACCTACAACAGATGGCAATGCATTACCTCTGCAGGCTTCTTCTTCTTCCTGCTCATAATTAAAACCCCACAAATCAGCAAGGTCAGGCTTTGCCATCTTTTCAGCCCTGAAAATTTGGTCAGATGGCTCCTTTTGTCATGTAATAGGTTTCCATGTTTCATTCCCTCTATGAAAATCTTGGTCTTTCCTCATTACATAATTATATAGTGTCTCCTGACACTGTCCAGGCAGGACTTCTTCTGTCATGCAAGTGGGTCAGTGATACCATTTTATTGTTAAGAACTTTGGGGCCAGGCATAAGTGCACATTTTTCTCTTGCTTGTCTGTATATCTAATCAATTTACATTCTGGAAGAGCCAGGCCACAGATATGTCATTATGGATAACTTCATGCATTGGCTGTGGTGTCTATGGTTTTAAACCTTGAAAGAAAAGTTTTTCCACCTACTGCAGATGATTTGCCATATTCAATCCTACTTATATCAGCAGGCCATGCTTCTCTTTCTCTCCCCCTTTCTCCTTTGGTGGGAATGCTGAAATTTGTTCTGTGTAACTTTACTCTAGCCTTAAAGCAAAAGTAACCAGACTTAAAAAGTATTTTTGGACCTTTATCAAACTACTAGGTCAAGGCCTAGGAAGAAGCAGCACAATCATGTGTTACTGACCCAGGGTGTGAACTTTTCCTTGTTTGGATGTAAACTTTCATGATACACAGGGAGACAAATCAACTCCTCTATTTTATGCAAAAAAAAAATGAAGGAGGGTGGACACATCAACTCAGGCCTAGAACAGAACTCAGGTAGGAAGTACCTGTGGTGAAACTAAGACCAGTAGGAAAAGGTTCAATGACCTGAGAGAAGAGATTATGCCAAAATCTCTTGGTGTTGACTATCAGGTTTTGAAAAGAGGATTTATAAAAGAATATAAATTAATTGATTGTGATGTATAAAGAGCTGATTTCTGTTCATAGTGAATACAGGGGAGCTTAAATTATTCTGTTAGTACAGTTCACGGGAAGAAGTAGATTAAACTACTCATAAATATTGTTGGGATCTCAAATAACTGAGAAAAGCACTGGGATAGCCAGTAGAAGTGGCTGATCAATATGGAGCTGTAGGTGAAAGGACTGAATGGTGGGCTGTGCACAGAATGGAGCTGAAGATGGAACACATTTCAGTCATACCTGACATGTCATGAAGGACGATGCAAATCATAAAGCATGAGAAGATGAAAATCATAAAATATGACATCACCCAGAATTCTGGTCCGAGTTCTGCTTTCTTTGTCTCAAAAAAGAAGTGTGAAGCAGAAGCTGCCATCTCAGTAGCAGAGGTGGTTGTTAAAATAGAAGGTGCTTCCATCTGAGTTATGGTTGAAATGACTAAGACTGCTTAGCTTGGAAAGAAAATAAGGAGGTGGGAACATATTGGCAGAATATATAACACTGAAATTGAAACAAAGTAAATAGATTGCATATTCTTTCTGGTAATGCCAGATGAAATGAATATCTAAACTAGAAAGCACTACTACTACTTAGAAAAAACAAAAAAGCTTTTTTAACATGATACAAAATAAACATGTGAAGTCATGGTGGCTTGATATGATAGAGTTCCAAGTGGTTAGCAGGATTAAAAGCAAATTAGACATTTACTATTAGGGCAATTGCAGATAATGAAGAAGTTTACAGATTAGATGCAATGAAAAATGCAAGAGGGATATAAACCTTTTTGCCTCAGTGAATACAGAAACCAATCAAGAGACAGATACTTGGGTTTAAGATACAGTGTTTAAGCAGATACTTCCTCCATGTACAGTCCCACATTCCAAGAGCAGGTTTCTCCTTAATTATCTGTATGAAGATTTTTGCATCTTTCTTCAAGCCATCTGTCACTGGACACTATCAAACTTCGCCTGACTATTCTATTTTTATGGTGGAGATTAGGGAAAACCTGATCAAAACTTGTGAATGTTGCAACTACACTGCATTCAGGACCAAAATAGATACAGCAGTTGCAGAAAATGTAGATTTCTTGTAAACTTGGTTGGAAATGAATTTATTTAGGGGAGGGAGAGGAAGAGTTTGGTGAACTGTATAGCCAAGAAAATCTAAGAGATTAGAGAAAAAGGAAAGAAGACATGATGTTGGAAAAAGATAGTGGAAAAGAACTCATTTTTTGGGTACAGTGTGGGCTGAAAGAGGTGTAGAACTGGGACGGTGGGAAAAAGGCTTTGTACACATGCCTGTAAATAAAAATGACTCCAAGAGATAGCAGACTGTGTCATCAACTTAAACTACTCCTACTTGTAGAATATAGGCTAATCAGTCTGTACAAAGAAACGACTTCTGTTCTGCTCTATCCTATTCTCTCTATTCTATCAAAATAACAGTAACTTCAGCTTGTCTATACTAAGCACCTTCTAACTTACATTGAATAATGTTTACTTAATTTTTTGGTTTTAAATTTTGTATTTTTTCCATGGCAAAGATCTGCTGAGGCATTTGTTGTAGGGTCTTTCAGATGTTTTAAAAGGTACCTTGCTGATAGTGTTAAAGATGACAAGGATGGTGAAATGTGTTCTGCATATGGATCGGGTGGAATTAGCAATGGTTCACCACTCCTGTGAGAGTTCATTTGGCTGCCACAGACTGGCCCATGAGAATATTTCTGGAGAGATGAACTTTATCTAATAATAAAAAGTCCACTGACCTGCTCTCATGTCACAATTCTTATAGCATGAATAATTGCACCCTCCTGTATAATTGGCAACATTAAGAATGCTAAGTGAAATAATTAGGAAAGACTCAGATTTCACGAGCACACCGTGCTCTTACTCTCAGGAATTCACTCGTATTGAGGATTTCACTTGTACCTCTGCCCCTCTCCCAAACAGTCACGGCTCGGCTGGGCTTCTGCTGGGAGACTTGGGCAAGCATCTGCCTCAGCAGCTCCTGCCAGCCTGACTCTGGCAGGCTGTCAGCAGGGCCCCAGGATAACTCATGGCATCTCCAGCATATCTGGCCTTCGGCGTTCCAGCAAATGTGTGGTGAGACGTGAGCCCATGGCACGGAGTTTTACACCAGGTGCCTCTGGCGCCTGGAACTGGGGTGTTCCAGGGCTGGAGGCAGCACGTGCTTCCAGGCACCACGGAACAAATCATTCAGTAACGGTGAGGTCCCTGTTTCACAAATTAATAAAGATTGATCCCTCCCTCTCAGATCTCTTAAAAAAAAGTGACAGTATCACATTTGTGGGAGAGCAGCCATTCAAAGCTGACTGAGCGTAAGGACACGGCTCTGTGGTGGGTCACGTAGATGGGAGCGTGCCATCTTTGCTGGGTCAGTCTGAAACCAAAGGAGAAAAATCCCTGACCATCTGGCAGGATGCAGCTGGCACCTGGGGTAGTTAAAGATGTTTTTGCTGGTTGCAGGGCAAGGCAGAGCTTGCCACAGAGTGCTGCATGAAGTTCCCAGACAACCCCAGGGAAAAACTCCAGCAATGTGTTCCTGCTTTGACTGGGACTAATCTGTCCAGATAACACGTTTGACAACCATCCGCTGCCTTAAAAAAACCCCAGCCAAGCCAGAGGAGAAGAAAATCCACATAAAGACAGGAAATATGAGCTGCTGAGTTTTAACTTGGAATTAGGTGACTGTGAAAGGTACTATGATAATTCTTAGGTCACATGTTGGGGAGGAAATCTGGCATACTGAGTCATCTGAGGGATACAGTTGTGTGGACTGATCACAAAAGAGCTGTGTCCCAAAATATGACAAATCACAGACTGGGGGAGCAGGACCCTGTGGGATATGCACTCTTGTTGCCGTGTGCTCATACCACACCTCCCCAGCACCCATGTGTGACTGGGAGTGAGGGGCATCACAGACTGGGGACTGGAGAGGTGGTGGTCCAGCCTCTGTGCCTTGTGGCAAAGCGGGAGTTAGGGAACACCAGCTGCATGGGTCTCATGGGAAACACCTGAAACTTCCTCCCCTAGAAAAAATCATGTGAGAAAATCTTGAAATTACTACCATCAAAGTTTAATCTAGGAAGACAAATGGGGGGCAAATGGAAGAGCTGAGTTATTTCTGGAGAAACCAGTAGTCAAACCGCTCTCTTGTGAACACGAAGATAAAGAATTGGTAAGGCTTCTGAAGAACAGCTGGTCTTCTCAAGATGCTGCATTGCAACAGGTTTGTGATCTTTGCTGCTTGACAGCTGACCTCTGAGTATCTGACACTGTTTGGGAGAGGCCAGGGGAATAAGTGACAGCAGAGAGTTGTCCTCAGGTCCAGTTCTGGTGTATCTTTTCTCTCATACTGTCCCTGTGACTTACCTTTTTTGTGGGACTCCAAAACACACACACTATTCACACACAGTATCCATTTGTCATACACCCCTTCCCTGATTCACTCGATAATCCCCACAGCCCTAGTCCTCAGCACAGCCCCCACGTAACACCAGAGTTTTCAGCCCCAGCTCATTCAACCTTAAATGCTGACGTGCACCACTGGTTCTGCTAGTGCCTCACTGTGTGCCAGCATTAGCCTGGGACTTGCTTTCACAGGCTTTGGGAAAGAGGACAGGATGAACAGTGAAAGCAGACAAACAAATATGTCAGAACAGGTCTGAAACAGGGACTAATCTCGTGGTTTTGTGCAGACTGCTAAGCTCCTCAGAGCATCTACTGGGAAAATGCTGAAAACCAGGTCCCAGCACCTGTCTGTTATGCCAACTATTCCTGCAAGCCAGTCTAAATACAGATGTCTTTTTCCTTTATGTTCATTAGTTTTCATATGTCAACATAAACAATAATAAAGATTAAGGGGAAAATTCTTTTCTAGTCAGAAAAAATATAAGGAGAAGGGAAATTAATATAAAGAAGGGTTCCAAGGCATGAGGCAACAGGCTGCCTGCTGGGAATGGAGGAAATAAGCACTGCTACAGATGAAGATTTATAGGGAGATTTCTAAATGTGCTCAGCTGAAGCTGTTTCAGAAAGAGGATAGATCCAGTCTCTTAAGCTAGGTTTTAAACTGGATTCTGCCTGTCTTAACACTCTTTTATTTTGGAAATCATAACATTTGTGTTTATCCGCACTTCTCAAACTCCATGTGATCTGAGGAGTTTGTGGTATCATGTAGTATGGATGACTCAGACACTAGGAACAGCTTATGTAGAGAGATATTTAGCATTTTGTCACATTCTTTCCAAAATGTCACATGAACAAATAATTTCTGCATAATTGTTTATACCAGCAGTTGTTAAGGCAAAATCATTATGCTCTACATCTTTTTTTTATTTTGCCATTTTTACATGGAATACAGACCAGAATGGTGGGAACCATGTAAGAATAAATGATGGCTTAGCACATGTTTAGGCCAGTTGTTTGCTTTTCACACAGTGGTAATATAGACTAATTGCCATTTCCAGCAGTAGCAGACAATTCTGATTAATACACAGTGAGCTCACAATCAATTAATTTTGATTATGCTTTACTAATGATGAACTAATGTGCAACTCGTCAATAAAAATTAAAAGTGTGCTGGACATTCAAAACATCATAAATTTGCAAATATTTGGAGCGTATGGCTGGGGCTACCTTGCCTTACAACCTAATGGAAATACATAGCATTTTTGCATAGTCTGTTCTGGCAGAGAAAATCACAGTTTTGCTGTGCCTGGGGCTGTCAGGTAGGCTGGAAGAGTGGAGATCAGTGGTGCACAAAGGACTCATTAAGGGGGATTGCAGAATGAAGAAACTGGTGCTTGGTGGTTGGGACTGGCTGAAAACTTTCCACCCAGTCTGTTTTCTTCAAATGGGAAATTGGTAATTCAACAGAAGTAAAAAGTAAAGTAATTTTCCTTGAAACTGTTGCTTGCAAAACAAAAACTATAAACTGCTGCTCTTTGCCAGACAACTGAAGAAAAAAAGGTTTCTAGACTCTCAGCAAAATTTCAAACTTCTAAAACAAAGGCTCCCACTGTCTAGTCAGCTCCCCATGGGCCTGTCCCTTCTGCCTCCTGAAATAGCTCCACAGTAGGTCAAGCAGGACACTTTAGGAAAGGTCATGTTTTGCAGATGCCCTTTTTCATCTAGATGTAAGATGCAAAGCCTGACAAGTTGTGCTTCCGTATCACTTTTTTTGCCATGTCACTTTTATGCCTGGGTCAAATGCTGCCTGCTTAAGTTATTAGCATTGTAAACTCTTATTATGTTCAGCATGCACTTCATATGTCATTGGCCTCCAGCTGTTGGTGCTAGCGAAGGAGAAGATGACTTGACCCGAGGTGGAGAGGAGGGGCGTTCCGGGAGACCCTTGGAGTGAGGCAGCCTGGGAAGCTGTCCAAGGGCAAGCATGTCTAAGGAGCAGCTGTGAAAGGTAGGAGTTGCACAGAGAGCCATGCCCTATCACTCAGATTATCAATTTCCTTATGGTTTCATGCTTTTCTGTGGTGTCACCCGAGCCTGCAGCTGGTGTGGTAGTGGAGGTGAGCCATTGATGCTGCTGTGTGACGCCAGCCCTTCCGAGCCATACCCATCAGCGTGGTGCATCAAGAGATAACAGCCAGACCAACCAGGGCACCTCATGTTCAGAACTCAAGGGAGGGACACATCGCCCTTCTCCCAAACTAGTACTGAGGGCAGGCCTAAAGGGAAAGGCCACCTCAGTGGTTGCAGAATAGCCAAGAGTTTTTAATCTGGAGGAGATTTTCCTTTCACTCAGCTGGAAACCACTACAGAGTATGGAAGAGGAAATTCTGAAGGATGAAAACTACATGGAAAGACCAGGAAAATGGAGTTCCAGTTAGTAGCTTAACAAACAGAATACAAATGCATCCCAGAAGGCAGGAGGAAAGGAGAGGCAGGGGGTGAGCTGCAGAAGAGATAGGAGATATTATATGGCTTTGGTCAAGGCGTGGTGACAAATCTGTTTGTAAGAGAGGAGAAAAGGGGCAGGGGAGGGAAAGCAGCTAGGACAATAGTAAAGTGATACAAGGCCCTTTCACTCCCTGAGCACCGGGCTGGAGAAGTTGTTCTTTTCTGTTGTCAGTAGCACTGTTGCAGTTTTCAAGAGCAAAAAAGCTGCTGGAGCTCTTCCTGGTGTGGGCTTCTTTTCAGGAGAGGATGGCCCTTGGTGTGGAGTTCAGATGGGTGGTGAGGTACTTCAAGAGATTTTTGGGAGCACAGCCCAGAACCCATAGGAAATGGAAGAGGGAAGAGGGAAGCATTTCTGCCACTAGTAGGACACTGTGTCTTTACAGCTCTGGGACCTGTGGCAATCAGGAAAAAAGACAGGTTTCATGTTCTTCCTGAGGCTACCTCAGGCCCACAGGTGACATACTAGGCATGCTTTAGCACTAGTTTCATGTCTCTTTCAGTTTGGCAGACTGTATGTTTCAGAGAATTTTCATAGCTCTGGTAGTAACAGCATAGCCATGACGTAACCAAGGGGCAGAAAGTGACTCTTATAGGGAAACTTTAAGATCATTCAATTCCAAAGTGGGAAAACAGAAATTCAGTGAATGCATGCTGTGTGTCACACAAATTTGGATAAAAGGCTTGCACCTGAAAGAATCAACAGCACTTCTTACACCTATATATGTATATATGTATGTATTTATGACTCACACATGGGTGCACATGCAATTTCTTGTTAGGGTTATTTTTTCTAGTTAAAAATCCTATCCATGCTGTCAGCATCCTATGAACGAGATCTGTTAAAACCAAAGATGGATGAAGATCAGAAATGCCCAAAGGCCTGAATGACCTGGGGATACAATTGCCACCTGCAATCCACCTTGGACTTTGCTGTTTGGGGAAAAGGTTGTTCCCAGTCTCCAGAAGAGTCTGAAGGAGGACTGCACTGCTCCTAGACCCCGGGGAGGGTGGGACAGGGCAGTATCTGGGTTTGTGGCCCCCTTTCAGTGCTAACTGTGTGAATGCAGAGTTTTGAACCCAACTGAGCACCACTGTGTTTCAGGTTACACAATACAGCAGAATGGGATGCTATTGAAATGGCTACAGATAAAATCAAATGCCAGGGAAGGATGAGAACACGTCCTTTCTTCTAGCCATGACTATTTTGTTGTGTCTGTTATCTAACCCTGTAATTAGGACGGCATTCAGAAAATGCGAACAAAGTTGGTATTCTTTTCATAACCCCCAAATCTTTGCATTGCTGCATGAAACTTTTGGCTTCAGCTTTTCCCTGTTCATTAACCATGCCAAAATTTTTAATCTAACACCACTGTTAAAGAGTGGCAGGCTTCCAGGGAAATATATCAGCCAGGCTTATTAATTTCATGCCAAGTGCTGGAGGCGTGAATGTAGAGAACGCTGTTTGAGTTTGGATAATAGGAATCAGGCAGCTTAAAGGCAGGGGATAAAGATCAGGAGCCCCGTGTCTCAAGAGGAGGAGCAGGTGCAGGCTGCAAGCAAGGCCTTCAGGCCCAAAGGGGCAGCCAGTGCTTAAAACAATCTGCGGTGCCTCCCCCCCCGCCTTTTTTTTTTTTAATTTGGCATGTGCCTCTCACAGCTTAACAGACCGCTGCTCCACAAAGAGTGGTAAACAGAGAAAGGGAAATTAAAAAGGGAAGTCCCATGATAGACAAAAACAAATTAGGGCAAACAAATTACACAGAGTCAACAAATAAACAAGGGAACATCTGTGAATATATTTCTTGGATTTTCTGATTCTGAAAGCAACCTGAGAAACAGTGGAGGGATGTATAAAATTTAATTGGGGAACCAAGACTCCCCTCCTCTCCCCAGCCCCGTCTTCCCTGGGAAGGCTGAGTTGCAGCAGGGGATACCTGTGCCCTCGCTGGGGACCTCACTGGCAAGGCACGTATGGGTTCCCCCCGACCCCATCCCAGTCCCTGCCCTGCTCCTGTCCTGCTGCTTCCACCAGTGCCAGCCCCGCTGGCTGCCCTGGGAGCACCAGCAGGAGCCAAGGCCGTCTCTGCTGGCTCTGGGATGGGATGAGGCTGCAGCCACATCAGTACATGAGTGATTTCCCTTTCCCTGGTGTATATCCCAGACACTCAGGCTGGGTCTTCAACACACTGGGGAGTCAATATTTGGTTCTCCAGCTCTTTGATATACCACTTGTTATATCCAGATAGAAATTTATGGATATATGAATACATCTAAATAGAAACACAATTTTAATTATATATTTAGTACATATATGTGTTTTTACATATGGATATATAGAGAGATTACTGGATATGGATATACAGACATATATTTTTGGGTTTCTCTTCTGGGAGGTTTTGCTGGAATGCCTTAGGATCTGAGGACATATAATTATAAACCTGAACTTGAGTAGAAATTCTGTGACACCCTTTCCACAAATCAATCTGGATCATCAAAAACCAGTCCTCAAACAGCTGCATCTGCCTTTTATTCAAACACTATCAGAAAAGGACATTTCCTTACCATTGCCTGTGGGTATGTATGGAAAAGAAAACAGTAGAAACTTTAATTTAGCAAACAAGTGTTTGTTCTAGCTTCTAGAAATTTACGGATTTTTTTCCTTTTGGGAAGTTCACATAAAGGGTCTGAAATCGGAGAAATCCATGTAAGGAACACTGATCTCAGAGTCGACTCAAGAGCACAAACCAAATATTTCTTTTATCTTTGGATCTTCACATGACTAAATAATTTTCTCTCCCTCAGTTATATTTATTGCATTAAAAGATGCTTTCAAAAGAAATAGAATCCATTGCTATGTGGATAAGCACTCAGAAGAGATACATCAAGACTGTCCAAGTTTTTTATGCAGCCTTTAATTCACCCCCTGCATAAGAAGTTTTAGTCATAGCTTTACACAATATTTTTCCCACAGAGCTGTGGCCTTACTCTGTACATGGAAGGGGCAATACTTATTTAAGAGGCAACTATTCAACCCTTTGTTTTTGAATTATTCTGTGTGTGGTCTCTGCCTACTATTCAAACTTGGCTCAGCAGGCAGAAGTTGTTAGTTTTCATGAAGTTTTGCTGTATTGCTCAACACCATGGTTTTGAGGGGTTTCAGAAACCTTGCTTTGTTTTCTCTCCAAAGAGGATGGTGATGGTGACAGTGCTATTTTTGTCTTACAGATGAGAAGTGGAGGCAAGGAGGAGCTGCAGGTAGACTTTTTTCAGGTGATCTGTTTGAGATGTGTGGGACCTGGGCTTCATTGTCCCCAAACATTTGTACTTCTATTTAAGCACATACCTATAAAGCACAATCGCTCTTGACACAACTTTTCTTGTGAATCTCTTCATGACATTGATATTTTCTAACCAGATATTGTTTCAGCTCATTTTCCTATTTTGTTACATATAGCCAAATGTTTTTTTAGCCCTTGGGGTATTGCACAGCAACATCACAGAAAGCATAGGAAGAAACAGTCTGATCCTGCTGTAGACCCTGGTTGCAACACTGAAGAAAACCTCCCATGCAGCATCATGTCCGACATATGTGAAATTTCTCCAAAAGCAGTAGTCATTTCAGGTGAGTAAGCCATAGCAGCAGCCGTGGGCAGTGACAGCTGGGTGGACATTTCCCAATAAATGTTTTCTCTTTTGATGTAAAGAAGATCAGTTAAAGTGGTCAATTAAAGCTGACTACCAGGAAGTAACTGCAATGAAAAAGAAGACCTTTCCTATTTCTGATAATTTTAGAATCACAGAATCATACAACCTCTGAGGCTGGATATGACCTTTAAGATCATTGAATCCAACAATTACCCCAGCACTGTAAAGTCCACCACTAAACCATCCCCAGGTGCCACATCCACAGTTTTTAAAATACCTCCAGGAATGGTGATTCCACCACTTCCCTGGATTGTCCTCACCCTTCCTGTAGATGAGCTTCACATTTACCAACCTCCAGTCAACAGAGACCTCCCTGGTTAGTCAGGACTGCTCGTAAGCAGTGCTTAGTGAGCACTTACACCATCTCCCTAAGCAGCCTTGGGGACATCTTATCCAGCCCCATAGATTTGGGAGGGTTGTATCTGCAATTATATCAATCAATCAGCAGTCCTTTGGGCATTTGAAAGCATCCAAAATTGCTGTGATTAAATCAATGAAAAGTAGATAAATTCCAGACAACCCAAAAGCTGAAGCAGAAAGCAGAGTGCATGGGTAAAGTTCCTGCCTTACAGACTGATGCTGGAACTTTCCCCATAGATTTGGACGCTTTGCTGCTCAACTTTCAAGAGTAATTTTTAAATGTAAAATCTGGGAGAGAAGTTAAAATTCAGCGTGCTCTGAGTAAAATGCATTTATCTGAAAGGAAAATCACATTTTTGAAATGCACTTTCTGCCTCACAGCCTTCATGTGGCTTGGTATGCAGATCAAACCGAGTAGGTGCTGGATAAACATGATCAGTAAAGGTTCATATCAGACTGATGCACACCAGGCTTGTGGCTTCCAGTGTTATCCAGGCTGGTTACACCATGCAGAGAGAGGAAAGTAAATGAGGCAATGAACACTGTTCCTTTCTTTCTCCATGATCAGGCTGGCTTGGTCAGGTGCTGTAACAGCAATACTGAAAAAGTTGAGGAAACTTTTCTTATCTAAGAGTTGCTATTTAAGGGAGCTGGAGGAGGAGGAGAAGTTATGAGAGAGTCTGGGCATGCCAGTATACTTCAGGCACTGAGGTTTCTGCCTGAACACAAGAAAGAAAAGTTTCATTAGGACAAAAAAAAAAAAGGTTATCCACAAACTTAACATAGGCTTTTGAGTGAAAGTTTTTAAATGGCAGGGATTGCTTAGTCTCCCTTTATTTTTCTTGTAATTCTTTCATCTAATTGCAGATAAACATAGCCCAGAAGTTTAATGAGTTTTTGTGGTTGGTCTATCTGAGTCCAAGTGAAGGACAGGAATTCAGTGTGAATTTGTCTTTGAGGAATTTTGTACCTTGTCCAAATGGTGCCTGTCACCTTGGAATTAGCACAAAATTGTGCTCCATCTCATAGGGGCATGGTGAGATGTTATCATGCAGTTTCAAGGCCATTTTTGTCACACTCAGACAAGGCATGTTCCGAGGGCCTGGGGTGTACTGGGGTATACATTGATTAATGCAGCTGACTGAGGGTTCATCCTCATGGATGAGACATAGGAAATGTGCGTTGGGCAATCCTTTGCTATGGAGAGCACATATCTGGTTTCTGTGAAGAAGGCTCTTCATCAAACAGGGAAAACACATTTTGCAATGTCCATTTGGTCTCATTTACTGGGGGCAACTCTACTGGCTACTTTTATCTCCTTAATTAGTTACAAAAATTTTCTCTTCAAAATAGGTCTTGTCTCATTCATCCACTTGTTTGTGGTCTACTGGTAATGGTTTTCTTTACCCAGACATCATCAGTGTAGAACATAAATTCTTTCTCCATCTGCTATAGAAGATATATTTCCTCTACAAGGGCTGCTACAACTCTAATTTAGAGAACCACCACTGTATCACTTGATAAGATGGAATCCTGTGTTTAATACCTGCTTCCTGGTTTTAACTTTGTTTGCAGCACGAGACTTTGTATGTACCTTTAAAATTCAGATCTGTGTCCTGCTTATTTTCTTCTGAGTTCACCTGAGGAATCTTTGCAAACTGGTTTAAGACATAAATGATTAAGAATCAGGTACTGTGTCTCTCTTAAAACTACAGGAGCTTACTAGAGTCTGCAAGTACTTAACACAGACATTCACCTCATTTCAGATGTCAAACAGCTGTACTTTTTTTTTGCTTCTAAATACAAGGGTTTAATTGCACTGTCCACATTTAGATCTTACTACTTAGATTCTAAGACTGAAAATTTGACCATGGCCAGCTAATCTGAAGCTTCAAATGTTGAAATTTAAATGCTTTAGCATTATCTCCATGGGACTGGTTTCAGTATCTGTGCCTTCTCTACACCTCCAAAAGTATTTTAACATATTTTGTGCATATTTCTTCTTTCTTCCTTAACTTCTGGGCAATTTCAGGAACTTCAAAAGCTAAATAACACCTGTTACAAGCAAGTTCCATATATCCCTAGGGATGATATTAACTTGAGTTGCCTATGGTTTTACAAGTCTGTCAAGCACTATGGTGCCAGTTACAGTGGAGGGAGGTGAAAGTGTTATCTGCTCAAAGGCCTCCAGTGGTATTAAGGGAGACGGCAAAAAGTCACGAGTCTTTGTCTCTGGATATCTATGGAAACTCTGCTGCTAACATACAGCAGTGTTCTGGGAGACAGAAAAGTCTCTTCACACACCAGGCAGCTCCAAAATTTGCCTCTCCAGTGCAGAGCTGTGAAATTTGTGCCATCTGCACCAGCCTGTGTCCCCTCACGGTCATACTTCAAGCTGTCTGTGTGGCTTTACTTGGCTCTCCAGCTTTGCTCGTCTTCTCTGGGCATCAGTGGCAAGAGGCTGTAGTAGGGAGAGCACAGAGATCTTGGACCTTTGGGAAGGAGCTGAATGCCATTGCTGGAGAGGGAATCAGGCTTGGGATGAAGCTGGATGGCTCCCAGAATGGAGTGGTGGGTTTCATGTTGTAGCTTGTGGAGAACACCATGTTGGTTTGCTTGATGTGGAAACAGCTGTAGCCCTGCACAGAGTTGTGATGCTTTTTGAGAGGGCTGCAGACTTAGGAAGAGAGATGTTTCATTGCAGATCATGGCTTGCTCTGCCTCTTTCTTTTGCCCTGTTGCAAGATATTTGGATGGCTATTTGCAAAAATTCTTGCTGGAAATTTATCATCCCATCCAGTCAGCAGGATTTGATAAGAGTGTGCCACATATATGTATATATACGTATATGTAGGTAAATAGGCGTGTCTATGACCTCCTGTGTGCAGGCAATGACTCCAGTGGACTTGCCACCTGACTTAGTTATTTGATCTGTGGAGGCTCACAAGCTCCTTAGGTAAATATGCAGGCAAAGGTTTCCCACACTTCCTTAACCTCTCCATCAGCAAGGCTACTCAGGGAATAAGGAGTTACTCTCAGTGAAGGAAGGGATTGGATTGGAACGCTACTTCAAAGATTGATTCCCAAGGTGGGTCACAAAGGAAGGCAAGTATTTGGTGTTCTCTGTTTGACTTGGTGCAATTGTACTCCCCAGCTCCTCTGCCTTGACCCTTATTCTTAGCAACACATGCTCACAGGACTCTCTGTAAATGAGTTTTATTCATAAATGCCATGAAAATCAATTTGAGGATTTGCTTTGGATTTAAATAACTCTTCTCAAAAGAGATTTTTCTTTCTTTGACAACAGCAGTGCCTGTTTACAGGACTGCAGTACCAACCTGAAATGCAGGTCTGGTGATAATTAAATATTAGGAAAAAATTTTTGCTATGAGAGAGATGAGACTCTGGAACAGATTGCCTAGAGAAGTTGTGGATGTCCCATCCCTGGAAGTGTTCAAGGCTGTGTTGGAGGAAGCTCTGAGCAACATGGTCTAGTGGAAGGTGTCCCTGCCCATGACAGAGGAGTTGGAACTGGATGATCCCTAAGGTCCCTCCCAACCCAAACCATTCTGTGACTCTGTGATGATTCTATGGTGTCTGTCTCTCTGTACTGCTACAGATAACTCAGCTTCTTATACAGATAACCAGTTCACAGTTTAACACAGTTGAAACAGAACACTGAAAACATCAGCCCACAGGTTGATGCTGGAATTTCTCCATCAAACATGGCTGCTTTTCAATTAAATAAGAGGACAACTCTGCAATATCTGCAAAAAGCTGAAATCTACTCCTTTTTTTTTTTTAAAAAAGGTGTCTTTTATGAGCTTCTTTCAGAAAGACTAGAAAGTACCTTGATTTTTCATTAAAGAAGAAAAAATTGTATCAGAAAGCAGTCCTGAATGCAGTGCACCTGAATCCTAAGTTTTAAAAAAATAACTGTGACAAAAGATTATTCTTAAATTAAATGGGCAGAGGAGAAGATGAAACAACACATAACACCATTAATATGACCTGAATTATTCTGGTTTGATTCATTAAGCCCCTGAACTGAATGTCAGTATGCCTTCTTCTGTACTCAGTGTGAAATTCCGGTATGAAGCCTGGTCTTTTAAAGAGAGATATCTTACCTGAAAATAAATGTACAAATCTAGACTGGCAGGCAGATGTTTTAGTGAATTAGACCCTGAGCTAAATATCAGACTTTAGTAAAACTTTAACCATGTGGATACAGACATTTTATTTGGTTCACAGTTTCAATAGTTTAAGAAGAAAGATGAGGGCAGGGATGAATCACTGTGTTAATGAAAGCTGATAGGTCTTGGAATGGGCTGTTGCAATGTTGATCTCAGTGTCTCAAAAATGTAATGTCATTATCCAGGCTTAGAGATTAGACCTGAGAAAAAGTTCCTTTGTGCACATAATTTTTTTCTCAAACTCTCTTGATTATTAGATTACACTAAAGGCTTCAACCTCACAATGTGTAATGTGAGACAGGCAGATGAAGAAAATAAACAAGCAGACTTTCTCTGAATTAATTGCAATATTTTTTTCCTCCTTTTGCCTATTCTCAACCCACAAAATGTGGCCTAGTTTCAAAGATTTTTTGAGAAGTGATTCCTGGCTTCAAGGGAGAATTCACAGACTCCAGGTAATTTCTCTCTGTCTGCAAGCTGCTTGAAACTTGAAATCCTTTTCACAGTGTCTCTGATTCTGTGGGACTGCAAGGACAGAGGAACCCGCAGTGGCCAGCTCGTGTGACCTCTCTCAGGACACAAGCCAGGCTCCTCTCCAGTCTCTATGCCCAGACAGCTCCAACATCTTTAGAAACTCATCCAGACCTGAAATGAAAGCTTTGAGAGATTTATAAAACTTCACCCCGTGATTCTTTTAGATATTAATGAAGCTCCTTTAAAAAAATATGTTTATACTTTTTTCTATAGCTTTGGCTTTGAACACCTGGATGTCTTTTCCTGCTGAACCTAAAAGCCATGCAGCATAAGAGACCACAGCACCTCTTGAAGGTGCCTGCTTGCAGCATCAATCACTTCTTAAATATTTTTGTTTAAATAATATGCAGTATTATTTATATAATATATATTTATATAACATGTATTCTAGAAATGATATGATTTACATAACAAATCTATAAAAACTAAGATTCTGGAATCTTTTACTGTGGGGCATATTTTCTGAATGTTTACTACGACTTGAGCTTTTTCCAGTGTTTCCATTCTTTCCAACTTGCTCAGAGCCTTGGCATTCCTGACCACCAGCTCCCTGACTTCACAGCTTCACAAGGCAGCGCTTCCAGGGCAATGGAGAACCCCAATGCAGGTGAATATCTGAAAACCACTGATCTAGCTATAATTGTTTTTCTTTCAGGAGCAGCTATACAACACACTAATGAAAGAGAGAGACAAAAAATCAGGTTGCATTATGCATTGCATATGTGTTCCAGCTGTTGAGGTGAAAAGGGACAGTCTGCCAAACTATCCAGACCTGCTTTGCAACAGACATCCTTTGAAAGCTCCAGCTTAACTGAGAGGAGGGCTAAATAAAAAGGTAGGAGGAACATGTAGAGGTATTTCATGTCTCTCATTAAGTTAGCATGATGACAGTTTCTTGAGATGCATCACTGCTCAAGAGTTTAATACCTAAAGTGGAATCCGGCCATATTTGAGGAAGTTTTGTTTTGTATTATATTATATTAAATTACCTGTTCCTGCAAAGTTTATGCAACATGAGTGCTGTTAAATCATCAAAGTTGTCCTTTTGAGAATTTTCCCCTTCTGTTTCTTCTGTTCTTGTTGCTTCAAGGATTGTTACAGTTAAAAAAAAATAAAGTCTGGATCTCTTTTCATTACAGGACAGTTTATAAATTCCGACTAGGCATTTCTCAATTTGCATTTGTCATCCTTCAAGCTAATTTTCACTGCTGCAAAACAACTCAAAATATTGTTTGAAGCCCTTCATTGAACTCTTCTTAACATGACTAACACAACTTTCCTATAGTGTTTCATTTCACTCTGACTGGTATTTATTATCATCACAGAAGGCAAAAAAGAGGAGAAACTGTTTCTAGGCACAAAAATAGAATGAAACTCTTTAAATATTATGACTTGGAAATGTTTTTGACCCTCCAAAATTTTATGTTATTAAAAAAAAGTGAGCTAAACAAACAAATCACAAGGACTGAGATGAAAGAGGGTAAATTCAAAAATTTTCCTGTCTTCCATACCTCTGCAGCGATTAAACAGAAAACCCTTTAGCAACCAAGTTACATTTTCACTTTAAAAAATCTTCAGCAAAATATAACCTTGCAGCTGTAAACATATGTCTGAATAATTATTCTGGCTTTATATCAAAAAAACCACCTCTGCCAGAGCAGACAGATTTTAATTTAGCATTCCCCCCAGAGCTCTGGAGGGCAAGGTGGATGATTGAGAGGGCAAGGTGACTTGGCTTCAAGGGCTATCTTTATTTGCATGAATGAGTAACCGTAAAGCACAGAAAATATCTTTAAGTAAATTCTGCCTGTCACTGACAGTGATCTAAATGGAATTATAGTTGCATGAAACTCTTTTTGCTAATATATATAATTTTTTTCTGTGAAATATCTCCCCCCACCCATTTTAAAATCATGCAAAAAAAGATGTGAGAACAAAATGAACATTATCAAAGAGCAACCAAGGAAAATGATTAAGCAGAGAGACACATCTTTTAAACAAATGGAATTTTACCACTCCTAGGCTGGATGGAAGGTGTTGCAACTGCAAGCCTCCCATTTAAACCCCAAATAGATACTGCAGAGCCCATCACAGCCAAGTCTTCCCTGTAGTGGTCTGCTGATGTAGCTCAAAGGCATCCTGGAGAGGGCCCATGCCAGATAAGCATCTAAGTTAAGTCTATTTTTAATTCTGCAATTTAAAGGTGATGAGTTTCTTTACGAAGGAATTAGAGTTGGAAATGTTCAACCTGAATAAGAGAGAAAGTATAAAGAAGGGAGGGTGCAAAGAACTGAGGTATTTTTCAGTGGTACTCAGTGGCAGGACCATGGGCACAAAACTGAAACACAGGAGGGTCCCTCTTGAGCATCAGGAAATGCTTTTTTTGTGATGTGGGTGACATGGGTACAGGTTACCCAGAGAGCATGGGGAGTCTTCATCTTTGCAGGCTTCAAATCCCAATTGGATGGAATCCTGCTTATTGCTATTTGTTTATCACCTACCCTGATTTTTTTTTTTTTTTTTTTTTTTTTTTTTTTTTTTTTTTGTGGGAGAAAATTTACAGTAGAAGATTTTTCCAGTGAGTAGATATCCAAGATATGACCTCTTTTGATGCACAATTCATTTATGATTGGGATTTTCCTCTCTCTATATATGCATCATTTGCTGAGAATTTGCTGAATAGAGCTTGATGGTTTGGCCATTTTGTACCTGAAAGTTACAAACAGAAGCGACAGTTGCAAGTTTTGTTGTCATTCTGAATATTTTCTGCAGAGACATGGGAGCTGATGCCATCTACCTCAGAGCAGCTGAGGTGACACTGCTACAGGACAGCCAAGAAAAAGACATCCTGACCTTGACTTGCTGCCTCCTCAGCCAAGTTTAGTGGCTTTATGCAATCATTTCTGGAGCAGGAGGAAAAGTCAGAGATGTTCTCAGAGCCCTTCCCAGCTTGGGAAGCCACTGCTTGTCAAGGGAAACACAAAAGCCAGCTAAAAGCGCTACAGGCTGGCAAGAGTAGAGAAAGTACATGGTGTTTAGAGATAGATATGATTATGATAATTATTAAAAACCATTTCCCAGAAAAAAAATATGCACAACCTGTATTTATCACCATATGGAATAATATGGCCAGGGTCTATGTGTACAAATAGTGGTAACCTGGTAGGTGTTTTGCAGTGAGATTGATTAGCCTGGTGGTCTCACTTTGACTGGACTAATTTTTTCGTGTGACAGTTCCTGGCTTTTTTTTGTTTGGTCTGCTGTACTTAACAACTTCCTAATTCCACTAGATTAATAAAAGTAAGATGCATTTAAAATCCAAAATCTGTTCAAAGCCTCAGCATTTTCACAATTTTGCCACGCTCCATCACGGTTTGGGGTCATTTCAATGTTATTCTTCTCAGCTCTATGAAATGTCACTCACAATGGGAGGAGCACTGGGGAATACTGCAAAGGACCTGTCTACATGGGGAAATTTAGCTGCAGAATGATGCTGGAATAATACGACAGTGGTGTTTCATTGGCATTCACCATGCCACTACTGATACAGCATATTTAAATGACATGGGAACTTTGAAAAAACCTCTATTTGATTATGTTATGGAAAGCAATTGCATCTTCCTTTTGCACTCACCTCTTAAAATAAAAATGATTTTTAGAGGGTGTTTACTGAGTTAAGTGAAAGTGCAGCAAACAAAGTTCATTTAAAAAGATACATGCTTCTGAAAATGTGCAACTGGTAAGAAGAAGACAAGACAAAAATGTCAGTTCAGTCTTCAGCAGTGAGGAAAATCCAACAAGAAGGGAACTAAGAAGGGCAAAGGCTTTGGTATTTCTTTGTATTTCACGAAGGATTAAATGAGATGGCTAAAGCAGATAATAAGAGTAACTAATGGCTAAGGACTGGTTAAAATCTGAAGGAAATTTACATGAAAGTTGAGAAATTTCAAAACAGCTGGACAAGTCAGGGCTGAATAGCTTGGGAGCTGCCTTAAAGAACCAGAAAATTAGCAGGCCTTTGGGAAGGGAGTGTGCAACTTCAGAAGTGTGTGGGTGATGGCAGCTTGGGGATCTATTGTCTCTCTTTAAAAGAGAGGGAGGGATTCCAGAATTTAGACTAATTTTAACTTCATTATTTGATTATATTTATAATTTTATATTATATTTTGGATTATTTGGTCCATTTGCTAATGGATAAACCATCTTGCTGAAAAACAAAAAAGTGTCCAACAGCCAGTAATTGCCTCATCAAGCAAATATATCCAGCCAAAGTAACCGATTTTTGGGCAACAGACTCAAGTCTCCTCATGGAGAAAGAAAATGATATTCAGGATAGATCTTGATTCCTGGATGTCATGTATCACATGACAGGTTCATGAGCAAATTTAGAAAAAACAGTGATCTGTGGGCAGGTGGGTGAATGGCTAACTGGAAAGCTGGCTAAAGAAAGCAGGCAACCCTTAACTGCTACATTGAAAGTCTGCACTGATTGCAGAGAATTGAGAGGCTTAGGGAAATACCAAGCTGAGAAACACTTCAAGTGCATGGTGGGCAGGGCTAGAATTCAGAATTACATTGAATATTTTAGGAGTTTATCTGCAAAAATGGAGCAGACTTTGATAAATGTAAGCTCCTACACTTCACAAGCGTGATTGCAGAAATGCAAGGAAGGGAATAACTGTCAAGGGAGCAGTTTGGCAGCAGAGGAGCTGGAGGTTGTAATGATGAATGTATATCCAGGGCATTACATAGGAGTAATTAAAGCCACACATCCAATGTTAGTGATACTCAGATAGCATGATACTCAGAACAGGAGACCAGTGTTAGGTACCACATATTCCAGAGAGAGGAGGGGCCAGGGAAGGGCAGCAGGAACAGGCACAGCAAACACGACCTTTGAAGGAAAAAATCCCACAGTTATCTTTGGTTCCTCTGAAGAAGAAATAACAGTAAGGACATGGGTAAATTTTAATGCACCATAAGCAAAAATGGGAGGTGTTTGGGTTATCTGGGTTGTTGAAGAAGAGAATACAGATGACCTCACCCCTGTCAAGTAACAACTGTGTTAATTAACCAATACAGCCTGGCTTCTGATGAGTAACAGCTACATCCGGTAAGGATGAGCGAGATAAAAGAGGGGGTGAGCTGGTAAGTGGAGGATCATCATGGAGGAGGAACCTTGAGGAGCAGGAAGGAGAAAACTATGAAGCAGGACCCTGGAGAGGGAGTATCTCTGCTGCAAGGTTAGTCTGGGTCTGCAGTTAGAGCCTGGTGCTGGAACCTGCAGTCACAATCTAGCTGGGTAAAAGCTGCAGTTAGAGTGTGCAAACTCAGACATGCAGGAAATAACCTGCAGTCAGAGGCTGCAAGGGAAGCCTACAGCAGGAGCTTGCTGCAGCCAGAGTCAGTGAATAGTTGGAGTCAGGATGGCTGAGCTGTAAAGAGGAATAAACCAGGACCCTTTTCATGCTGTGATAGACAAGAAGTCTGTACCTTGGCTCATTTTTACCCTCTAATAAGAGGGCTGCTGCAACACTGGGTGTCCTTTGGAGATCAGAGAAGTCATGGAGGTGTGTATTAGATATGGGGAAGAGGAATTTTCTGCCAGCAAGAGTGGCTGAGCACTGGGCCATGAGAAGGAATCAGGAGGTGGGGTCTGAGACATTCAGAGTGGTTTTCTTCCATTTGCAATATAATACATCAATATGCTAAGGGTAATAAGCCATCACTGCCTTGCCTTGTCACGTCAAGCATCTTCAATTTCTTCATGAAATAGGAATTATTTCAAGAACCTTTTGCAAATTTTGGGCACTTCTACTCTAAAAAATACGTTCTTCAAATTTTATTTATTTTTTAAATAAATGTTATGCTCTTTACTTAAAGCAGTATCATACAAAATAATGATTGAAATAGTGACGTTTTAATAGAAATTTTTAGTTTTTGCTACTTATCTGGGATTGAAACTTCTGCTGAATCAAACTCTCTTCTGTTTGTGCATTTTAATAAACTGCTTTGAAACGGTTTTATTAATCCCCAAAATAGCTTAATTAAGTATTACTAGGCTAACAGAAGAAAATTGAAAGTACCTGTTCTCAGTCACACATCATGTTTATTGTATTAAACTAGCCTCTTTAATTTGTGCTTTTATGTGACATTTTAAAATGTCAATTTGCCATTAAGATAATATAATAATTAAAATACACATTCTTAGTCTGACCATGTAAATGTGTAATGCAGTAAGAAAATATTTGCACTTAAATGAAATTCAAATAAACACAAAGCAAATTTTTTAGATTCCAAATTATGTTCTTATATCACAATACTGATTTTTTTTTTTTAAAAAAAAAGGAAATTTCACTGAACTGACTATGATTTCACCTGTAGTTATTTACAGCCAAAGCAACCTTTTGCTAAGCAATACATTTTCTGACCATTTCTGCTTGTAGTAGAGGTGAGTCATATGTATGAACAGTTAGCCTTTGGTACATTCTAATGATATCCTTTGTATTCATTCATTTATTGAATCTATATATATTGTACTTGGTAAGCATTAAATGACTGTTTACATTTATTTTGAAGTTTCCCAGAATTTCCCAAAAGGCCATTTTTACATACTGACATTTTATTTCAGTGTTCATACTGATTAACAAGCTGACTTTAAAAACACAAACTGGGCATAGTTTCATAAAGGAAGAGAACATGTTCTAATCAATTAGACTGTTTGCAAATTTCTTCCACCTCTGTGTGGATATGTATGCATGTACAGGTTTGCAAATAGTCAAGAAAATATAGCCCTTTTTAGCAGTTGAAATAGCAAAAACTGAAGAAGAAAAGGTTCTGCAGGGAACATAAAACAAACTCTGAACCATGTAGTTAAATCTTACTCAGTGAATAGTGTCCCAGTACCTTGTCTGTGATGGAAAGGGCTTCACAAATAAAATACAGATGTTCAGCATTCAGTAAGAATATATTTTCTTGCAGTATCAGCTCTTGCTGCTTGGGTTTGTTGAGGCAGTTAAGGGGTAAGATGACAATGGGGTCTGATAGAGGAAGAGAAGGACTCCCAGGGTGCCTGGGAAAGTGTTAGGAAAATGCCTGTCTTTTCTGCTAGCAGAGTCTCTGTGCCCCCACATCACCGACCTAAATGAGAAAGTAAAGCCAAATCTGTTGCACTGCTTCATTTCAGCTGGTTTCTAAACTGATTTACAAGGAAATACTTGCAATATTGTCAATTACCTGCAAGAAATGTTAGCACATGTAATACTGATAAGTTCCACTAAGGATCTTTTCCAGGAGTCCTCACACAAGCCACCTCCCTACTGACTCAATCTGCAGGATCGAGTCCAAGGTAAGGTCTGAATAACACTTTTTTTCCTTTGGCCTCCAGGTGAAATGTCAATGAATTTTAATCAAGTTATTACAAGTAAGAAATTAAATCTGCAATTATGGTACTCAGAAAAAATTGTTTCAAAATCATACTTGTCTGAATAACTTCAAGAGGATTGGGCTCCTAAAACAGAAAAAACCCACCAATATCCTGCTTCTCTTGCAGTTTAGGGCTCGGTTCAAAGGCATAGCAAACAATCTTTACCACAAGACCTCTCAGGACCTCTGATTTTCTATTCCATTTAAGCCCTTCATTGGAAACCCTCAGGACAGACATTTTGTGCTCTCTGTCATTGACTCCCAGGAACAACATTATGTAGATGATGCCTTGAACTGTGTTAGCAGCACTATGAAAAAAAAATGGGATTCAGCTTGTTTGGGCTGGAGAAGACAGTGCAAAGTTCCTGAGCAGTAGTGTTACAGGGTGATAACTCGGTGAAATTGAAGCATTTAATCCATGAAGGATAATTAATAACACCATGGGTTACTGACTCTTGTTTTTCTCATTGTTCCAGGTGGATTATACTTTGAAGGGCAGAAGGCATTTAAACAATGTGGATTAACACTACACACCACTAAAATCTAAGCCTTAGATATGACAAACTGGGAAAAATCTCCTAATTGTTGCTGTTTGTATTATTAATGCTGGTAGCTAGATCTAGGATAACTATCCCTAACTTCAATATGAATTTTTACTTAAGCAACCATTTATATTCACATTTTATAATCTCTCTTATATTTGACCAATTCAAGGAAGCAATATTATGTGTACCATATATGCATGGTATGGTTTAACTTTTTATATAAAGGAAGTGTATAACTATTTGCAAAACTCTTTCTGGAGGTTGAAATAGTGATGAATGACAATTATTTCCCAGGAGTACTTTCTTCTTTTTCCTCTAGAAGTGTTTATAACATAATCCAGATGGCTGAAATCATGCTTTCCTTACATGCAATTCTGTTTATAACAGAGGCACTTGCAGTGTTTCAGTGGTAAGAGTGGTCCAGCTGGGAACTTACAAGGGTGATGGACAGAAAAACCCTGCAAGATCTGGGGCTGAGGTCTGTGACTTGATATTCACTTTTTATAAGGTATCATGGTAGAATCCCTGTACATTACAGTCCTTATACTTCCTTTTCTTTGAAATGTCTTCAGGCATCTAAGACGCATATAACATAATCCAGTGCTTTGCCTTGCTTCTTGCTCATCATCTGTGTTGTACCCACATTGGAGAAGCTGAAAAGCCCTTTTTAACCCTGCTTTATATTTAATTTATATGTATATGGACCCTTTGGGGTCTTCTCCAGAGATGGACATTACTATCTAGGACTGTGGAGGCAAGATAATTTGTGATTTCTTCCAGGTGTTTCTTCATACATACAAAGACCACAGTGTCCCTGCAATATCATTGCTGTGAGAGCTTCTGTAGGGGCAAGCTTCTTGTCTTCAGAGGCTCAGAGTAATTTTTGAGGCCCAGGTAGAGCCTGCTCTCTGCTCCCCTATGTATTACATGAACTACACTTTATTCACCTTTCTTAAAATGCATGTTTCTGACTTGCAGCCATCCATCCAGCAAATTCCTGTCTGCCTGTAACAATAAGCTGCTCTCCTTGTTTACCACTCTACCAATCTTAGTGTCATTGGTGAGTTGCACAAGATTTTATTTTATCATCTGTACTGCAGATAAAAATTGAAATGTGCTCCTGCCTGTAAACCCTCTCTTCTAGCAGTGGCCATCCTTCATAATCCTCCACAAACACTGGAGTTTAGGCCCTGTTATTAAGGCCTGATACCTGCTCTGCTTGTCATAGGTTCTTTCTAAAGGAGTTCAAAGCGTAGCTTTAAAGTAAAGGCAAAACAAAGCTCTTTAGATTTTGAAACACAAATATCAAGTAGCCCAAAGTTACAGAAACAAATATTTTTTAAGCAGCAGGAATGGAAATGTCTCTCTGTTGTATTCACCTGTGCTCAGTGTTCTGCTTGTGTCGTTTTATGTCTGGTAGTATCCCTAAAGCTTTACAGTAAATTCCTTTTAATGATGGCTTGAAATGCTTGATATTATCTAATGTTTTATGAGAAACACCCAGACCAGAATACAAGTCTTGAAAGGTTTGAAAAAAAAAAAAGAAAAAAATGAGACAGAGGTTTTAAGTTTAGAGTTTCGGATTGCATTGGAATAATTTCTCTTAGAGATGTGCATTGTGGCTTTAAGGTTTCGAAACTATGGCATCTAGCTTCAAGGTACTCTTGATGTTTGCCAGAGCATCCTCATCACTATGTAAGCTATTTCTTCTTGTCTTCCTGTAGCACTGAGGAGAGAGGAATATGCAGTGTTTTTATTTCCACAGGTGGGTCTCTGCATGCTGGGTTTGCTGCTTGTGGAACAAGAGTGCCCTGTAAGATTTCGTCCACCCTCTGGAGGGATGTGCATGTCTCCCTGTGGAGGCAGAGTACACTCCCCAGGCTCTCCTTGCTGGTGGGACTGGAATGATCTGAATTTCAGCTGAGCATTAGCTGCAGTACAAGTGAGACAGTGCTGCAGAGAGGGAGGGATTTGCTGAAGATAAAACTGCAGATTTTACAGAGGGTGTCCTCGATGAGGTGCAGGGTCCCTGTGCCTACAGCTTGCACTGCCTCCACAGCCCCCTCCTCACAGCTGTGGGTGCAACATCTCAGGATAGGAGCTAGGCTCAGGGAAAGCACACATCCTTGTGGCCTCAGGGCACCCCCAGTCTCCACGTGCTCCTCCTCAAAGCCAGCTTGGGCAAGGAGGCAGAGCTGGCTATTACCTGAGATGTGAAGAGGGTAATAGGGACGATTAGCCCAATAAAGAGCTGGGACACCTTGGCACTATGCAGCTCTCCCAAGGGTCTGGTGTGCACTCGTGTGCCACGGGGCTATGTCCCAAATCCTGGCCCACTGGCAAGGTCAGAAGGCCCCAAAAGCCAAAGGAGTCCTGGATTGTAAGCACACTGTTGTTTCCTGTCCCAAGTTAGCACTGCAATATTATTTAAATTCAGCACTTTCCAGAAATGTAGCTTTTGCTAATGTTTATTTTGCTCGGAGAAGAGTTCCCTTTTTTGGTGCTGCATTTTTCTGAATTCCTATCCCTTTTGGAGCACATCAGCTCCTGAGGGTGAACCAAGTCTCCTCCTAAGCAGCCTGACATATTTGCCTGACACTTCTCACTGCCCCATGCGTGCCTTGTGTGTGCTGCCTGCACCCAAGCACAAAGCTCAGCCAAAGCCCATCCTGCTTGCCCTCTGATAAGCCAAAAAACTGTGAGTGGTGGCTTTGGCTGAGCAGGATCTACTGAAAAGAAGACTAAAGCCTAGAAAATCCCAACACCTTTCCCTGTATCCCTGTTTGTCAGCAGAGGGATGGATGCAAATGTGGTGCGTGCGCTGCAGAGGTGAACCCTGCAACTCTGCCCTGTGCAGGGGCGTCTGTGCAGCTGTCCTGCAAGCCAAACTTGTGCTGCAATAACACAGAGCTAATGCAATTTGTGGGGTTCCAGCGATGAGCATTTGGCCTAAGATGTAAATTCAATAAATGGGGAGGGGGAAAATACATACATACATATATATATTTGTACATACAGATGTATTTTTTTTTTTTTTGCTTCCACTCTTGCTTATCTCAATACAGTTAAAAAAAATAAAATCCCCAAGTTTCTATTGGACTTTGGATGAAGCAGAGACAGCATATTTTCCCCGTCTCTCCTGAAGCATCACACCCCACTTTGGGAACTTCATTTATATGCACATCATATTCAATCTGACTGACTCCTACTGTACCTTTGAACAGATCCAATCAGATACCCATATGCATGTAAATGAGGTTCCCAGAGCTGCGCTCTCTGTGCCGAGGAAGAGGAGTTAAAGAGCAGCTCTTCTTGAAACTTGTTACGGTGACAATCTCATCCTGCAAAACACAATAAAGCTTTCCCCATCCCCCCAGCCCTGTTCCCCAGCCCTTTGCTTTTCTCTCTGCCACACACGTCAGGAGAATGCCCTGTAACTCACTTTTCCAGGCTGAGGTAATTTATTTAAACATGGATTATTTGAAAAAAAATGGGAAGGGATACAGGGTTTGATTTTAATCCCTGCTAACACAGAGGAAAGAATGCTCGTGTCACAACTCAGTGAGTGTAAAAATTAAAAAAGGCTGAGACTATTGTTTGAAAACAGGCAAAATAATTAAAATTATTATGGAATAATCACATATCACACAACAACCTCCCACTCTTCTGAGCAACAATCCAAAACAGCTTCTCCAAAGCAGGCCCAGGGGCAGAGGTTCTGTATATCATTCAAAGACCATCTGTCATTCAATTCCTGTAGCCCCTTTCCACTATTCTAAGGGCAGGCTGAAATTTAGTCCTGGCATTTCTTTTTCCATTTGCTAACAAACAGCAGTGATGGCAGATAAATATGGCAAACAATAGGTGTTTGTAATGAACTGGAAAGGGATATGGATTTTTGGAACCGGCACCAAGAAGTTCCCGGTCCCGCGTGATGCTCTGGGGACCCCCAAAGCCTGGTTCTGCCATGTGGCTGCACAGACAGACATCTGCAGGCTGTGTTAGGCTTTCAAGAATTCAGCCAACCTGCTAAGGGGCTGATTTAAATAAGATCAAATTTAAGAAAAAAAAAAAAAAGGAAAGACTGAAAGCTAATTCCATTCCAGGGTAGGATAAAGAGGGACACAAAAGGATCATGGATATACAGCACAGGCAGTGCAGAAAGCTCCCTGTTCTAACAATAATCTCTATTTTTTTTTATTCTCTGCTTTTCTTAACTCATTCAGCATTTCCCATTGATTCACATAAGGGAAAAGCAGCAATGGATTCTGCTTTTATGCTGTTCTTTGGGAAGTCACGCGTGTTAAATGCTATTTAAACCAATGCTCATTTTATATTTATTTATTGTTTGGAGACTGAAAATGAAGTGTGATTGTGCAGAGTCAAAGCCGAATGACAGAATTACAGCTGCACACCCCTTGAATCGATACCGTTTCCTTTCTCAAATTAACTCTCTGGGAAGTGCTCAGTTGCTGGCATCAGAGTGATGCAAGGACACTGCTGGAGACGAAGGAGGATGTGGGAGCATGATGCCTTACCTCTGTTCTGCCTTTGAGGAGCCACCTGGGCAACAGGAATGCCTTCATCATGTGCAACAAATGAGATGGAGGGGCAAATAATGAAAAGGGTGCAGCTGGGCTGTTGAAGATCCTGGTGTTGGGAGGACACCCTTCAACACCCAAGCCAGCAGCAAGGAGCCTTTGTTTTCCTGGGTTGCTTTTCTGGTTTGTGAGTTTGGAAGACAGACCAGGACTGAGGTGGACCATAGCCCAGAGTGGTTCTGGACTCATCTGGACGTAGCTGGCAACCCATTCCTCCCTAGACAGAATTACCAGGAAATCTGTAACATATCACATAGGGACTGGGATATGATGGCCTGCGTCCCCATCTTGATGCTTGGCTGTGACATCCTGCCCTGTCTGGAAAGGAAAGGGCATTCCTGTATGGCACGAACTGCTGTAGCCCACAGCTGGGCATGGGCAGGGCTGAGCTGCAGTGGGTGGGTGAGTGGGAGAGGGGAGGCTGGTCTACACACCCTTGTCCACCACAGGCATGGGGGCCAGGGGAAGGGGAGCCCAGCCTGACTCCCTGTGCTCTGCAGCACTGCAGGAAGGAAAGGCCAGGTGAGGATTTGGCCACTTGCAGCCTCCATCTGTTGCCCTTTCCACCAGTGCCTGGGGCTGGTCCAGCTGTTACCATCACCCAGCAAACCCATCCATGTGGGCTCAGCCACCTGCACTGGCTCTGCCTTTACCCCACACAGAGGTCAAGGGCCAGCTCCAGTGGCCTGCCCCAGCTGGGGTGGACCAAAAAAGCTTGAAAACAGAGGAGGTTTTGCAATTGTCACCTTTTTGCAATAATTTTCTTGCACACATAAATAAGCCAAGTTTCTCCTGTGTACTGGGAAGGGAGAGCATGACTCCTTTGATTCTGCCTCTATTTTTAGATGCTAGGAAGTCTTGGGTACAGTGGGAAACAATAGAGGGAGACCATGTATTTACAAAGATACAATCTGGGTCTGGTATAAAATTGGACTAGTTTTCAATTTTAATATAGATTCTAAGCAAGCCTTCTAATGGTGTCTCTAACTATAAAGTATGGATAATTCTTAACAACAGGTGTGCTATCAGGCTTAATTAATTAATGTAATGTAATTAATGAGAACTTGAAAGCAAGGTGACATGAAATGCAAACTAGTGCTATAGCAATCAGTCACTTTTTCCAAGTTGATTGTCTTTGCTACCACTAAAATGCTCCTCTAGAAGAGCTTGTAGCTGCTTGTTTGAAAGTGGAAAATGATAAGCAGCATGTGTGAAACAATATGCTCTTAATATTGCACTTTGTGAAGAACTGATGACTTTGTTAGATGGCTTGCAGATGCCTGAGAGAGGACCCTGACCTTCAGAGCTTTCTATACTGCCTTTTTATAGCTTTTGCCCATGACAAGAAAAAGAAAAGGCTCAATGTTTCTCAGAGCTGGGACAAGGGATCGTGTTAGACATTTGGATTAGAAATTATGACTGGAGCTATGAAATTTGTTGAAGACAAGACTGTAGGGCTCCAGATGAGCTAGGATCAATGTGTAGCAACACGGAACAATATGCCAGTGGCTCCCTCAGATCCACTTCCAATCGCTCCCCATGTGGCATTGTCATTTCACCAAATTATCTGAGTATGGCTGTGGCTTCTCAGCAGAAGGAAGAAAGGACATACACCAATCTGTCTGTGTGTCTATTCATCAGTCAGTCCTTGGACCTCCTGGTTTTCATGGGGAAAACCTTGTACATATCTAATGGTAGATAGCCACATATTTGGGTACAGGGCATGGTATAAATAAACTGATAAACCACCTTGTTTTTCCTAAGCTTTTGCATTACTTCAAGAGAACAACGAGTTATTGCTACTTACCTATGCTAAATGAGCAAGAGATGAAACTTCCTTGACAGTCCCCTGGGCCACCTCCATACCTCATGATCATTTTCAAAGGGTATAATTTACATGAGATTTTTTTTCCTGCCTTGTGAGCCATAAATTTGTAGGGAGCCCCTCTGAAAGACTTACTGCTTTTGTGAGGCCTCAGATGAAGTCAATCAAGCCAACCAGTATAAAATCCAAGCTCCAATTAATTCCATCCCTGAGGACCACGTTGTTTGCTGTTGAATGCAAGGTCTGTGGGGCATGGGCTATCTCATTCCTGGATGGAGAGGGCCTATGTTGGACAAGGGGCATTTTTCAGTCCACAGCTTGAGTAGCCGTATGTGCTCTCTAAGGAGGAGGAGATCATTCACAGCAGTGTGAGTGTGCCATACAGGCCCTTAGAAAATGATAAATAAATGGCTGAGGGGTTAGTTTCCTTTTTTCCTCACTTGCTACCGTCTCTGCTTGCTACATTCAATTATTTTTGGAAGCTGCATAATAAGCAAAATTGTACATTTCAGTGTTCCCAGACCAGATTAGAGAGGATTAAGCATCAAGGGGTGGCAGCTGGTCAGTTTATTGCCCATTTTTAATGTGGAAATGTTTCTAAATGAAAAAAATGAAAGGTGGGAGATGGTAGCAAACTCAGAGTCTTGCATCTGCTCTCCAGAAAGCCAGCACATCCATGGGGAGGGGATGAAGGGCATGCATGATAGGGCAACTTCACGGAGCTGGTGCGGTAAGAGGCCAGGCTGAGTCATTCACAGCAGATCTAAAATCGGGATAGTTTTAGTCAGGGGCCACAGGGAGCCCTGGTGTTCACCAGGGCTGTCAAAATGTTGGTACTGAGTCTTGTGCTTGCACACAGCCATGTGCTGGTGGCGGTGGTGGCACCACAGACCCTCACTGCCAGGACGGGAGGCTCAGCCTCTGAGCTCCCTGACCTCTCGTTGGAGACCGGCCACATGAGTGTCAATTAGTGCTAATTGTGAGGGCTTTCGTTTGTCATGTGGCCACCTGTCCTCCAGGAGCCAGGCTGAGACCCCGGGCAGCCTGTAATGAGCAGCTGTCAGCCTCCAGCCACGCTCACGCTCGCATGCCCAGGGCTGCATCTGAACACTCCTCAAGGTGAAAGCGTACGGACCTTGTTCCTGGGAAATATCTGTGTCAGCCCCATCATGTCTTAAGTGTAACCTATATTTTAAGGGAATAGAAATGTGTCTTGGATTTTTTTTTTTATTTGGCTAATTAAATTACACCCACCTCTGTAGTTCCAAGATGTGCATTAAAGAGTGTAATTAAATGAAAACTCAAGTCACTAATTAGAACAAATCTTGAAGGGATACATTCTCCCAGTGATACTCATATAACCTTTATATGTGAATGATATGCATCTTGGCACTGCAAAATATGTGGTTACCCTTATGCAAGACTTTTCTGTAACAATAAAAAATAATACAGAAGAAAATTTCAGAGGTCAATCTGATTTCACTGCTGTGCTCTTTGCTGAAAGGCGTTGTTCTAGAGTGTATCTTCTGAAACACTCCAGTAGGAACACAGGCATTGATGTGTGGATTGAGGGTTAATGTCAGTGTGGGAAACCTTGACACAAAATCCTGCAATGTGCTGAGGAGATCTAGTGCTGCAGCCCTGGGTATGGTAATTCCCAGCACTCCTTCTTCCTCCTGTCTTTCTGGTGAGGCTCTACTGCCTTTATGCCCCCTGGTTCCACAAATATCCTTTAAATGCTTTCAAAAACCAGTCCTATAGCCAAAATGTCTGTGTGTGTACACGTATAAGCAAGGCTTCCCAATGCCCAGTGTAAGGCTCCTATTTCAAAGAAGAAGTGCAGCTCAGAGGCTGGCAATAACACACTAAGGTTTTCCACTATTACTAATTGTGAGGGTGTCCAAAAGTCCTGCATTGTCATACGTGAGGGGACACCAGTCTTTTTGTTCTTCTTTTATGTTGCTCTGGGGCACTGAGGAGCTGAATGGATATGAAAGTGGAGGCAGTACCTGGTCTGCAGTTTCCTCATGAAATTTTAGGGCATGTCTGGGTAACACTGCTCCAGAAATGAGAAGGAAATTTTTGGCAGCCAGATGAGGTAGAAATATCTGTGGATAAGTGTGGGCCAGACACTGACCTGATGGTCCTAGACACTGGGAATCGATCACCTTGGCAGAGGAGGCGATGACACACTGTGAAACTCCACTTACAGACAGGGAATATGGGCTGCATTTGTTATGCAGGGTAGCTGTCTCTCTGGGACCATGTTCAGAGGGAAAAAAAAGAGCATCTCTCTGCCTTTGCTTTTTTTCCAACAGCATGCCAAGAATAGCTCTGCAGGGACTGAGCAGAGGAAAGCTTTTGATTGATGGTGCCTTACACATTTAAGAGTGATTTCATACAGGAGCCTGATTTACTTGCACATCAGTTCTAGAGAAGGGCCCAGAGCAAAGCCCTGGACTCAGACACCCCAAGCTTTTAGGAAATTCAGAAGGGGATCTGAATTTTCATGTATAAATTGCCTTGTACCAATTCTTCCTTTAACTGTGAATCTACTCTCTCCTTCTATTCCTTGCTCCCTAAGGCCGCTTCCCAATAAACCATCTCCAGAGTAATTCAGGATGCTGAAGCCATTGATCACCCTGTAAATCTCACAAGGCTGAGCACGCTCCAGCCCTGTGTGACTCACACTGCTGGGACTGAGGCCATGCCCTCTGGCTGGCACAGAACACCCTGGACAGAGCAGCAAGCTTTGCCCACGGATGGTATCTCTTACCTGCAGGAGCACACACTGAACCTCAGTGCAAGGACTACAGATGCAATTGATTTCTGGTTTTGTTATTTGTAGGGCATTTATGTCATTGCTTTTACTGTAAAATGCCAGGTGATTCTAAATGACACAAACTAGAGACACTTTGTGACATGCAAACACACAAAATTACATGTAGAATCGTGTGTTTGAGTATGTAATGAAGACAGCTGCTTCATTTACAGATATATTTTATACCTGATTGTTGAAATTAATGCCCTTATACTTAATGTTTACTGTAACAAGCTGCCTGAAATACTTTTTTTTTTGTCCAGCATGGGCATGGAATCAAGTATTTAAATGAGCATGGAAAATGATGTCTAAAAAGAAGAGTGATTATAAAAAGGGTTAGAGTGGGCAGTATTTGCAGTCTCATTTATCACAGTTGCTATCTTTGCACAGCATAATAAACGCAAACCTTAATCCTATTAATAGTAACACTTGTGCAGCAATGTGTACTGCTGGGTGCCAGTGCTTTTACAAAATACTCCCCCCATGAATGCAACGAGGCTGGATTGCCAAACCTTTATCTATGAAGGCTGTAAGGCTGGTGAAGTATCTTATCTACTCACTGTATATTTTCTGTCCTTTTGCTGTGGTGGATTTTTCACTTTCCTTGCCAAACTTGTAGGAACATCAATCCCCCACTGCCTTCTTTGTCCCAGCTACCTGCATTTCCCAGTGTTTGTTGCAACTCTAAAGTATGGAGGCAGACACCATCCTTTTAAGTATACCTAGCCTTTTAGAAGTAAAAGCTACTGGGAATTTTTTTAAAAGGAACAGTTTTATATCAATTTTTCATATGAAATGTATTGAACTAAATGACCTGTTTTTCTCCAAAGCTGCTGAGCTTCCATATTTGAAGCTGATGGAAACCATGGTAGCTCAGAGACCTCAGATAAGCAGCCAAAACACAATGTGGTCTGTAATTTTTCTAGTCTTATTATGGAGATGCTAATTTTTTCCCCCCACTTCAAATCTCTCTGAGCTAAAGCAAAGCCTGATGGAAGAAACTGTTTTATTCAGTTTAGGTGAGAATTGGGAAGGTTGATAGAAAAGACACCTTCAGTAAGATGCAAGATAATCAAAGTCTGGGTAAATATTTCATTCTTCAGACGTTACTAACAGATGACTGCTGAAAAAAACGTATGGAAAGGAAAATATTTCTAGAAATCCAAACCCCTTGTCTACAGTATTGCATCAGCAATATGGCCTGACTCAAGTTGCTGGAGGGTCCAGGCATGGGCTGGGACATTGTGCTTAGAGACTACAAAAGCACTGAAGAAGAGAGTTTCTGTCTACAACGTATAGACAAAAGACCAGGAGACACAGGTACAGACAGACTCAGGACCAGAAATACTGGTCATCAAGAAAAACAGAGGTGCCAGGAAAAGTGAAGGAAATCAGGTTTTGTGATGCTGCATTTGAAATGGAGATGGAAGAATGCAAACAAGCCCCTGGATGCCCAACCATACAGAGCTCCTTTTCATCTCTTGCACCATCATCCCCAGAAACCAAGTGGATCTGGGCAGGATTGAGGATTACAGGTCATTTTTCCATCAATGTCACTTGTAAGGACACCTAAGGATAGTGCTGCCAAGGAACAAGGAGATAGCTATGGGAAAAGACTGGAAAATTTGGCTAGTGGGAGGACGACACAGGAGGAGGAAGAGGAGCAATCAAACTCAGGAGGTACTGACTATAGTCATGAGAGTAGGGCACATACTGTCTGCAAGTCTTGGGAGGAAAGACAGAGATTTATCACTTTTGTGCATCAAAGGAACTGCATAGATCAAAGAGGATGAGAATAAAGAAGGAATCTTGTAAATATATGTGTTGCAAAAATACTTCAGGTAAGGGGGCGAGCAAGGCTTTATTGCACTCCTCTACACAGTGAGGTGCTCATTTTCCAAATCCATGTGCTTTCATATGACTCACGCATCCTTTAGGTTCTCTTTCATGAGCAAAATCTTGCACAGACAGATAGTTTTTGAAACAAGATGGGTCCATGACCATACTGTGCAGATGTCACTGAAATCAGTGAGAAGTGAAGGCATTTGTCCAAAGGGAGGCTGGGGCTTTCAGCTCCAAAGTACTGAGGTCCTGATCAGGCTTCTTTGTTTGAAAGCTGAGCTCGAATAGCTCCATTTGTTCTTCTCTTTTTTCTTCTTTTCCTTCTTTGGCTTCACGTACTGCTTTTAAAACTAAACTGTGGAAAATTTTTAAACATTTGATATAGCATCAAGGAAAGAATAGCTCTGCTGATGGGAGAGAAACAGTGAGAAAAAAAGAATGTTTTTTTTCTTCTTCTGGACTGAGAATATGATAAAAGCCTGGACCTGGTGTGATGCACTGTTATTCAGCATGTTTTCTGCTGTGAGATGACAAGCAGGGGGTGGGGGGTGAGGATGGAGTTTCAGCTAATTCCATGAAACTATGCTGATTATCTGAGGTGTCAGATGTATATGTGTCAAGGAGCATTTGAGTCTTTGCTTCTTGTCAGATCATTTTTTAAATCAGGGTGCCTGGGGCCCTTCTCATAAGCAAAAACAGGATATAAGCCTTCCCCCCCAAAGATGATTATCAGTTTTAGAAGCACATTTGTATACTTTCAGAAGTCTGCTTGAAATGTAACCAGGGAACTCATTTGGGGAAGGAAACAAATGTCAGCCCAAACTCAAGGCTGAACTGCTACGCAAGCTTTATAAATTCCCCCTTTGAAAGAAAAGACAGTGGGTCAATTTTTGTGGCCAGGGAAGCTGGTACAAACTGGATTCACTGCTTACATTTACTGTACACAAAAGGTAGGAGATACACATGCTGCCTAGGAAAGGCACAAGTTAAAGTGGAAAGTGATCTACTTAAGCCAGTAATTTCTTATTATGGTGATTCTGTGATTTTAGTAGATTATATTTCCCTCTCTCTTGGGTGCTTGACTTACAGAGTCCTGTAGTTTCAGATGGCCAAAATCTGGAGGGCATAAAGTCCATGTGAGTTTAAAAGTCCAATTCTTACCTGTCCTGCTACATACTATTGATGCCTGCATTGGTTACAAGGACACTATGAAGACTTTAAGACTCCTATTGCAGAAGTGCTTCTCCAAAACTGCTAGCTCAGGCAGGTCTGAGATGCCTCTTCAAATGCTCAGCCCTGTGTAGAGGGTGGGAGTGTTCATCCTGCCATTCAGAAATGCTCTGAACTCATTTTCCAAGGGAAAATGAAGATGCACAGGTCCAAATTCTCACACAAGATGTTGCAGCTACTTGTTGTGGGCAGGCACTGGTAACCACCAGTGCTATCTGCAAAGAAGGTTTTTCCTTTGCTTCGATTCACCTGTGAGTTTGCCTAAAGGTGACTCTTGAACGTTCTTTTTCTTCTTGAAAACCTGTGTGATGAAGTAATGTTTTAGACTCTCTTCCATATATTTGGAGCCAGCTTTTCCAAGTTACTAAAATCTATCTTTGAAACACCAGGGCTCCAGCATCTTGGTACTGATGCACTTAGAGCAGGTGATGTAAATAAGCCTGTTCATCGCCTGTGCATATGCTCCTTCCCAACTCAGCCCCCACTGGTTTGGAACAGAGCAGGGCATTGCTCTGCCACTGATAAACCAAGGTCCTCCCTTCAAATTTTGTTCCCACTGAGTGTACAGGGCACTGCTGCTGCTCCTAAAATCAGAAAGTTGCCGTTTTGTTTGTGTCCTTGCCTGCCACCTTCCCTCTGGTGTTCTTTGGATGCAGTGGGACCTCTGTCACAGCCACCAATGGTCCCCCAAGGATCTGACCTCAGAGGAAATTGTGTTGGAAGGGGGAGATAAACCCATGTGGGATTCACTGAAGTCAGACTTGTTCCCCTGCCCTCTTAGGGGCCCTGCTGCCCATGTGGTGTTTGGAAGGAGCAGGAGAGTAGGGGGTCCCCTCCTGTGGTCTGGGTTCTGCATGCTGCAGAGAGGTTTGCAGCGGCATGTTCTATCTGGCAGCTCCCTTTTCTCTCATGTGTCTTACATTGTCAGTGTGCCTTTGTATGGAAAACTGCCAGCTTTTCTTTCAAATGCTTTTGAGTACTGAATACTACCCCCTACTTTAAGGAATTTTGCTTGTTAGAGCAACTGCATTTTCTTACTTATATTTTCTGCTCCCTCAAGGTCTCCTATTTACAGACAATCCATCTTTGGAATGATTCAGGATGCAGAAACAGTTGATCCCTCTATAAATCTCATGTTTCAAAGTACATGCAGGAAATATGTATGGCTCTAAAGCTGCATGTCCTGGTACATGATATTGTTTTTTATTTGAAAATCAGACTTTAGAAAATGTTAGGTCTTTTCATTTGGGAACTGGCTGAAAACACCAAAACTGTTTGTTAAAAAAATGACATTTTCTGAATTTAGAGTTAATTCTGCTTGATACACTTATAGCCTGGGAGATGGATACCTTTTGTATCTTTTCAGAACAGGCACTAAACCATCAATGGAATTTTGACTTTGTCCACAGCAATACAGCCTGCACGCTGCTCCACAAGGGTGGAACCAGACCAGGATGAAGGGCCACACTGCAAGGGCTGGCAGTGACCAGCCTGTCCCGAGGTGGTGGAGCCAGAAAGAGCAAGAGGAGTGGGATGGATCTGGTGGTTGCCGTACCCATCTCCTCTCATGGTCACCAAAATACATTCCTTGCTTTTCTTTGTCACGTGGCTTTCTTTGTCACAAGGGTCAGTTGCTACCTGCCTGGATTTCTCCTTGGTGAGGAGACTCACAGCACAGGACAGTCTTCTTCCCTCCTTTGTGTATCTCTTACCTGGCAAGTATTTGACCCATTAAGTCAGATATTTTATGGAAACGAAGAGAGTACTACAATAGCTGTCTATTTTTACAATGATTATTGAAAGGACACCTAGGCTCCCTTTGGATCTGTGATTCAGGGGTAATAATCCCTCATAGTTTCAGGTGGCCACATAGAAATAATCTTATTGGTCAAAAAACCCCAAAGCTCGAACCCTGCAATATGGAAAAAAAATGGAAATATTTCATGCGGCCATATACCTGTTAGCACTGTTTTCTTGAATTTAACACTGCCAGGGTCATTCATAGAAGAGCCTTTGTGTCACACCTCCATTGAATAATAATCTTTGACGTGTCTCCACAATCTTTCTCTTGGAGGAGTGGAAGTAAAATCTCTGTCCACAAAAGGGAAAATACAGTGATCAGAGGTGGCAAAAAGCAACATGGATGACATACTTTTTGTACATGCCCTAAGTACCATTTAAACAGTGTAAAATAATCTATGCTAGTTCATTTGGCAGCAGGACAAACACAGTCTTAGCCACTTACAAAAACTATCTGAAAATAGCTTACACTGATGATGATGAGAAAGAATATGACTGTTTTAAAGGTTGAATTTACCTGGTTAGTAAATGGAAGATAGTTGTCACTTGGGACTTCTCCAATTAATTCTTTAAATAAAAAAAAATATATATTTATTATACCATGCAATTTTAAATTGTTGATCACTTAATATTGCCCATCGAATTTTCAAAAATGTAGATTTCTTCTTCAGATCCAAATGTTTGTGCTATACTAATACAGATGTCTCAGCTTTTGTTAATTAAAAAAAAGAAACATAAAATGCTGAGAGAAAGGGTTTTCAGATATTGCATCTTTCAGGAAAAATGGGAAGTAAGAATTTTAAAGTCTCAAGAGAGGTCATTTATTCCAACACAGCAGCATTTTAATTTTGGATAACACCTTATATGCGCTGGCTACTGTTACAAAAAATAAGGAAAATACCTTTCTAGAGTGGAAGATGAAGTAAATGCACAAAAGATGAGTGCACCAGGTAGGAACATTGCAACAGCTCCCAAAGGAAACCCCACCACTCTGAAGTGGGTGCAAAACTCTGTGAAAGCACTGGGACTCAGATTTCCCTCATGCTTTCCTTTCACATGCAGGAAAACCTGCCTGGCAGCAGCATTGCAAGTCAATGTGCTGACACAGTGAATCATGGCATGAATTTATTTTGACACTCCTTCTGATCCTGTAGTATATTTATAATTTAAATTATAAACTGTGGGGAACAAGTATTGTGTCTTTTAAAAGCAGCATTCAATATGCTAATGTGTTCAATAAAGAACAGGCACACTCACAGAAATAAATGTCTCCTTGTTTCATATATGCTTTGTCAGGTTACGGATACATTAGCAATACAATTTTTTATTTTTTCACAATGAATTGCTTTTTGTAAAGCAATAAAAACACTACTGAGGACCCACTTCACTCCAGCATCTGAGACCTACATGTGTACTGGACGGTGGATCTTCTGATTTCTTTTTTTGGCTTGGTCCCTGTTCATCAGGCCTTTCCTGCCTATCTGGTCAGCATCAGTGAACGTGCCCCTGCTTCATTATCTCCCAGGCACAATTAATCTACTGCAACTTAGAGGCAGGAAAAATCTTACCAGCAGTAAGGCATTTTAAACCTCAGGAATCCAGCTCCATTAAGCCACATAGGCCAGAAAATTCAGTCTCCAGAAAATTCTTAGTGATCCAATAGATAGACAATTTTGGAAAGCTTCCTGGAGACCCAAAGGCTTGGGTTTTTTGGTTGGGTTTTTTGTTTCTTTGTTTGTTTTCCTTTTAATTTTTCTTTTCATTGGAAATTACAACTTCTCTCTATGACCAGGGAATTGAGAGAGGTATGGAACCAAAAAATGTTCATATGGCAATGTGATGGTTCCAGACAAGTGGTGCTGGTAACCATAATGAAACTTTAGTGTTACATTTATACCTATAGAAATCTGAGTGTGTGCATCTGTGGGAGGTGATGGGGAGAGAGAGGGAAATGCAGAAATACAATTAATTTCAGTAACCTCCACAGGTATCTCCCCAGCTGACATATATATTCCCAGACAACAAGGAATGTGCTGCAGATTAGAGTGATGCATAATTTCCTTTGCCTTTGCCAATGCCCCCAGCTCCATGCACCAGCACGTAGCTCCTCACCTTCCACAGAGCTCAGAGTCAGGCTCTGCTGTCTCTCCTCAGTGCACACAGTCTCAAAGACGCTCATTTTCCCCATCACTCCGGCTGTAATTCTTGCTTTCTGCTTCCCCTGCGTGATCACCTACTATGCTCTCTTTTCCTACCAGCTTCCTTCTCTTCTGTCCCTCTCACAGCCACTGATCCACATCTAATTTCCCTCACACCTCCCTGTGTCTCTGCTTACATTAGCCAAAATTGCCATTCCTCCTCAGTGATGCAGGAGAAGTGATGTCCCTGTGCATCAGGTAACCTCAAGTAGCTTTTTCTCCCACTTGTCCAAAGCATTCCTAGTTGTGATAGCTCACTTCTGCTACCTTCATCTACTCTTTTGGCACCACACTATCCTGCATGGACAGTGGATAACATGTGAAGTGACCTCCTTGTTCAGCACGGAAGCCCTCCTCTTCCCTCACCTTTCCACACGAGTATCCATGACTCTGTTATCCCCCGGTTAAACTGTAAGCCTGTCTGGGCAGGCAGCCTTGCCCCCGGGGCATCCCTGGACCACGAAGGCAGAAGTCTCTGACTACTTAGAAACATCAGCAAAAGTATTTTCCTACAGGCTTCTAGACATTGTGCTACCCTTGTAAAAACAGATGCTTACCAGATACATGAAATTAAAGCAGCCCCATAGGAAAGAGAGCCCGGGGCACCCCAGGCAGGGAGCCTCCCTGCTGACACCCAATTTGTGCATTAGAGGGTGATAAGCAGGAGATGCAGCGCGGAGCCACGCCGGTCTCCCGGCGCTTTTGTTGTTGTTGTCGCAACATGGTGGAGAATATCCAGACGTGCCAGTAAGTCGAGGAACAATCTCTTCATATTATGCCAGCTCGAATACTAAACCGGCTTACAGACACACATCTGCATGATCCTAACCTTCCCTCATTACAAACACAGTAGGGATTTACTTGCACCGCACTAGCTGCATGGGGCCAATATTTTTATCCAACAAAATCACATATTGTTACCTCCATACGTACAGGGGAAACAGCATGAGTAATGGAACCTTTAATCCTCATTTTTCAAAATTAGATTATAGTTTTACCTTCACTTTCTCTTAGTTTTTAAATCTCTCCCAGTGCCCAGCACTGAAGATGCTGCTCTCCCTCTGATCACATTCTCTGGTGGCTCCAGTCACAGCTGGCTGGAAGGGGCTGCCTATGCAGATCCAGACCACTGGAGACTGCCTGTGTCACCTTCTGCCCCCTTCCTTGTGTCCCTCGAAGAATTAGTTTAATCGGAGCAGATAAAGTAAATGCCACATAATGTAAAATTAAATTAAAACCTATATGCAGCAACAAAGATAGTATTGAGATGTATCCATCACGCCTCCATATCTCTGCACTTGCAGATAAACAGAGAGATTTATAAGAGGTTTATAAGTTCCTGCCAGAGAGTACCAGAGGCTGGCAATATTGAATTAAGCTGCACATATTTTTCAAAAGATTTTTGAAAGTAGTGTGGTCTGCACAGTGCAGTGTTTTGTACCTCCTGCTATGCTCTGGAGTGAAACACATTGTACAGCATAACACAGTGGATGCTGCTTTAAGGTACAAAGCAAAATCATTGTGTGATCTACTCAGTTGCCTCACGCTCCATATTGTTTTAGCCAGCACAGGTGTTCAGCAGTGCTGCCATGTAGTATTCTTGAGGATCTCTTAGTAAGTTCCATTTAATCACTGTAAAGTAATTATTCTGCAAACTGCAGTCTGCTAGGAAGAAATAGACACCCTTACCTTACCTAACCACAGCAGCAACCATTTTTTGGTCCCCTGTAACAATGGCTAGGGTGCTTCCTTTGGCCTGAAAATTGCCACGTTTATTCTGATAGGAACAGAAATTATTGCTGGAAGCTTTGAACACCCTGTGCCAAACTGGTCTTGAATTAAATGTAAACAAAAGCCACCTGATTGAGGCACCTTCTCTAATAGGAATGTTTGTATCATCATGCATTAATTATAATTGTTTAAACTGCAAGATGTGGTATGGATCTGCAGCAAATACCTGAAGACACCTTTATGTTACTCACTTTACAAACATTGAATAAAATTATGGTCCTCCCCTATGTGTCAAATGATCTCTTTCATTCACATACATATACATTTAGGACAGTGGATATATAGTATACATGTGTGCAGCATCACAGTGTACAGTGTCTCAGTGATTTTGCCTTTGTCGTGTTCATCTCCTGGTAGCCACAGAAAAACACTCTGGTGGGTCAAAAGGCCTTGGGACAGAAGTCAGGTTCTTGCCCTGGGTGTGAATTCCTGGCCTCTCTGACGCACTTCAAACACAAACCAATTGGTCCAGAGAGGTCACTCTTCCCTGCTGCATCAAGAAATCAAGTCTATGTCCAGGTCAGAATTACTTCTTTATCTGTAAATGGCAACCTGGGCCTTTTGAATGTGCTTAGTGCCCTCCATCTCACTGTCCATTCCCCTCAAGGAAAGTTGTGTCCCTCGCTGCCACTTCTCTAGAAAAGCATGCAAACTTCTAACATGTTTGAATTTTTCAAACTGTACCTTGTGCTCAAAGTGCTAGCATGCCTGTTATTCCTCATGCCTTTGCTCCTCCTAGGCATTTTTGGGTGTTTGAGTGCTTCTTGGTGTCTGCCAGAGCCTCCACAGTGGTAGCTGGCCTGGATCTCAACTTGCCAGAGACTTTACTCCTTTTCCCCCCCTTTCTACTCTTAACCCCCTGGGCAATTTTCACTCCACTCCTCATATCCCTGCCCTCTTCCACCACCTCCACAGAGTTCAATCCCTCCCAAGACAGGCAGCACAGGGAAAGCAGCCTCGTGGGCAGCAAGCACATCTTTTCCCTTGCCTATGAGCACAATTGAACATCTGGGTCACAGCAAAGCCCCAGATCCTTCCAGCAGCCACAGCCTGCTCATGCCCTCAGCCTCCCCAGCAGAGACAGCCATAAAAAGCCATTTACTCCATGAGTTGATAGGTGTTCACCCAGGATCACCTGTGGATCACTGCTGTGGGATTTGTAAGCTGAACTCTAATTAACTTAAAAAGCATATTAAAAAAAAAAAAAGTTGCAGGATTTGAACCAGGAAGCCTCATGAAAGCAGATTGCATATTTAATTTGCTCTGTCAGACAATAAGAAGATCAAATGATTTAAACAGTTGATGTGTTGTGAAAACATATCCTGTCGCAGCTGGGATGTGGATGGAGTCCTAAGCATTCATTTCCCCTCAGAGTCATTCCCCTCTCTGTTTGCTGTGACACCATGGAGTTTGGAGTTTAATGTGCTGGTAATTGAAAGATGCTTCTCTCAATATGTTTCAAGACAGATTTTTCAGAGAAAGACACCCATTGTATTTTCAATATGTGAGATAATGCCATTAATTTCTTAAACCCCAGTTTTGTCCTCTGCCTCGTCCCCTCGGTAAATCATCAGTAAGCTTTGTTTACAGCTTCAGTTTTCTATGCATATCCTGCTTCAATTTTTTACCCATATCCTGGGTTTTTTTCCCCCTCCTTTTCACTTTCCTCCAATTCTTTCTGCTTCTCGCCATCTTTTCTTTCCCCTTTGAATCCAGCATCCCAGGAAGTTCAGTGAGCATGCCCTACTCAGTATTATTCATGCAGGTGTCTTTCAGGACTCTTTTAAACATGCTGTGAGGAATTGAGTTCACTCTTGGGCAAAGGTTTCTGAGGAAGGTGACTTTTATTACTCAGATGCACTCTGCAGAATACAGATAAACTTCAGTGCTCCCCTCTAACCCTCCATCCTCTTCTAGCACTCCCAGCACAGAGAGTTATCTTCATTAACAAGTTCAAATCAGCACATACTTGCAGCATCAGTGGTCAGCGAGCACACGTTTTACTCGGTCTGTGAGATGAGCTGAACGGCTAAGTTACTTTCCCTGGTCAAAAACATCCTCTTTCCTTAATGGAACAGCTTAATTATTCCTTCTTTCTCCTGGTCCTGGGGGACAGATTATTGAAGACAGATGGGCAGAGAAGTGTGCATACATTAGCGGGTGAGGCTGGATGCAGCCGTTCCGTGGATGGGAGGGCCGACAGCTGCATGGTCACATCCAGACACCCGGGAAATTGCCTGAGCCTAGGGAGCATGTGTGGAGCACTGGTGACCCCGTGTTGCTCTGATGCCTTCAGCTGGGGGCTCACAGTGGCGCATGTGCTTGCACATGAAATCCTGCACGGCTCCGCAGGCTTGGCCACGGCCATCAGACCTGTGCAGAGGTGCAATCGCACAGACATGACTTTTTAAAAAAGTAATCTCTTTGCATCAGCCTCATGTTCTCCCTTCCCTGTTGTTTTGTGACAGCCTTTCAAAATTGAGGTTATTGCTGTCTCTTTACTTGTTCGTGTCCTTCTGCAAACTCTCTGAAGCCACTTGTGGGGGAAGTGGCATTGCCTTCCTGTGAACAGGGAAGGCAGTAAGGCTGCCATCAGAGCCCACCTGAGGAGGGGAACCTAAGTGCTTGATGCTCAGTTTCTGCAGCTGGATTTTGGGCTGTGCTGAGTAAGGAAATGTGATACTAATGTTTCATGTTTAAGGGTAAATCCAGTATGATGATAACTATATTATGATCCGTGCTGTGAGTGGCAGGGCTTCTGCCATTCTGGTCTGGCAGGTCATTAAGGTGGAGATTTTAAAGTGCCCAGATGATTTAGGAACAGAAATTCCATTAGCTGTATGGTTTATGTTTCTTGGCCCATTCACCACTATTTAAAATTTGTGGCATTTTGTGAGTGACCTTCTTAAATGGTATCTTACTCAAGCACCAGTGGTAACCATCACTTGTGTGCAGCTGAAACAAGGCTCGAGCTCCACAAGTCACAAATTCTCCCCACTCTGTGTTTGTAACTAGAGTCAGCCACTGCAAAGTCTCATAACTAACTTCAAACATTCATCAGTCGTGAGGGGGACTCAGCTATCCAGATCTAAGAGCCTGTTTACCTGTGCTGTGAGATTGCTTCAGTGCGTCTCTATAAAAGTGCAACTGTGCTTTGATAGTGCAAATGATCAGGATGATGAAAGTGCATATCATCAGGATATCAAGTGCATCCATTGCACTGGTGAGGGGCCCCCACATTTTTTTTCCAGGCTGTGTCTTGGGAGCCCACTGGCTCATCACTGAGTGATGTGTAAGAAATGTGCTTCATGTCATCCTGTGTGACACGACACGATGAATCCTTTATTGGGAAACTCCTTGGGATGGATGGAGGGGCCATGCTCCTTCTTGTCTCAGTGCAGCGCCTAAAAGCAGTTTCCCAATCTGTAACTAGGATTATGACAAGAAGCAACCAAAAGAGCAAATACTCCAAGAGTTAGCTCAGACAGTAGCAGTGCTCTCTAGCTAGTGAGCAAAGCCAAATACAGATTGTCAGCCCTCCTTTTTATTTTCCTTTTTTTTTTTTTTTTTTTTTAAATTAAGAGGACCCCATGATGAGTGGTTTCATTAATCCTCCCACAGAGATAGTTAGAAAACTTTGAAATAAAGTCAGCTGCTGGAAACCCTGTCTGGAGTCTGCGCACCCTAATTTGCATTTTGATTTCTGTGATTTAACTGAAGGCACAGGTTGTCACTGCCAAATATCCCTCACCTACCGAGGGATATACAAGGTAGAACTGCCCAAAGCAGCCTGACTTATGAGGACTGCCACAGCAACACAACCAATGCATCCCTAAACATTTAGTAATAAAAAATCTGTTGTTCTTTAGTCGCCAGGATTTAACAAGCCTAATCCCTAGGAGAGGTGATAAAAATTCATTAATCTAATTAAATACTTCTTATTGCCAAAGTGACTTTGTAGAGGAGCTTTGCTGAAGGATAAGTGCAAAGTAAAATGGAGTCCCAGCAGAGAAACAAACGTTAGACTTCAGCAAGCTGGTACACGCTTCATTAAACTCATAATTATCCTTTGGTTCTAAGTAGCTGATAATATTTAATGAGTATCCAAGATAATTTAAAGAAAATGTTTACTAATGAGGAACAAACAGTGCTATGGAAAACTGATATCTGGGGTACCATAGCCGTGTATCTTACCTGTATCTTGTATTCTTGCTTTTGTACAAGTGATTCAAGTGTTCTTTTTAAAACTGTTTTAGTACTAGCTGGTGTTGCTGGTTTCACCAAGATCCCCTGTGAACTACAAGGCACCCAAGGGAGAAAAGGATGTGCTGGGGAGCAGGCATCACTGTGGAGGAAGAAAGGCAAAATAAACCTGAGGGGGCCTAAGCACAGACTGGGGAGTAAGGATTGGGATCCCTCAGTGATGTCAGAGGGCGGTTTGTCTAGGATTCTCCTAAACATTCTGGGCTCTGAATTGTGATGGAACCTAGTTTTTGGCTCCTTGTGGGAGGTTTGTATAGTCAAGGTGAAAACCCTGCAATCTGTGTAGCTTTTATTATTAAATTTAATAGAAGATTTATTTGACTCCTGAAAACCTACACATCATTGTTGGCAAGTGAAGCAGGGTAGCTAGCCAAACACTGGTGAATTGCTTTCCTCCAACATTCCTTTACAGGCAGTGGTTTCTTATTCACTCGGGATTTATGGTTTCCAGATCAGAATATTCTGTATAGGAGATATTACATATTTTCTTTGCATTTGCATCCTGCAAAGATGCAGCTGTGTGTCTTCCCAGGACAGAAGAGTAGATCTGTATTTAAAAGATGTCAGGGAAGAAAATTAACTGCTTTGTGTGGATGCTAAGGTGATGACAAGTAGAAAATGAATGGGTGATGAGGAAGGGTTCACCACTGGAGAGTGAGCTGAACCCTTATCCACCTCTTGTGAGCGCTTTGCTTCTGCTCTGGGAAGCAGCCTACATCCTCCCCCACAGACCTGGGAGACCTGACACAGCTCCCCCTTGCTGGCTGGCTCCCACTCCTGTTTGCAAACGTGCTGCTTTGGGAGGTCTGTTGTGTTTGCTCCCCCGCAGCAGAGTGCCCAGAGTGAGCTGTAGGGTCTGTTGTGTTTGCTCCCCCGCAGCAGAGTGCCCAGAGTGAGCTGTAGGGACTCAAGTCAGCATTGTCACACTACAGAATTATTTATTTTATATGCAGCAGCCGGTGTAAAAAGGAGCAACCTGTACTCCCTGTGCCTGGCTCGCAGTCTGCCCTTTCCCTTGGGATGAGAGCTAGCCTGATTTGTCACTGATGGATCCATTTCTGGGAGCTGGCATTATTTTTACTAACACCGTGTCTCTCCCTGCTCAGTCATTTTTCTGAGGCTGTCCAACTGAAGGGACACAACCCTGCCTTAAGATAAGGATGGTTGTGCCCAGTTTGAACCAAACTTAACATGTGAGTTTTCGGGCGAATATCAGCTGCTGAGCTCTCTAAAGTCATCAAATGCTTTCCTGCAGTGTGTGGCAAACTCTGATAGCAGCCAACACTTTGAAACCAGATAGCAAACAGCAGGGCAGAAGCAGGCATAAATACAAAATTAATGTAGATATTTCTCACTTTCATCATAGCAGAAAAACAGCCTCTTTTCCAAAATGCCTGCATATAGCCTTGTGTCCCGATGGCGTACGTATATTATTGCAGGTATTTTGGTGCTGGAATGAAAGGAAATGGGGACTGTGAGGATTAGGAGACCACATGCATGTGTCTATTTTATGACTGTGATTATCTTTGTAAGGTGCTTAAATGCTGCAAGTGTAGCATCCTATAAATGGGTGGGCAGATTAGATTAGATCTGCAGTTCTCAGCAAGGGAGTTTATACCTGCTTGGCTCACTTGGAGGCTGAGTTTCTCTTTAAATGCAGTATTGCTATCTGTTTCTTATGCCCTTTATCAACTGAGTTTCCAACCGGCAGCCTCATAGGGCTTGATGCTGTATCTTTGATCTCAGATAGATTTTTGTATATAAAATCATATTTCACACCAGCTTTGCAAGCTGTTATGTTAATTCATTGGCTGTCTACTATCCTGGCTGCTATAAACACAATAAATACAGCATAAGGAATATATAAAGTAACACCCATCCATGCACCCAGTCTTGCTCCTGAAGCAAAATTCAGGACAAACCTTTCATGTGGGGGAAGGGAAGGATTTTCTTCCACATCTGTATGTATCAGATTTTCAATTTTTGTCTGATGGAAGCCTGATGATTTCAGAGGGGTTGAAAAATAGCTGGTGCTTGGTCCATAATGACTGTGCTACTGTTATATCACAGTGCTTCAGTGAAGCTGGGGCTCTCATTCAGACAGATTGGCAGAGTGCCTGGACATACTTTATTTTTGTTGAGTTTGTTGGGTTTGTAAGCAGGAATTGGATAAATTGCTCTTTTGCAATATTAGTAAGCCTTGCAACAGGTCATTGGCTTTAAAGTGGGAAAAGTGTCCTTCTGACAGCTGCCTTTCACTGTCTTTGATAGCAAGCACTGCAGTTCAGTTTCTTGTTTTGCCCCCAGAATATTCCAAACCAGCTAGCGGTCATCAGCTTCTTGAAAAGAAACTGCCTGTTCACATTTGGAGAATATAGGCATAGGGATGAGAATGGCTTATGCACTTCTTTTTCCAGGAAGGGAAAGAGTCACAAATTTGTCCCAGCTTTTTACAAGTTGGTTCCTTTCAAATTCCAAAGCACTCTTCCTATTCAGCATCTTACAGCTGAACAGATACATTGATGTGTTTACAACTACCGTGAAGGGTAGAGTTAAGTGCAACAATGATGTGAGCTTCAGAGCTCAGTGCAATATAACTTTACCCTTGTGAAATGCAATTATTTCAGCTCTTGTTTTTAAATAGTTGTTTTTCTCAGTGTGAAAGCTAAATCACATAACATAACGACATTCATAAAGATACGAGTTTTTTGTTCCCAGCAAATTTGCTTTGATTTTAAAGGGGAAATCAGATGTAAACAAAACTTTTCTTAAAATCTACTAGTAGTACATAAAACAATTATAAAAATGCCTTTCAACAAGCCAACCCATTCATGCAAGTCTAACAGGAACACCTATTCCTTTTGTTTCACATAAACACATGAGGTGACAGGTAGCACAGTTTTAGACCTTTCTGATACATAAAATTTTCTCTTTGCATCAAAATTATCATTAGTTTGAGTGAGGAAATACTGTGCAATAGCATTTAAAGTAGATTGTTATAGGCTTAAGACCTTATCCTGGCTCTTAACTCAAGGTGTTTCAGTGAGGTATCTGAAAAAAGGTGACTGCTGTCCTGTCCTATTGGAAGCTAAAATGTGTTGAAGACTGCTCATGGGTACCTGCTTTCAGAGAGGTGCAGTGTGTGCTCTGCCCCTTGCCTGCTCTGCTTGCAAGATGGGCTGTTGAGAGCTGGACGGCTTTATGTGGGCTCTGATGACCACTTCAGCTCACACAGGGAAGCAGCAGTCAAGGTAACTGAAGCAGTGAGTTTGCAGAAATACAGATGAACAGAGAAACAAAAAGCCTTCTGGATTTTTTTTTTTTTTTAATGTGGATATGAAAAAATACAGCAGTTTCAACCCTCCGAGCCTAAAACTGCACGCAAAATATCCACAAACTGGAATTTGATTACAGTGATGAAAACACAAGGAGAAAATAGTAGAATATTAATAAAAAGTTGAAACTTCAGCTGAGGAATAGATCCTTCTTACCTTGTAAATTAACCCTTTAATGTGTTTTTCATTGTTTGGTATATAACTTCTGACTTCCCCAATCAACATTTAATTATAATACTGCCAAAGTTTCAAAGGCAGCTTTTAAAAACAGCCACTGTTTCAGTAGGACAGGCTGAAGGGAAAGACTTTCTCTTCAATAATTTATGAAGAGCACATATTAAGTATCCAGTGTATGCCAGGTAATTGCACTGAGATACTAGGTTTTCACACTAGGTAAACAAATAACTATAATGGAAACCCAGCTAATTAATGGTCAGCTAAGAACAGCTGTAAGCAGTGGGCTTCGGTTCCAAAACCCAAGAGGGTTTTTGGGGTAGAAAATAGCTGCTGTGTCTTATGAGTAGACAGAAGGTTGCAAGGTTTGCTGAGATGGAAGCTAGAAGCCTATAAATAGGAAGTCCATAGAAGGGCAGAGGAAAAGATAGAGGATGCTGATGTGTGAGATGTTCTGACGCTACTCAAGGATTAAAAATTAGTGTGGATGACGGTTTGTGTGTTAAGCAGGGTGGCAAAGTTGACCTGACAGCCATGTCTCTGAAAAGTTTGAGCATGAAGGAAAATGCTTTGGTTATGTCGGCACCATGGAGAAGGGTAACAATGTGCAATATGCTATGTTCATCCACTTGATATAAAGTCTGTCTGTCCAAAGTCTTTGTATAACATAAGAACCAGGTATAGAAATATACATTTTATTTCACTGTCTGGTTTTTCCTCCTCTGTTTTCCTCCAGCACTTTAAATATCTCTCTTTCCATTCAAACTTTTATCCCATTGGCTGGGGACATAAGGAGAGGGCACTGCATCCAAAAGCTAACCATATCCAGATGCTCTTTTCAGCCCTGTCACCAGCTCACTGAGCAAACCTGGGCACATCAGCTTCCCTGCCTTCAGCCTGGGGCCAGCACTACTGCTCAGCACCCTGGGATCTGCTGGTGAGCAGCGCTGCATCAGCCCTGGATTTATTCCATCTGTTATTAATGCTGACCCTGAAGGACTGAAAGGAAGCTGCCTCTGCTTCCCTTGTGGGTCACTGACACACTGGTGAACTCAGTTTGTTTTCCAGCATCAGGTGTCTGCCTTGTCCTCTCCGTGGCCATCGGCAGGGCAGGGGGGCTGCAGCGTGTGAGCGGGCAGTCTCTGTCAGCAGGTGCTTGTGCACGTGGGACAGCACGTTGTCTGTGCTGCAGGGGCTGCTGCAAGAGAAACCTGAGGGCTTTGTAATGCCACTCCTGCATTTCATATGGAAAGTGTGTTCATATTGTTTGAAGGATTGAGTCAAACTAACCTGCAGCAGGGATATATTCATTTTTGCATATAAGACTACACAGCTGTTATGTCATGGGCACAGGATAGCATTCTCTCAAATTGTTTGTAATTCAGCATTTAAAATGATATGGTGGTGTTAGTTAAGCAATTATCAAGACCTCAATTCCAAGGCACAGAGGTTCCAGGTTATAGGTCTCATGAGTTTTATTTACTTTAATTCATGTCAGCTCATTATCAACCTCATCAGGGAGTGCAGACTTAAAAGTAAGCCTGGATCAGTCATTATTCTAGGTACACACATGTGGATTAAGGGTCTTTTCATCTATACAGTTTGGGAAAGCGGAGCAGAAATCTATATTGTTTCACTTTCCATTATTCAAATTTGTAAAATAATTTTTAGATGAGTTGGGGAGGCCATGGAGATCACTAATAACATCTCTTGTATCAGAAGTAATTTGGTTTGTAACTCTCTATGATCAGATCAAATAATCCTTTTATACCTGACCAAAATTGCTTTGTAGGGTTCATGTGCTATTGCTAATAATTATCATCACAGTGTGTCTTTGAACTATTAGGCATTATGTTATACACAGTTTTATGATGAGGGTGTTAGAACTAGAGACCTTATGTTTCTTTTTGATGGATTCCCTGAAACACAAGTACTCTTCCTGAATTGGACATAAGTGTGTCCACTATTGGAATCTCTTGCAAACTAAGTCAGCCTTTGAGTTCAGAAAGATGTCATGGTACCCTCATGGCCCCAGCCTCCTTCTGCTGGAGCTGTCCACTTGGTTTGACTTAGTCTTACTGACTTCAGGATAATAACCAACTTTAAAAAACAGGTAATCTGGTATTTAACCAACCATTATCTTTTTAATTCTGATGCACATTGTGTCAAAGAAAGAAGACAGAATCTCTAAATTGCTGTGGAAAAGTGTGAACTTCAGCTTTAATCCTTTATTTTATTTTATTTTATTTTATTTTTTTTGGTAAAACTGTGGACAAACTTCTTAATCTTTGTAAAGTTATGTCTCTGTCCCTAGAGATTTCTTGCTGCATTAAATCTCCCAGCTATGTTTCTCATTTGGGGCATCATTCTGCACAGGTGGAGAAATATGATTCTAGTTTCTTCTAGAAAGCTTCACTTTATTCAGATTTCAACATAAAACATAGTAACTGTTGGTGTGCTAGTCAAAATTTTGTAATTTATTGTCCCTGTGCTAATGAATACTGAGGTGCAGACTTTTCCTTCCCCCTTCCATTCACATGTTGATCCAAATCTGGTAAAATACAAACCATTTTGTAATTTTAACCACTATATTCATTTCAATGCAAGACTGACATCCCCATACGTGTTTATGAGATGCATCTGTCACTGTGACATTATACCTCGCATATTTTTGATAAGACTTCTACTCTGGGGTCCCCCCTGGGATTTTGCAGTCCTCTGATAGTGGATGAGCAGACCCTGGAGGCTGAAGCCTGCAGCCGGTCAGACTGCTGGATTCTAGGTGCCAGTCATATCAATGAGGGCAAATAAGACAAGCCAGTATGATGTTCTTTAAAAAAAACAAAAGGATTCAAGTTTTTTTTCCAGGAGCAGGGAATTGCAGAGTTTGAGGGGCTGCCTGAGTCTGGCTTCTGCCAGCTTTACCTTTGAGTTAAACAGCCAAAGTGTCCTATTTAAAAGCAGATGTAAAAATGAGGCGGGTAGGGAGAGATCATTTCTCTGATAATCTGGAGTCAGGCCATTTAGGCCTTAGCAGATTGTAACTGATATCTTGATTTTCTCCAGGAAGAAAATGGGTGGCCAGCACAAAGTAATGAAAGGCTTTATTACCATACGGTACCTTAGAAAGCTCCTTCATTGTACAGCGACAAAGAACTAAAAATTGCTTAATCAGATCAATCTAAAAAGGAGAAAAAAGGTTAAAAAAAATAAACAAACTGTGCCAAGAGCTTGAAGACAGAAGTAGAAAAAGGCGCAGGCTACTGCATCACAGGAGGTCCCTTCCCTCCCTCATCCTTTGCTGCACAGAAACTCTGGCTCTGAGGATCCCCTCAAGGGGATACCTTTTTGTTCTCTGTCTCTGTACTCATCCCAAAATGCAGATTCTGTCTCTGCTAAGTTGATTGCTTCTGGGTTTTATCCCGTTTGCAGCAGAAAAATAGCAGAGAAGACAACCAGGGAATAAATGCTCCTGTAAAAGCTGCAGAGTCCTGTTATGTGAGAGCCTCAGCACCAGTGCCTGGTGCTTGTTTTCCTTCACTTTTGGTGAAAAAGTATGTCAACGGATGTCAAGGTAAATTCTTCTCTTCCTCTCCTTCCTCCCTTCCCCCCATCTCTCCTCCTTCAAGTCTGTCTTTGTGTCATCTCTTCAAAGTACACTACCTGTAAAATATTGATTCACAGCAGGCTGAGCTGCCAGGTTTAGATTTCTTTTTCACTGGCAGCAATAATAAACTACTACAGACAGTGCAGGCTCAGTACCAGCCTCATCATTGCACCACAAGCACATCGGTCTGTCTTATGCGTGACTCAACATAATGAAACAAGGACCCAGAGGTATCTCAAAAGGAAGAGGGAACTGAGAAACAACCACAGGGGACATCAAAGGAGCCTAAGGAGGCTGTAAGCTGAGGATGTAGCAAGTGCCACCTTAAACAGCAGTAACAGCAGCTCTGTTTATTCAAAATAACTTGTCAGAAAAAACACAATACAATAAAACAACTGGTGCCACTTGAGACTGGAAACCTAGAATAAACAAACTCTCTCCTTCCTCTGTTCAGCTTAAAAACAGGAATACCACCCACTCCTAGCTATCTTCATAGTCTTTATGTTGTTGAAAAAAAGTGTCAGGAATGATTACAGGAAGGTAAAAAGACCCTCAATAGCTTATGGCAGTGCTAAGAAAATTGTGCCTGGTGGGAACAGTGGATAGACGTACGCAGTATATGAAATGTATTCCAGTTTGATCAGAGGCAAAGGTTTCTTGCCTTATGAGCTGTACAAAGAGTAAGGCAGAGGTTTTGGTGTAAACCAGGGTCCCATGCTGGCACTTTCCCTCTTTGATGTGCACTCACTAGAATGCTTGAAGACTCAAGTAATAAAACCAGGCAAAGGACAAATGTAAAATGTTCTTTACTGAGTGAAAAAAGATGGAGCAGGGTATTATTTTCCTTGCTGTAATATCCATATAAATACTGTTTTGTTTGTACTTGTATTTTCTTTTAACTGTGACTGTTCTAAACAGTTGTCAATTGGAAATGTCCCATGATCTCTTCTAGACTTTTCTGCCACTTGCCTTACTTTTAAAAATTTGGGGGAAGAGGAAAGAAACATACAATGCCAATAAATTGATAGGAACAGTCAATGACTCCAGCTTTGCATTCTTGTTTCCCTGAAAAAAACCAATGGTGGCTGTCTTGACATGTAGTGTTGAAGCTCTGAATGGCTGAGGCACCCCACAGATTTCACCCCTGGGATCCTACACTTCCAATGGAGCCAGAATGCATATTTGAGCCCAGAAATTATAGTTCTACAAATTGTCATCTGATCCCCTGAGCTTTCAGGACACCACCCCTTGGGAACCCCTTCCAGCAAAGGGACTCAGAGAATACAAAAAGCAATGTGGACAATAGCTTGGAAATTTGGCTGTGTCCAAACAGATACTAATGCCTGAGGGGCTTTGAAAAGCACTATGAGGAGGGATATTGCCTGGATTTAGATATCCTCAGACGTCTCTGTCCATGCCAGCCACTCCAGCATGAGCTGATGAAGAGGAAGGGGAACCTCCAGTGTTTAAGAGAGAGGTGCCCAAAAATTGTCACATGCCCTGACATTCATGTAAAAGCCTGGCTTGGTGTAAGTACCAGGAAATTACAATTTGTGTTCCCAAAATAATGAAGTTAGCTTAAGAATAGTGAGATTTAAAAAATAACACATATAAAGGACTTAGTTTCAAATACTTTGCAATTTTCTAGGATCATTTTTTCCGTGATCATAGGCCCTGGAAAGACAGTTATCCCTAGGAAAGGTGGATTTGCTATGGAGGTCTTGCTTCCCTCTGCTACAACTCCCTCGTATCTCTCTCACAGTGTCACCGAGTCATGTTACCACTGCTCCTCCTTGTGTCCCACAGTCCCCTCAGTGCCAGGTCAGCCACAAACTGCTGGGATTTGTGGCCAGTTTCTGGCTACAGAACTCCCACTGTGTGTGGCAGCAATTTGTGTCTCTCCTCTTTACCCAACCACAGATTTTCTCAAAGCTTGTCAGAATACCACATCTTTGCAAAATCTCTCTGCTCTGTCTAATGAGATCACAAGCTGCAAAGGAACCCGACTACTACTTTTATGGATTCTGTGTTCAATACAAATAATTTAATGCCAGATATTGTCACTGTCATTGCTGCTAAGCAATGCAATAGAGCTGCTGCCCTGCCTGGTGGAGCAGGTTTTTCTTGCTGCATCCACATACCATTACTCATGAGTGCAACTTGTCTCAGGGAGGAGAGATTGCTGCTGCAGAAACCATCCTCAGAGGGGCCAGGATGCCTCCACTGGCAGTGCAGGAGCTGCTTGGCAGGAGTGGGTTCCAGCACTGGTCCCCCTGTGAGCCAGCCCATTTGTGCAGCAGCATTCCCCACACTTATGGACCCACCCTGGCTCTGCCCAGGCCATTGTCACTGCCCCACTGGGAACAAGGAGCAGGATTGCAGCCTTCTGGGTCAGGACCACCTTCATGCAGGCACACAGCAGCAAGAAAGGAATAACACAAATGTGCTCATGAAGCCACAGAGGAGAAAACAAGATGAGAGACCCTGTGTTTGTAGTTGTCTTATTTTGATGGCATTTTGGATGAAACCTACTCTGGGCTTAGGGACAGTCCAACACCTGGGTGTCCATTACCATTTCTAACCACGTCTCCAGATGAAGAGTTGTGTGGAAGTCCATCCCCAACACAGCAATTTCATCCCGCATGCTCCCAAAAGTACAGATTTAGGTGGAGTGAACACAGTGGATCCTTTCATTGCCCCTCTAATCCTTCCAGTGCTGTGCAGAAGGCTCTCAACAGATAAAGTAACTGCACTCAGATTTATTTTTCAGCATCACTTTAATAAATATGAGGATGGCAGTAGCTGTCTTCCAAGGCATGCTCTCCTGTGTGACCTCCTTTTTTATCATGGACTATAAACTTGGTTCTTCATTTTGTGTCCTGTTCAGCAGTGAGCACTCTGCTGTCAGTGAGGAAAGGATGTTGGCAGGGAACAGCACAAGATGGTGCTGCTGGCAGTCCTCTGTAAAGTGAAGTGGAGGGCTCAGTGCAAGCATTTCCCTCTCCTTCACCCTCAGACACAATTCAATGCCTTGTCACTGGATGGGTTCTACCAAAACCTTTCTAGAGGTGATGTAAATCACGTCACTGCTCCCAGCCCTCTTCAACCAGAGTAAGTGGGAAAGGGCAACACAAGCACTGTTCCCTCCCTTGGGCAGACCGGGTGAGGGTGAAGGAAACAGCAGTTAGCTCCTTTCTCACATGGCGAGGGAGGTGCTGCAGGATGCAGGAGAGGTGGGCTGGGTCCCTGGGTGGGCTCACAATGTTTTTTCTCAGCTCTTGAGGCTGCCCCAAAAGCAAGGATTTCTGTTTCATCTGTGCCTCAGCCACCACAAAGATCCTTGAGATGCAAGAGAAGTCGGTAAACAACTTTAGCTCTGATAGCTCATTTTTAACCCTTTTCCTATACCGTTCGCTTATTGTCAGTGCACCTGGGTCCTGCTGAGTGGGAGGGGGGATCTGGTGGATGGGGTGAGAGAGTGGTGTGATTGTGTTGCATCACTCCTGGAGAGGGAGCACTGCAGCTCTCAAGGACCACTGGCACTGAAGATTTGTTACATTTACCTTTTGTCTGTATTACCAGATTGCAAGTTGCTCTAAAAGAAAAGAAAAAAAAAGAAAAATTCTTGAGGAGCTATGCAAGTTAAAATAATTAAGTCAGAGCAACACATTTAAAATGGAGATGTTCCCTGTTTAATTGCAGGAAATGTCAAAGGTAGTCCCTCCCTGTGTTCCCTCCCTCCCTTGCAGGGAACAGCCCTTACTTTTCTCTTCTGTCCCAGCTTTCCCATTTCTGGTTTACAACATCAAAGCTTAAAGAGCTGTAATTCTCCCCCACTAAAAAACTCCAAACAAACAAAACCAATCTACCAACCAACCAAAAACAAGAAAAAAAAGAAGCCATAAAAGAAAAAAAAGAGAGCAAAGGCAGGTTCCAGCCTTTTTTTTTGAGGGTGCCTGTCCATTTACTTACTGTTCACTCTTCCTTCCCTGCATTTTTTATAAGGCAACATAAGCATCTTTGAGGGATGCTCCCTGGTCTGCACGTCACTGCCTGATACAGATCTCTTACCACTTTTCTGGCTGGGGTCCACGGGGCAGAAAGCAGGCACAGGCTGCTGAGCCTGGATTTAGAGAGCCTATTGCTCTAATACAGTGACTGTGAATACTCAAAGGAAAGGTAAAGGAGCACATGTAAAGGAGGAAATTATTTTTCAAGACTTTTTGTAACCATGGTGGCCACCAGGTGCCACCAGGTGCCCACCCAAGCTGCTTGATCTCCCCCCTCTTTGCAGGACCAAGAGAGAAAGCACAAGGATGGCGAGTGGCTTGGGATAAGGACAAGGAGAGATCACTTGTCAGTTACCATCATGAGCAAAACAGACTCAACTTAGGGAAATTAATCTAATTTATTAACAAACAAATCAAAGTAGGATAATAAGGAAATAAAACTGCATCTTAATAAACCTTCCCCACACCCCTGACTTCTTCCTGGTCTCAACTTTACTCCCAAATTCTCTGCTTTCTCCCCCCCATTACCTCAGTGGTAATGGAGGCTGTGGTCAGTTCATCACAGGTTGTGCCTGCCATTCCTTCCTCCTCACTACCCACACTTTCCGTGCTCCAGAGCGGGATCCCTTCCACAAGAAACAGTCCTCCACAGACTTCTTCACTGTGAGTCCTTCCCACTGGCTGTAGTTCTCCACAAACTGCTCTAGTGTAGGTCGCTCAGGAGCAGACGGTTCCAACATGGGTTCCCTGTGGGGTCACAGGTCCTGCCAGGAGCCTGTTCCAGCGCAGGCTTCCCACAGGGTCACAGTCCCCTTTGGGCACCCAGCTGTACTGGCAAGGGATTCTCTGTGGGCTGCAGTGGAAATCTGCTCCACTGAGGATCTCCATGGGCTGCAGGGGCTCAGCTGTCTCACCATGGTCTGCACCAGGGGCTGCAGGGGAACCTCTGGTCTGTGACGGGAGCACCTCCTCCTCCTCAAGGCACTGGTGCCTGCAGAAATGTTTCTCAGACACACTCCCAGTCCTCTCTGGCTGCAGTCACTGTTGCATGGTCACTCTGCCCCCCTTCTTGAATCTGTCATCCCAGAGGTGCCACCATCACTGCTGGCAGGGTTGGACTTGGCCAGCAGTGGATCTGTCCTGCAGCCAGCTGACATTGGCTCTGTAGGACATGGGAGAAGCTTCTGGCAGCCTCTCACAGAAACCACCCCTGTATCCCCCCACTAGCAAAACCTGGCCATGCAAACCCAATAGAGTACCTCTCTTTCTTTCCTTAAGAATTTATGAGTTTGTCCTAGCAATAATAGTGCGCTTGATCTTTCCTCCTTTATTACCAGTTTATAGCAGGCACTAAGCCTGTCTGATAAATTTAGACTTGATTCAAGTTCATATTTTAAAATCTTTTGTGGTTTCTGTGAAGGCCTCATGACTGCTGTCTTTTAAATCCATTCTTGGTTTTGTGCTATAGACATCAAAATTTTGCTCATGATTTAATTCAGAGTCTCTGTTCCTTGTTCTCATCAGTCATTAAAAGCTCAGCCATTCACCAGAGGTTTGTCTTTTGTGGTACTTTTTGGTCACAGCTTCTTTTTCTCTGAGGAAAGGGTCTCAATGAAGAGCTGTGATTTAAGAATTAAGGTGATGGCTCTGTGCAGAAAGCATTCCAGAAAGCTCTTTTGATTTCCTGTTTCCATATGAAGGCTCTGAAGGGATTTTTTTGGTAGAAATGCTCTATTTTTGTTGAAATAGAATTGACAACAGACTTGGAAATGCTGTCTTGATTATAGGGGAAAGTTAATCTTGATTTTTAGAAACAGGGCATTTTGTCACTAGTGTTTGTGCTGTTTTCTGTTTCTCAGGTGGTAATTGTTCCTCATGTTCTTTTCTTGCACAGTAACAAGGACGAAACAGTATTCAGGTGATTTCTTTTTAAGCCCTTTTTATATCACTTATTCTTTTTTCCCCTTTTGTTGACTCTGCCACAGTTTTCCCACAGCTGTTTTACAAAGACAAAGTAGTTTGCAGAGCTGAGATGTGTTCTTCCATAAGTAACATCCTTTCCCAGCTTTTTCCAAAGCACTTCTCCCACTGTTGATGTTTCAGATGGATGAAAGCACCATGCACTGCGCTGAGGGTTTCGTCATCCCCAGAGCAGACCTGTGGTACTAATAAACAAAGCTAATAGGCAAAGAGAAGCAGCTAAAACCATGAATGAGTGCTAGGGAGGAGCACTTCAGAGGAAGAAAATTAAGAAAGTCAAAAGTACAAAATGACATTTTAAGACAATAACTGAAATAAGAAGTAGAAAAGTCACCCTTACAATTGTGTGATATATAAAACCTGGTGCAATCAGACCTGAATTTCTGGCTTCCAAAGGCAAAGACATGAGTGCACAGGCTATTTTTAGTGTTTCTTCAAATAGAAGAATGAAGACCATTTGGGTATTGTGCTTCCTTTGTCGTTTCACCATATTCCCAAGAAGGCAGCAAGTCCATGGCTAGGTGTTGACGTGGTTTCTTTCAGTTTGTTAACCCTAGCACTGATCTGTTGAGATTAGCCCATGAAACCCATCATATAAAATAGCACAGCAAGATTGCAGCTAGTTGAAAATACTGCAGACAGGGCTCTGTTCCCAGGAAGTGGGAATAATCAAGGCTTACACCACTTGGCCAAGTTTGGCCACAGCATTCATAGAGCACATCTTTTGAAACTGTACCAAACATTAAACAAAACAGAAACATTGGTACTGTGCATCTGCAATGCTAAATATTCAGGTGTGAAGATTTTTTTACTCATTATGGAGTTGTAAAGCAATGGGAAATAAGGCACTGAAGTCATTCCAAGCTGTGGGAGGATACATGTCCCTAGAACCTCTCCCCCCCAAAATACCTTCATGGTAAGCAAAAGCCACATGTAATAGTTAAAAGAATCGAAATCAATCTCTTTAACAGTTGATGATTATGTTCTAGGGTATATGCCAGAGGGAGGGAGGGAAGAATAAACCAGGTTTTTACTAGGCCAATGCTTTTTTAAACGTGCTTCTGAATTTAGTGTAATACACTCATCACTTGTCAGACTCAATGCTCTGGTCACCAGTGTGACAGAGGGAGAGAAATAGATTTCATTGCTATGTAAGTAGGAACTGTGCTTAGCTATTGTTCTCTGAAGCAGCTGTCAGTAAGGTCCCTCTGCTACACAGGGAGGTTTCAACAGCTGGAATAACTGACATTGTCAAAAAGTGTGGTGCAGTGAGTTTCTCCTCAAAGGAGACAAGTATAGGACATGTGGAAAATGGGGTAGGAGGAATGGAAAATTACTGGGGTAGGGCATTGATTGGTTATTTTCTTACTCTTCTTGCTAGGCCCTAATCCTGGTCACTACCAAGGAACAGAGAGCCCAAGTGTCCTTTGGTTTGCACCTGAAGAGCAGCTCCATTGCTGTGTGTGAAATGTATGTCTCAGCTATTGAGACATTTAGAGGCTGTGATTTGCACAAGCTTCCACGCTCAGTTGGTGCACACCTGCCAGATGAAGTTCTTAATACTTTTCCTTGGCATGTTGAGTCCCCACTCTTTGTCCCAGAGCAACCTGCCCTCCTTCCTAAGGGCAGCATACACATTGTCCCGTATGGGGCCTGGCTTGCACTGCTCACACTCTTCAGTCTGTTTTATATTCCTGCAGTGTAAGACCAAAGATTTCCACTAAAACAGTAATCCTGAAGAGCTGGAACCAGGCAGATGAAATGCTTTGAAACAAAGTATGTGTCTTACTCCTCTGAGCAAAGGAAGATGGCATAGCGAACATTTCAGCATCATCAGTACAAGTTCTTCTAGTGCTGAATATTGACTGCAGAAATCTATCTGACCACATAAGTGCTTTAACAAAGCATCTCAACTTCAGAAGTCAAACTGTCCATTAAACTTGTTGGCTATGCTTCAGCTGGTTCCCAAACTGAAGCAGATGTTCACACAACTTTCTCTAGCAATGTTTTCCTGTTTTTGCAAACCTGTAAGGTCAATGCTGAGCAGGGACTGGTGGTTCCTGTGTGGTTGGGTTTGCTGGTGGCACCAGGGGTGCCTTCATCCAGTTAGGGCACACTTTGGCTGTAAAAAACTGTGGCTGACTTAGGGGGTGACTGAGAAATGGCTGCTGACAGGGTGTGCTGCTCTACATCTGCTTTCCTGGCTCTGGTCCCACCTCTCATCCTCCAGTATGTTTGTGTCAACTCTATGGGGTTTCTGACAAAGGCTAAAGAGCTGTAGCTGTAAATGCTCCTTATTTGTTGTAGAGGCCAAATTGATTGCTGATGAAGATGGCACTCATTGCCATCACAGTTTAAGCCTTTTGTGCATTGGAGGAGGATTATCAGAAAAATTACAGTATTCTTTCTAAGCACAAAATTTTGATAATTCTTTGAAAATATCCCATTCAATGATGTTTTCTCTGTACTCCCTCTTCCCATTCTAATTACTATATATGTAACTATGAGATTTAAAAGATAATAGCAGGTTTTTAGTGGGTGCCTGTATGTTTCTTTCCCTGAACTTTGCAGCATTTACTTTCTTTTTAAGAATAGTGCTTTTTATGCCAGCCTATAGGCTATGGGCCAGATCTAAAGCTGCCATCAGTGGCCTTGATCAGCTCCCAGCAGTGAGAGCCCAGCCCCATGCATTTATGACGTGCCTGCAATGAAGGATTACGTGCTAGGCATGCATGCTGAGATTCCCTGAAGAAAAGTCCTGTTTCCAACAGAGGCCAAGACTGCTGTTTGCAATAGAGTGGTCACTGATACTTGACTGAATATTTTTTCAATTATAATAAAATTGTGCCCACAGGAAAGTGATAAATGGGGCTTGATCCTTCCTATGAATCTGTATTGTCCAAGCACAGAAATTCTGGTTAGGTGATTTAGCAACAAAGTATTAGATTTTTAAATCTCCTGAGCAATTACCTAAAAGGCATTAGCACAAACTGCCAAACATATAATCCTTTCCTATAGATTATAATTAGCTATTGTTTGTCTGGTGCTTTGGAAATGTAAGAGGCAAAACATGGCTCTAAAGTACTCATTTTCTAGAGGAGCCACTCTGGAGATGGCAGAGCCTCCAGGCAGGGCATTCTGCCTTCTTCCATATAGCAGTGCTGCTGCCAGCTGCTTCAAGTAGCTGTGATGGGAGAGGAACAAAGCCATCCATGGCTCCAGCTGACCCAGAAGAGTGCTTTTAAGAGTCTCCCACTTCCTTCCTGACGTTTAAGTGTGATGTTCTCCCTTCTGCCTCAGCCACATGTAGTGAATCTCTGATACACAGATACAAAAGCCTTAAACTTTACTATCAACTGTAGATCTTAGAGAAGCTTCAGGAAATATCCTTAATTATTTAAAAGGAAATCTCTAATAATAATAGCATGCTATCTGTGATTAGGTGAGCAGTGGCATCATGATAGATTTTTTTAAATGCATTGAAGGAGAGCATTGGCTTGGCAAATCCATGAGGACCATGAAAGTCATCTGATGGAACAGCTCTGGATTGTCCAGACGCTTTGTATAGAGGAAACACCATAGAGGAAACATTTTGCACATTTCTGAGTGTTAAAGAGAATATAATGCCAGTGGTGCTGATGACTGGTGGCAGCAGTCACATATTTCACCGCAGTTCACCCTACTTGGCTGTGTCTGTGCCAGTAGGCCAGCATGGTTTGGCAGGAGCAGGTAGGTATCATTACTCATTGGTGCCAATGCCTTCCATTCACCCTGTATGTGTTTAGAGGGCATTATCAAGTCTAGTGCCATGGACTGAATGCCCACAGCACTGGAGAACATGAAATGCCTCTCCCATAGAGCAAATCTACTCTGGGCATGAGCTGTGGTGAAAACCAGAGCTCTGCAAGTGGAGTGCAGTGGGAAGGTTTACAGTGAAACCACCCTCTGGATATGAATGGAGAGACTGATGTGGGCTCATCCTTCTGACAAATTGGTGGTGCAGGCATCCTCCCTTCTGTGGTGTTTTACATCCCCCTGGGTCAGTATTCTCTTAGGTCCAGAGAAGTCTTTGTCCTGGAACATTAGTGCAGTGGCACAAAGGCTGTCTAGGGCTTGGTGTGTCTCTGTCATGTCAATATAAAGGTCTCAACCCTCACTAATAAAGAGAAGTGGAATTTATCAGCACAGCATCGGGGCCTACTGGGAAGGGATTGTTACCAGAAATATTTCAGCAAATGGGATTGGCAAAGGAGATAGGAGGTTCTTCATTTGAAGATGTTATGAATACTTATGGGTATTAAAAGAGTGTTTCATAAGACTGGCATACAGTAAATGGAATTAATACTCCTTCTGTTACTCCCTTGATCTTTTGTAACTCCAGATTTCCCCAAATTCATTGTTGCTTGTAAAATTGTAGGAATTACATCAGATATCATCAGTGTGATGCTATTATTTCATTAAAAGTCTGGCAAACAGAAACCTGTTTGGAACTGCTTGGGATAAAATAATAATGATGATGGTGGTAATAATAGTAGTAATAATGATGATGTTAGTAACCACCTGTGATTATGTACTGTGGTAAACAGAGGGGAAGTGAAATAATTTTGCTCAGAGGTTCACAGCACAATATGGGAACAATTACTTTTAGACTGTGCCTTTCTCAGCAGAGGACACATTTAAAAATTTGAAGCCAGTGGCCTCAGAGAACTTTTATGCACAGCTTGTGAACATTAAGCCCCTTTTACAACATACTGCTGGCTAGGACAGCATGGCAGGGTCCCACCCCAGTCTCTTGGGAATCGATGGCAGTCGTCTCCTAATGAGAAAGGCACTGAAACTCAGCACCGATGTCACGGTGGAGTCCCCACTGAGAATATGACATCAATGGAGAAAAAAGTTCCTCTTTTGGCAAGGTGTATGAATATAAAGAAACTTATAATTGGATTTCCTTAAAGACTTGTAGAACTAACACCCTTACAACTCTTCACATTGAAAGGAAGTTCTTTTAAATTCTGTTAGTTCTCCAGCCTACATTTTTTAGAAAAGTAAGATGTGCAGCTTCTGAAGAAAGCCAGGAACAATGCGGAGAGCCGTATTTGCATTCATGAGTTATTCTGTGGTGGCACGTTGTCATCTTTTGTTGAAATATCACAACTTTCAAAAAGACTCCTTTGAAGCTAAAGAATTATATTTCATCTTGTTTTCTAAAAAGTTACACTGGATACACACTTTGAAATGACAACGTGAGATCTGCCTGCCCTTTAGCATAGGTCTGTCACCTAAGGTGCCTGTGTTCAAATCAAGGTCATTGTGTTTTTTGTTAGCTGTGGATGATAGTACACATCATGTCACTCTGTATCCACACCACTGGCATCCCAACGTTTGGTATGAAAGTCTACAAGTCTTTGCTATTTGGAAGAGAAACAAGAGTGAGCTAATAAGGGCATTAGATTTAAATACTAGACTCTGCTTTGAGTGGTTTCTCAAGATCAAAGTTGAAACTGATGCAGGGCTATGTGCCATACAGAATTAAAGCTCTACAAGGAAGAAAAGAAAGTGTTTTAAATGTCTGAGGTATGTAGTGCTGAAAGACTTCTGCTCTCACTAATCAGTGGGACAGCACAGTCCCAAACTTTTAAAGCAAAGCAACCATGGCAGAATTATCAACCAAGTGACACCTCCAGCCTGGAAGCAGTTTCTTTCTTTAAACAAATTGAGAATAAATAGCAACAGTTTACAGCCAATTTCAAAATGGTCATTAAGGGTGTATCAGCAGTAGGAAAGCACCTCAGCCACAAATGGGCATTCAAGAACTTGCTCAGGATTGAGATCAGGTTCTCTGAACCACCTGTTTCTCTCTATGGTCTGAAGGTTTTCACCTTGGTCTGCACTGGTGATTAACGTAGGCACAATCAAAATGTACTTGAAACTTTCAGTGAGGAAGCCCAGTGAGCTGCTTTGCATGTCCTAGATTTTAATGTACTCATTGACTATCTTGCTGCGGTCTTGTTTTATTAACAATGTGCTTTTATTCAGGTAGTTACCATTCTGCAGCGGACTGGAGTCCAGCCTGAAGTCTACTGCTGACTTCTCCTTCAGGACCCAGGAAGAAAACTCAACTCCTGTGCTGCCAATTCCCCGTTAGCTAAAGGAGAACATGAAATTTTTGGTAAACTTCTGAGGTCTGTTTCAATAACCTGTGAAAAAAATGCTTTTTAGCATTTCAAAATGAGGTATATAGTGGATTTGGTTTCCTTCTTTATTATTTTTGGGCTAAATCCTGAACCCCTTACATAGGCAAAACCCTGGTCTGGAGTACTTCTGAGAAGGAATAGTGACCAAACCAGCATTTGTTGTAATGACTTCAACAGTTCTCTGGTTATGATGCCCAACGAGCATACTGCTTTCCAAGAACATGCCCAACATCTGGCAGAAACATGTCATTCCAGGACTGACTTGTTCTTAAAGAGGCATCAATTTTGCTTTAAGTGCTATTCCATTAAGAAGAGCTGTAACTGATGCTAGAACTTTATCTTAATATGGAGTCTGAAAGCTTAAAAACATAGACTGCTCAGCAATTAGGAAACTGCACATCGATTAGGAGATCTGAATTTGGTGCCTTGCCAGCCTTACAGATTTCATATATGACCCAGAATAATCACAGGACCAAATTTGTAAAAGGGTACATTAACCCCAGTTGAAATTGGTGTCTCTTTGCCATGGCTCATCTAAACGACAGCTTCTGCTCTATGCAAGACATCTCTGTCTCACAGAAAGGAAGATCCATCCCTCCTGGTTTTCCAGGCAAAGAAAAATAGTACACTTTTTGCTATTGCTGATCATTCTTGTTCTGTACTGAGGGAGCCTGGCCCATTGGGCCAAGAACACCTTCCTCAGCCCCCAGGTACCCTGAGAGAAGCCCCTGATTTACTGCTGCTGGAGTTCTCCAGTCTTCCTCTGCACGTGGGCAGAGCATCTGCATTGCAGACTTTTGTGGTGGAAGGGACCACTGAGGTACTAAGCCTTTCACTGCACTAATCCCAAGGGAATCTGGCCCTTCTCTCCCAGCTGGGAACCCTTCATCAGCCTGTGTGTCTGTTTCTTATTTGTACAGTGGAGATAACGACACTACCACATCCCACAGGGATTTTGCAAACAGAAATCTATGAATATAGTCCTTGGGATTAGCAGAAAGACTGTGATGGTTGGGATCACAGAAATACCCAGATAGATCTCTTAGGGGAACAGCTGCTAAAGGTATTGGGAGGGATTTAATTGCCCTCTGAACAATTAAAATGAGAAAAGGCCAAAGTTCTAACTTACTAAGTAAGAGTAAAACTGAACTATTGGATTTTACTCTGCTTAAATGAGAAAAACTGCAGATTTTGTAATAAGGTGGCAGAATTCTCTGAAACATTCAGTTGCTTTTATTATCCAGTGGTCTACAAAATAGGAGTAATCTCTGAGACCTCTTGTAATGTGTTTAAATAAACCCAGTGCCAATTAATATGAATGGAAAAGGTTGCACCCAAACAATCATAAGCCTGGAACGATTATCACGGTCATTTATGGAGAAATCAGTGTTGAAATACAAGCAGCAGAGTTTGTTTGAGATTTGAGGAGGAATTGCATAGTCCACTAATGTTCCTGTCTCTAAAGGTCAGCTGCACAAACAGATGGTCAAAAGAAACCAGCTAGAAATCTTACTGCAGTGGATGCTAGAAGTGAACATAATTTTTAAATCAGCAGAACAGAAGGTACAAATATTATGACTTGTGATCACAGTCTGCATTGCTCCATTTCCATTCTTCTAAGCTCTTTTACATCCTATCATGAGTCTGAGTCAAGTGACCAGACTTTCTATGTTGAGACACACTGAAATGTTGTGGCACATCTTCTGGCATGGGACAGGGGCAGTTTGAGGTCCTAGGACCTGAGCTCAGTCATTGCACATGCTTTCTCTTGGTAACAATGTCTCAGGTGAGTAGAGCAGCCCCGGCGATCACTACACACTGTGGCAGGTAATGCCGTGGAGCACCAGCTGCTGGGACTCTCTGTGAACGCTTTGTTTGGGCTTCAAAAGTGTGTTTATTAATGCAATCCTGGTTTGGTTTGGTTTTTTTATGCTTCCATATGACTTCATTATGAACTCTATGAGTTTGCATTTATTAGAATTGAATTTTGGTTTTGCATAATCAGTCTTTGCTATAATACTGGCATTGTGCTGGTGTTGAATGATTCTTAATTCTGCCTCTGCTTGTTTTCTTGACCTATGGAGAACTACAGTGTGTGAACAGTGCTCATTAAACCCTGTCTGCAAGCAGTTTACCTTGCTGTTTCTGTCAGTCCTAGGCTTAGTGGGAGTGTAGGAGAACAGCTGAGAGAGCACAAAGAAGTAGTTAGGGACAATTCCAGGCACTGTGAAAAACATGATAGTGGCATGTCCCACTAAGAGGGCTGAGTCCAGGCAGTTCATATAGTTGATTAATTACATAGCTACATGATGCTAGGCACTGTACAGATGTACTGAATCTTTCTCTATGCCCTCATGGCCAATGCCCCTTAAATCATCCATTCCAATGGTGTCATCCACTGCAGAAGCTGGCACATATAGTTACATAAATATCAGCTGACATTTCACATAAATAGGGTGATCAGAGGCAATACAAGCTTTTTTGACTATGAAATTATGAAATCATGATTCCAGAAGACACCCTGTTCTGCAGGCAACTGTTCCCTGAGAGATTTTGCCATCTACAAAGTGTGATTCTCTAGGAATACGATGTGGAAGCAGAGGTCCCAAGAGCAGGCTGTGCAATTAAGATCAAGCTATTTATCGCAGGCTTTGACACCCTGTTATGTCTATGTGTGTGTGATGACTATTTCTGCAGGACAAGGTGTTCAAGAAGATCACTTCTTGAGGGATGGTGAGGGCCAGGAGCTGGACCTGGTCAAGAATATGGACAGGTTCACGTTTTGTGAGGAAGAGTTTTAACATGAGTTAGGGAGGCTGAGAAAGCTTCTGTGCCCAGAGGAGGGCTGGATGTGGCTCTGATGAGGGGAGAAGAGACACTCTGGACAGTCAGTGATGCCCATGCTTAGACCAGGGTGGTTCCTTAGTGGGCGATTGCCCTGGCAGGGCTCTGGCTGTGACCACCCCGTGTCCGCGCAGCTCTGTAAGGGTGAGCGTGCCTCATGCCTGAGTGACTGGCAGAAGAGAGTGGCAGTGTGTCGCTCCCTTCCAAGCCTTCTGGGGAGCCCTTCACACGTGTCCTATTTCCTCCAGCCCCCTGACAAAGTGGCAGAAACTGAAATCTGATTTACAGCTTCCATCCGCTTGCCTTAATAGACAAGGGTGTGATCCGAGCTCGCACGCCTTGCTGCTCATCGCATCTGACAGTCCAGACTTGCACCTCCAGGACTAGGAGGGCCACATCCTGCAGCTGCTCTCATTATTTCACTCCAGTTAATAATGTCTGTCTCTGTATGGGAGGTTTTTTTTTTTTTTTGCATGGAAAAGTTAGGAAGCAACTCAAGTCCTGTGACTTCCTCAGATATTACATTCATTATTTTCTCATCAATGTAAGAGTCAGATTCTTCCATGATACGACAGGAGCATGAACAGAGATTACAGCTGAACAATCCCCTTTTACAAGAACAGGCCCTTTATCACTGTCTCTTACCCCCTTCTGTAATATTCTGCGGTTTTGACAGAAACTCAGTTTCCGAAATCTTAAAGAACTGTATTAAATACCACTATTGTGATTTCTTTTCACTGAGCATTTGGCTTCCTCTTTCTTATTCTGCAAAGAGAACCCTCAGTTCTGATATAGGATCTGCATAACATGAACAATAAGGAGAGCAGCAAAGCATGTGGGAGAGCCTTTCACAGTTTTTTCTTGCATTTTTCCATCTTCTTCCTCCTCCTGCTTTAGATTCTCCAAGTGTTCTTCTCCTTGCCATTGAATAAACAACCCTTGTGGAACTTTGGGCTCAATTAAAGTGTTAAATGTGTTACTACAACCCTTCTTAACTTTACTCAGAGTTGATTGTATAGATCTAAAGGCAAAATTTTTTTTCAACCTATATATATTCAAGAGAGCACCAAAATGCATTTTAAAATGGGAAGAAAAAAGGCTGAGGTTTTCATGTTACAAGGCAATTTTGGGAGCATTAGCTAAGAAATCTGCCATTGTGCTTTACATAGGATGTTACTGCGTTTAAAAAAGATGTTACCACACATGTAGCATGACTGGAAGCATGATACAAAAGAATATTTAGGCAGGTGCTGCCTATAATTATTTTGGTAATTTAAAATCTTTGAAAATACTTAGGTATTTATATTTGTTACTTCTTCTAATTTGTCTTGTAAATCCGTCTGTTTACAACATAGAACTGAAAGCATCTGAAAAGAAGGAAAAAATTCCCACTCCCATTTCTCCCAGTTGCCATGTACATTTCAAAATCTACACATCCCTCTACTTCAGATCCCAAAGTTGGAGGCGCTAAATTTCCCTTCCAACCCAACACTTTGATTCATTTTTCTTCTGTTTTAAGAAATAGAAGAGGAAAAAAATATTCCATGTTCTTGGTGGAGAGCTACAGAGTGGATATTATCTAAACTTCCAGTGAATCACAGCTGACAGTGTTGCTATTTCTAGGCCAGAGAATCACTCTTTGAACAAAATGCAATTGCTGTGTCTTTTCAACCTGCGCTTCAGCAGAGTGAAACAGCAGGATTCCCGTACTGTATAATAACTGTCAGAAACAATTTCTGCTCTGTAAGTGAGGTGAAGCAAAATGTCAAAATATTTGAATACATTTCATTGAGGATATCTTCTTTTAAATTAGTGAAGGCTAGAGGAAGAGAATCCTATTCTCTCGCATAATAAATATGCATGGAACAGTGGGGCCAAGTGAATTCTAATAAAGCTGGGTCCTTGCTCATTAATGTGTTAGAGAACAACAACAATAAAACACAATAATTATTAGTTAAAGAAATGCCAGCACTGGCCTTTTACCAACACTCCTGAACATATAAATCGCAATAAATTTAAACCGTCTGAAGATGCTGCGTTAATTACCATATTTTACAAAATGTCTTGAGTAGGGGGGAGCGATCACAGTGACTGAGAAGGATCCCAACCTGAGTGTATACATCTTGTTATTAGTACAGCTGCTTTCCTTGGAAATCGTTAGCCAAACCACGTTATTATATATGCTCCTCCCCAGAGAAGAATGGTAAGGAAAGTTTACTAACAAGAGCTCGTAATTTTATTAGATTTTCCAGCCCAAAGCAGCTTATGAAGAAAATGCTTGAGAATCTGCAAACATCTAGAGCTGAGATACTTCAAGTGTAATTATCTTGAATTTGCAAACAATTCTCTTGTGCTTACTTACTGCTTGCAAAGGGAGGCTGAACAGGTTAACAAGTCTTGTGCCCAGTGACAAGCAGCAAGGCGACACATTCATGCTCAGGAGGATGGGTGAGCAGAGCACCTAACTCATGTGCCCCAAGAGCTGCCAGTCATGAAACCCTTTCAAGCAATTTAATACAACATTCAAGAAATCTGCAAAGGGCCTGTGACACTGCAAGGCAGAACCTTTATCTGAAGCCCCACAACAGTGAGGAAGCATCTCAGGAACTCTAAGATGTGGATCACTCTTACAAGTTAGACAAGTTGTCTCCCTGCTTTTCTTGAGTCTCTGCCAATGTGATGTAAAGCACCAAAGCACTCAGGTAATGGATGCATCTAGCACAGTGTTTTGTCTAGCTAGAGCCAGTCTAAGCTGATTCAGAGTAAAGCAGAAAAAAAGCCTGCCAGAAGCCAAACCGTATGGTGAGGAAAGGAAAAATTATTGCCAGCCCCTGCAGGTCACCTGTGGAAATCGAAACATCACACTAATGCTAAGTAAGGAAAGGTCAGTGAAATATATATTTGTACAGGTATAATTCTAGCAAGAGGAATATGAATGCCCATAAACCCCCCCCTCCAGTTTCCTGAGTGAGTGTTCTTGCTGACTGTATTGAAATGCTGAAGTGGCTCTATCATTAAGGCGGTGAGCAGAAATAATAAGCACAATTTATAATGACATAGGCACACGTACCTACACACACACATACAAACAGTCAGGAATTCTGTGTGTCAGTGAAAATAAGACTACCCCTGAACTGATTTAGGATTCATTAGTTCACAGAGCTCATTATGCAACATCATGAGATAGTTCAGTCCTATTTTTGGTTAATTACTATTACCCATATAAAGCTTTTTTTTTTGCTGTTGGTGCTAAAATTTTCACATCTGAAAAAAGCCCATTTCTAATAACTTTTAAACGTACTGGTTTTTAAAAAGTATTGATCTGAGTAGCTAATACTAATGGACAGCTATGTAATACACTGATCTTCCCATAAATTCCTACTCTGCTTGGAGTTGTGATCCTTTGCCCATTTAGGACCCTGGAAAAATCTCTCAGGAGGTGACCAGAATGGGTTAATTCAAATTACCATACTGTTTTGTAAAGGAAACCAGAAATATTTTTTGGTAAAAAGCTTACACTTACAGAAAAAATGGAAAATACCTAGGTTGCAGGGTTTTCTGCTGAAACTAATACCAGTCAATAGCCTTGTTTAGAATTGTTGACCAAATTTGTTGGATTCCAAACCTCTGCTGTAGAAGGAGATTAAATCTCGTAAATATCTGTCTAGATGCCCAGTTATCAGAGGGCATTTTGATAGCAGTCCAGTGTGTAATGACAGATTACAACATATTGACTGTGCTGAACACACTGCCAGTTACACCAGTTCTACCAAAGTGTATTACTTTTAGTACAGGGCTTTTTTGTATCTATCCAATGTGTTTCCTTTGTAGGGAAAAAAAAAAAATAGAATTTACACTGGTTGTTTACATTCTTAAGATGCTTGGGTGATTTTATTTTGAAGGCAAGTGATAGAAAATAGATAATGTTGTTGTCTTTCATATAAAATCTTCCTAATTTGTGAGGATTCTGCTTGTTGATGTGATTGCTGGGCTGCATTATTTAAAATAACGTAGCTAGAGATTACAGGTTTCTTGGGTAATACTGAGATAAAATTACAAACCATTTTGCTGGTGTTCAGAGGAAGATAATGGCAGCCCTTGGTAATGTACAGTGGTCTGCCAAAATTGCTGAAAAGAAAGAGGAAATCTCATCTAATCCACATAAATTGAGTATGGGGATTATCAGGCTCTCTGAAAAATGCTTGTTTCAGTTCTGGTGTGTGGCAGGTTGCTATCCAAGATGAAATATGGATCTCTGCTCGTCTAACCATAGAATATGCAGGATTGATCTCAATTGTGTGTTTGCAAGTATTTTGAGTAAATTCAATAATCATAATTGCCTTGTTTTCCTCATAGTTTCTTTCTGTTACCGCTCAGCCTAATCTCTCTTTTTTTCTTGTGTTTTTTCACCCTGGGGATCAAGGGATTGTCTCTAATATAGTTTAATACTTCCCTCATTACCAAATTTTGATTCTCTTCTCCATCCCATTAAAACTCTGACTAATTGAAACCTTTTCTGTACGTAATATTCCTTGCTACAGACTTCTTGTTGACTTCTTGTTCTTTTACCTGTTTACACTGTACAAATCCTGTATCTGAGCATGCAACCTGCTCACAGGCTGAGTGAAAAAAAATTGAAAAAAAATTTTAATTTGTAACAATTTTTTATTAATAAATGTCTTCTTTTATTTGAAGATTGCACAGGTGGTAATAGTTCTCTTACTATATTTGGACTATAGCTATGAGAAAATTTAAATAAAAATATTGTCTTCCAGTGAACTTTTTAACTAGTTTTGAACATATGTACACAAGGGTAACACATTACTTTTGGAAGAATCAATCTGGCATGTATTCAAATGGCTTAAATTCATTGAATAATATATTTTTAAGGGTATGAAAGAACAGGCTGCTTGGTAAGCATTAGGAAGCACACCATTTGCAGTTCAGATGTCAGTATTTTTTTGCTGTTATTGTGGCACCAAGGAACAAGCAGAGATACCATAAGCCTTCTAAAACCTTAATATGTTTTTCCTTTTTACTTATCTAAAAATGTTGATGTTCTGTTCATCTTTTCCAGAAAATGCTCTTCCAAGGAGGGAATCAACAATATGGCTGTTTGATGAGGTAAATGTTTTGATGAAGTCAAAACCTTTTCTTATGGTTTTACAAGAAAAAAAGTAATAGACTTGAATGGGGGAGTACAATGCACAGTGAAATAAAGATGACCCTGAACAAACACATAAAGGAGAAAGTACCATAGGACTGCTGTTGCCTTTCATGTGGGTTCCCAGTATCTCATAAACCCCAAGTCCCTCTAAGAAGCCAAAGCAAGAGCTGATGAATATAATTGACCCTTTTACAAGATAAATTTCCTGGCTGATATGATATAAAAGGTTTGGATCGAATCTGTTGGAGCAGGATAGCAGGTTTGGATCAATGCTCTTTCATATTACTGTAACAGATGAGCATCAAAATTCCTGTAAATATTTCTCTTGCAGTTGCCAGTAATTATCTGTGTAAATGACAATTGAATGCCTTTAAAAGAAATTTTAATCATGAAATCAGGTGCCATCTCTATGTTTCTTACTCGTTGTAATCTTTTATCTTTTGTTCTTTCCTACCCCTGTCTGTGTTTCCTTCATCACTTTTCCTTCAATCTTTATCTAAACATGTTTGGTTTTTAATGCCAATTGTTCCTCAGGCCTGTGGTCTTGGTCGGGCCTTTCATTTAAGCAACAAATGGAGTGCAACAGATGGAAATGGGACTGGAGCCACTGGATCTATAAACGAATTGGAAAACGTGTCATGTTGCTTCGTGGAAGAAGACTGGGATGAATAGCTGTGAGTGGGAAAGTGAAGCCTTTGTTTAAGGAAAACAATATTTAGCCTGCCTGGGACAGTAAACCCTTTGCAAAACTTCAGCAGTAAGAGGGGTCAAAGTTGAGTCAGGTACATGAGAGATTCTTGTCACCTGTGTAAGTTTTAAACCATCAAGATGCAAAAGACAGCTGAGAAGGTGAACAAATTCTTTCTTCTAGAGGGTTTTCTCTGTCTGACACAAATACACAAAAAAATCACAGGATCATAGAATAGTTTGGGTCGGAAGGGACCCCAAAGATCATTTGGTTCCAACTCCCTGCTGTGGGCAGGGCCACCTTTTACTAAATCAGGCTGTTCAAAGCCCTCCCAACCTGAAAATTCATGAGCAGCCCAAAGGCATATTTCTCTAATTGTGACATATATTTAACTCAGATTAAAAAAACCCCGCTAATGAAAAAGTATCCATAATACACATATTCTGAAAAACAGGTAAAGTAGGAAGAAATGACAACGAAACAGAACTATCAGGAATGGCAAAAAGCAACTTATCTATGAAAATGAGAATAAAAATGTGTCTAGAAGCTGAAATTGAATATACAGTAGACCAGCACCTGAAGTAAAGTCTCAGACCCTTTCAGAAGGATTTTGTTGCAGATATAATTCAGGAAAAACGAATTCATTTGAGGCACTTCCTTAATCATAAGATTCTGTCTTACAGGAGAAACGAGACCTACAAAAATAATTAGGGGCATGGAGTGAATTCATTTACAAGGGGAAAGATAGCTAGTTATCTTTGCTAGGTGATGATTAAGAGTGGGAGAGGGATGCATAATAAGAATTTACAAATATTAGAGGCATAAATATACAAAAAGCAGATTATAAATATGCAGCAAAGTATTTTTAAATCCAAGGACCAATGTTTGGGCTGTAGGTGACTTATTTGCTAAAGGAAAAAACACATGATATAAAGCCTTTTTCTATGTAGGTTACTGGTTCAAATCTGTCCCTGGCATGACATGACTTTATAAGTTAAAGACTATTTAGAATTCTGCTTGAAATAAATTTTTGCCTGTTTCAGGAGAAAATGTCTTCATTACAAAGGCTGAAGGCTGGACCAGCACTGCTGCTTGTTGACTCAACAGAGCAGTGACTAGTATGCACAGCCCCTTCCCAGGGCTGTGAAAGTGAGGTTTGCTGTTGTGGGAAGCATGGGGAGACTTGCACCATCCCTGTGCACTTGCACCTTCATTTTTGTCCTGCGTGACTGTCAGGATCTTATAGTGAAACAGTGATTAGTGAGCATGATTTTATGGACCCAGGTTTGTGCAAAAATTGCACATATGTTCAAGTCTGTGGGAAGGGTTTTGCAGGAACAGATCTGCATTTATTGCACTAACATATAGGGTTATGGATATGCAATTTCAAACAGATGAAAAAATTTATTATGTTCCTCTCTAATATAATCCTAAACTCTAAGCATGACAGGACACTGTTATGTCCCCACTGACACCTAGACAAGCACTAGGATTTATCAAGGTCTCTGCTTAAGGACTGGTCCATCTGCTGCACTGGCTGATGCTTGCAGGACAAAGAAGCACTACAAGCCAGTACCCTCCTCCCTTGCCTCACTAGCCACCAAACAAAATGTCTCCAAATCTGCAAAGTTTTAGCTCTTTCTGTTGTGCAATCACAACTGAATTGCATACATACTGTATGACCTATATGGAGAGCCAGAAAAAAAGGCTAAAAAAGCCCCTCCAATAATAAACAGTGGTAGCAGATGATCTGGATGCTTCTAGCAACATGTGTAAGTGAATCAGAATGCTCTTGCAAAGCAAAGTGACAAATACTCCCTGTAGAAGTAAAAGCTGCTTTTTAAGCTACCTGATATTTGACAAAGGCAATCTGCTGTATACACCCACACTAATCCAAGTGACAAGAAATATCTTTCTCAGAAATGCTGCACATAATTTGACTTGGAAGGGGGAGAACAAGCAAATAATTTGCTAAATCTGAGAGATGTTTGTAGCACTTCCTTTTGCTGCACCAGAACACACATTGCATTAGGACTCCTTAATGTAGGTATTGTTTCACTGTGAAAGGGTTTTGAAACTCCCAGTTTCAGAGAAAATGGATTTAGTAATAATTAAATAATAATTAAATACATTCGATATAGGAATAAACTTATCTCTTATAAGAAATATAGTAGTGTATTTAATTTTCCAGTTCTCAGGGTCCTTCACAGACCCTTCACAGAACACATAACATGCATACTTCTTTTAAGCAGAAATCTCTGCTGGTTTGGGTTTTACTGTCTTTAATCAAGTAAATCCACCCCCTGCATCAATTAAGATTTGAAGAATTAGCACTGAGTGTCATAAAAGTATGTATTCTAATTTCATTTACAATGCACAAATTGATGACATAAGGCAATCTGTACCTCTCATTTTTTGCCCCTCTCTCGCTCTCTCCATTCTCCCATCTGAGTAATGTGGTTCAGAGCAGGAAAGGTCAGGATTTCAATACCTATGCGAATGAAGGTTTCTTTTTAGTGTGATACAAGGTCTCCTTTTCTCACGATTTGAAAATTCAGAATAGATTTTTTTTCATGACTTGCCCTTGACTATAGTTAGCTCTTCTCAGTGTAAAATAGGATCTACCCATATTTGAATTATCTTTATTATTGATAATGAAATCTTTTAAGAGGGAAGATGAGTGAATACCAGAATTCTTGCAATGCAACTGGTGCTCTGAGCAGAGACTCTTCTGGAATTTCCCCTAACATGTCAATGATCTTTTTTTTTTGTTTGGGGTTGGGGGGGGGACACGGCACAATTAACATTTTTTATCTCTCCACAGAGTTTAGTTCATGGAGTTCAGAGAATGGGGAGATATTATCCCCTATCCTATCTGTAAGTGAATGATTATATCTCCTGTTCATGTGGGTTGAAATGAAGCTATTATGATCTTTTTCAGATCAGTCAGATTCTGGTCTGGAGACTCTCTTTTGTTGCCAGATGCAGCTCTAATATTCATCTTACTGTCTGTTTTTCCCTTGCAAAAGTGGCAGTGAACATGCATGGGTGGTATAAAAGGACATACCTGCCCTGATTTGAAAAGGAAATTGCTTTACACCAGCTGAAGATTTACTGAAGAGTAACTCCTTTCTCTGCTGGTTTGGGTGGGCCTGGATGGCCAATAACAACCAGAAAAAGAAATGTCACTACTCATTTTGCTCTCCATTTTATCAGGGTAATAATGCTCATACTGTTCAAGGCTTCTCTTTCAGTCCTTTTCTGTCAATACATTTCAAATCCAGCATCTAGTGGTACAAGCCAATTAAATCCCAAATTCACTTGTCAGAGCATTCCCTCTATGTGTCTGCCTTATTCTGGAGCCAAGTTCTTCAGTTTCTTGGGTTTAGTCCAAGAGGAAACATTAACAATAAATAATGATGAAGATCTGTATGCTGGGAATTAAAACAATATCTATTAAAGGCACTCCACAGAAATGAACTTGAAATGCATGACGTGAAAATTAAATAAAATCTGCAAGAATATTAAAGCTCCAAAGAAATAAATGGGATGACTGCTGAGAAAAACTGAAAATGAGGTGCCCAGTGTTTTTAAACTGTTTGGATTTTTGGCAGCTTGCACAGTAAGTAAATGCTTTGAATCAGAAAAATTCCAAACAACTTTCAATTGCCCTTAAGCATATTTTGGACTGAGTTCTCAGTGTGGACAAATGTCATGGAGGGGAAGAAATCTGGCTCAAGACTATGAAGTGTAAGTATTGAAAAAACTTAAATATGCACAATGTGTGACTTTCTATTATATTTTTAACAACATTTCAAGGTTGGATACATAATTCATGGCATTTTGGATATCTTCAGAGAAAGTACAGTTATAAAATTTCTGGATCAGCATCTCTTGGCTTGAGAACAGACCTATACCTCTGAAACTCTTTCAGCTCCCTTAAAACTGTTCTGGATACAAAAACTCCAATGCTATGATCCAAAGACCACAGAAAAAAAATTAAATTTCTCCTTATTCCAAAATGTGCTCTGAATCTGCCTGCATTGTGTAAGGGAAAGGGATTCATCCCTTATGTGGAATGGGCTGTTTATGAACACAAGGCAACAAAGCAGTGTGCCCTTCAGCAATTTCCTCTATAAGAAAGAAGTAATCATCTCATTGTGGAAGAGACCCATTATCTCAGAGAGTTTATTTGGTGTTGTTGTTGGCTTTTTCAACACAGCAGCAGCCACAATGAAACATGGGATGGCAGGTACTATGACTGGTGAGCACCTTGGTTGGGCACCACACCAAGCCATGTTTTTAAGGTGATGTTTGGACAACTTTGTCCTGAAGCTGCTCTTGCATGTGGATGGCGTGGTGTTCATGGTGCTTTTCCCTCTGTCTGAGACTCCTTCTTGAAGCATCTAGAAGGAAATAAAGTGCTTGCAAAGTGCTTGCAAACTTTTTTCTCTACTTGGGTGTTTTGAATCCATTCACTTTTTTGCTGTTGAAAATGAAAACTGAGTTGTATAATTGTACACAGCTCCCAGTCCCAGCAGTGCTGAGGTCAACCCGAGCTAAAACATGAGTTGCCTCTCCAAGCTCACCCTGGAGACAATCATCCTAAAGCTGACCAAAAACGGAGCCCAGTGCAAACACTTGAGTTGCAGTCCCTTTCATCTGCTCTGAAAGGTTTTTGGCGCGATGTCAGATGGCACCTCCCGGCCCCCGCTAGTGCCTGGCAGCTCTGCCGTCATGCTGGGGCTGGCTGGCTCACCAGGGCACTTCACCCTCTCCCCCTACAGCCTCTGAAAGTGGGAGGCACCTGCTGCCCTCCTCCCCACAGGGGCCACTGGGGTTGCTCTTCAACACGGTCTGCTCAACAGTTGTCTCTCGACTGGAGAAATTCAGGGAGGTCCTTCAGCGCGAGACCCAGCCACGGGACAAAAGCCACATGCTAAATAATAGCTGTTATTCTCAATCCTCTACACACAGACTTTAATGGGGAAAAGAAAAGAAGAAAGGGAGAGCAAGTGCTGTGAAAATAAGTAGTGTTTTGTGTGCTCTAGACTTTGACAAAAAAATGCTGCTAGACATGAAAATAAAGAGCAGGTAATGTCCTCACCATCAGGAATGAAATATTCTTTTAATAACTGTTTTCCTCAGGTAGTCTTGCAGCAACTTTAGAACCTTGTGGTCTTGATGTTTTACATATATTTTTGGATTAAGTGTGTTCTTTCCTTCACATAATCCCAGAAACAAATCAGAATCTCGGGGGACTTCAGTCACCATGCTCCTCCCCTGGTGCTCCCTGTCCTCCTCAACAGAACAATTTGCAGCTGGGTAATGTTATAAACATCTGGCCAGAGGTTTTTTAATCCAGACCTTGAGGGCAACTGAACCTCCTGGATCTACGTGTCCTCACAATTTGCCTCATTTCCTTCTGATACTGTGATGATAAGTAGCTGCAACACCCTCCAGGGTGCAGTTCTGCATGTTGTCTCCTTTCAAAGGAGGTCACCAAGACCACAAACCTGTCTGGGGCAAGGTGAAGGAGATCACCCATACCAAGATGTCTTGCTTGACTACCTCCTAAATAACCCTCTCCCATAAGTACTACCAGCACTAGGGAGTGCCAAATTAAGAGCAATGTGAAATCTTTGCAAATGGTGACTAAATGATGGAGACAATAACAATGTAAATAACTTGGTAATTTAAATAGCTGGTTTATAAATAAACCAGAGTCAATATATATTCCTGCTGGTCTCTAAAGAAATTAGACCAGTAAATTCCTGTGAATCACAATAAGGAACATATTTTGTGCTTTTAAAATAAATCTCCAAGCTGCATGATTAAGTACTTTTAATTATTGTAGAGTGGTACAGGCAGCAGCTTTATATATTATATCTCTCCAATCAATAACAAAAGAACGGCTTTGCAGGAACTGATGCTGTACTTTTGCAAGAAAATTAGTTGTACTTCAAAAGAAAAAGTCAAATGTTAACTTTAGTTTGTCCTTGCTTTTATTTGACATGTATTTTAAAATTAAGTTGTCTATTTCATGAAGAAACACAGTGCTTGAAAGAATGCAGTGTACCTTGAACATTTTTTTTTGCATTTTAGTTGTAGCTGATGAGGGAAAAAACAATGGAGAAATACTTTTCTTTGACTTCATAAGCAATATGCATGAATGCAGAGATAATTTCTCTAAACTTTCTTTTATTTAAAAAATATGAAAGAAACTCTGAAAGGTGGGCACTTGAGAATGGTATTTTATTTTAAAAGAAACGAAAAAATGCTCACAGTAGGCAAAATCCCCATATGAAGCCTGTAGCCCGTTGCATCCAGCAGGTAGCCTGGATTGTTAGCATAATAGTAAAACTCCAACAGTGACACTTGAAGCAAAACTTTATGCATTTTTAAAGACAGCTAAAAAAAACTCACCCTCAACTCAATTCTTGCATTCTTGTTTTCAAACATGCCACTGGAAAAATAAGCCAATATACAGTCTTAACAACCAGCATTAGCAGCCTGGGATTTTCTCTGAACAGCTCTGTGCAGCATGGACACTTGAGAGATGTTGGTCCCATTCAAGCTCACTGTAGACACGTTTTTCAGAAAACCCACCTTGCTTATAGGTGGCTTCATGTTTAGGTAACCATATCTGCCCTTCTGTGGCCCTCTAGGATCATTCTTTTGCCTTGCTGTCATTCCTAAAACAAGTGTTTTACTCCTCCTGACCTGAGCAAGCAGTGATCTCGCTATCAGAAAGGAGTAGAATCCTGTAAAAATGCCTTGGTGGCACAGGAGCACCCAGCTAACACCACTGCTGACCACACTCAGAGGAAATGGACATCTTGGGCCTGCTAGCAGAGCTTGACCCAGACATGTGGGAGGGAGGCTCATCTCCAGACCTGGAGCTACTGTGCTAAACTGCATTAGTTTTCCTTCTCTTAGCAATGCAGGGTTTTTCCTCTGAAAAGAGAGCTGCTCACTGCCAGTAGCAGAGCCCGCAGCCAGAAGTGCTTGCTTCACTTTTGATATTGGCAGGTATTTTGTCCAGGAAGCAGCGACTATTAGCTATTCATTGTGTCATTTCACACCTCAGGTCTCTCTCAAACTCCAGCTGTGTTGTGGATTACTCCAAACCTATTGGAAATGAGCATCAGCTCAAGATGGCTTCAAAGACATTTTCTCCATTTAACCATCATAGAATATTTCGGCACCTACTTTCTCATCTTTGTCATGTTTAGCACATCTGGCAGAGTGGTTGCACTCATAACAGCTGACATTTCAGAGGCACTCCTGCACAAAGGCATCCAGCAAACTTTGCAGAAAGTGTCCAGTTGCCCCCAGGGCAGCAGTTATCTGTGGTTCCTCAACTGCACCAGGCAATATCCAGCCTGAGGATGGGCAGAATGAAATACACAATTTTATATTGACCCCAGGGCTAACATTATACTGGAAAGAAGTCTTTGATAATTTTAATGACTGCAGGAAATTCAGGAAAAAGTGTCTCTATTAGATCTCATTCTAGTGTAGCATCTTCTCAATGCTGCCATGAATAGCAAACAGCAGTGAGGAGGTGTCCTCTGCCCAGCGTCTCTGTCTCAGCTCTGCTCTTGCTGTCCCTCTTCTCCCACAGGGCTCTGCATGACCTCACACACTCCTCTCAGGGATGGGAGAGGGGTGTCCCAAATAAAAAGGGTAATAGTTGGCCCAAAAGATTAAGATACTTGCTCTGAATTTCACCTGCACCTATATTAAAATTCACTGCTCACATAGCTCTGCCAGTCAGAGGGGTGGGATTTCTCATCAGAGGGACAACAGCAAAGTGGCACTTTCCCTGAGAACAGCTTGGATTATGTCTGTGGGAGGGAAGGGCATTGATTTCAGAAGACATATCAGAATGTCCACAGGAGTGCCTTCCCAGCCTAGTGTATCAATCCTTGCTGTGTGATAGAGACAGATGCACTGCTTCCAAGTGAAAGAGAATTATGTCTCGAGCGGTGCTGCTTGCTGCAGTTCTCCCCTTTTGCCTCCACACCCTGCCAGCCAAACTGCTCACAGAATGACTCTGTTTGGTTGACAAGAGTCACTGTGATCACAGTCCAAGGTAACAGATTCCCCCTTTGCAGGAAGCCATGGGTTAAAGTACAATTGACCTTCAAAACCCACCAGCACAGGCAGTGCTACACTGGAGTGAAATGCAAGACTAATTTATGAATGGGGCAACTCATCAGCAGCATTTTAATGAATAAACGATGTGCCCATTCATTATTTTTCCATTTCCAAGTGTTAATAAACAGACCGGTGATAATTAACTGAAATTCTACCTTTATAGAAAAGTGGCACTTCATAAATATCAAATTGTGCTATTATTGTACATATCTGCTGGATTTCCATGAATATATAAATTCAGCAATTACCTCTGGATCTGTTTGCTAAAACGTAAGAGCAGGTTAGCGAAGAAGAGGAAAGTCATACAGCAATTAAAATTTGAGAAACAAACAAAACATCCTCCTGATTCAAGAATTCAATGACAGTAAACAGGGCAATGCAATCAGGAAGGAAAGCCCTGTCCTAATCAACAGAGGTGATTTTTCACATAGCTTGAGATGTGAGCTGAGCGAGCAGCAGGGAAAACTGCCTGCAATCAGCTGAGTGAGGCTTTAAGGCACTGAGCATCTAAAATTCCTACTCGAGGAAGTGGAGCCTGGAGTCACACAATTATATCAGAAGGGCAACTTCCTTTCAGAGAACAAACAGAAACCCCAAATTTTTGAGCATTCCTAAAAATTAGTCTGAAAAAAAAAAAATTGAAAACGAACTGACCTTTACCAGGGCTGGGCTCTGCACATCGCTGGCAGAGGTGGGAGCTGCATCTCTCATCTCAATGAGATGCTAATTCCTATACTCTCTTTCTGCAGGGAGACACCAGGTCCCACTAGAGCAGGAGGCTGTGGGAGCAGGGTGAAAGTGAGGAATGGGATCCTCAGGCTGCAGCACTGGCTTGGTTTGGCTGAGCCCAGTGCAGCACAGTGACTGGCTAGGTTGGGTCTGACCCTACACCCTGGTCCTGGGTTTGGTTATTCAGCATCTCTGTCATCGAGTGGGGTGGTGGGGGACACCTACAAAACTAGAGACTAGTGGCTAAGTGACATCAGGGCAAACAGATGACACAGGCATGTTGGACTAGAGGGTTAGGGCTAGAATTTAATGTTTGTTGCTCCTTCTTATTGCAAAGAGGTATTGTGCCCTCCCCAAGGACAGTGCTCCTTCACTGAGCAGAAAAACCTGGAGTCTCCTGCTCCCAAATAAGGGAGGAATAGCACTGAGACAGGAAATGTGGGAAGGGGCTCACATTGCTATTTCAGCTGCAAACCCAGACTCTGGTTATGGGGCACAGGGTGGTGAGCACAGGGACCCTCCTGCTCTGTATTTACCATCACAGCTTGAGCAGGACAGTGCTGTGGTCAGACCACGGCTACGGAGCCCTCGCCTGTGTGCAGCAGTTATCCACCAGCCTGGATGACAAGGAGATTATCTTGCCCACAGCAGGTGACAGTGTTGATTCATGGCTCAGCCAGCCCCGGTTGCTTAGCTATGCAGCTGCCATCCCCCGGCTTCCCACATCTCCATACAGTTCCTGAAGCCAAGACTACTCCAGCAAGGGAATGCACTGGGCCTAGAAGGGCAACTTCCTTTGATGAGGACCTTTCAAACCTCTTTGACCTGACCTCGCTGACAAAAGAGCCCTTCAAAGAAGGTGAACTGTTTCATGTGGCAGCAATTTCTCATGTCAATCAAAAAGATTTTTTTCTTACAGCAACAACTCTCTATCCTTTCCCCACAAAATTATTCATTTTAATACAGCTATCCTCCTCTCTGCAGTGAACACCCTTGGGTAGCATCTTCCAGTGTCTCACAGATACACTCCTGTATTTGAATTTTCATATTTTATTTTCTTTCAAAAGGGGGGGGGGAAGGGAATGAAGTGAACTTACTTTGATTAAAGATTCTTCTTTTGCATTTTTAAAATACACGTCTTCTAAAAAACAAATTTTTGTGTAAGATCTGATGGTCTTCTGAATATCTTTTAAGAAATAGATGCTCAGCTTCCTTCTTTTTTTTTTTTTTTTTTTAAGACAGAATATTTGACCTGTTGGCCTCAAATTTTTAACTCCGTTTTCTCCCCTAAAATATTGCTGCAGCAGTATTTGAACTTCTATGACATTGGGAGATACAAGTGAAACAAATATTTCTGATGTTGAAGTAACTATTAAACTTCAATGTGGATCCATAACGTTGAGCCATGTTTTTGCCAGGAAGTAATATGGATCCACAATCTGGAAGATGCCATAAAAGCTTCTTGAAATAGCCTACAATAGCTTTTAAGCCACGGAATTGTACTGCATTGAAAGTCCATTCTCTCACATTCTTCCCAGGCTCAAAGGGAGCCTCAACCCACTCTGTGACTCTGGTAACCTCTACATCTTTGGGAAGGAGAGGTTTCCTTCCCAGTGATATAAAGCATCTGTCCTGATGCTTGAGCAGGAAATACAAAAGAGATCTAGCAAATTAGTTTAGAAGAAAAGCTTTTATCTCTTTAGAAGTTTGGAACATCTCAAGAGCTTCAGCAGAGATGGATGGATGGTCGGGGAGTCAATGAGGTGGTCAAACACACAGGCATGATTTAGTCATACTGTCACTCCTGGCAGTTCCACGCTCTGCCATATGGCCATCATTTCCCTAAATGTGTGACACATGTATGTTGAACTTGTTCATAAACACAGCTCTGTTCAATGCCTGCAGTTAGGACTATATAACCACTTCACCTTCTCACCTTCTCCTGATTTGTTACTCTTTACCTCTTTCTTTGCAACTGTCAGCATTTTCTCAGTTCTGTAATTATTTCTTTATCCATTTACTTGGAAAGGTGGTTGGCTTAGGCATATTTTAAACTTTAAAAAACCTAACACTTTTTAAAAATGAGACCAAACTTGTCAAAACAAACATAAACTGGACATTTTTGAGAAAGAGGATGTGTAAAAGAGCAAAATGGGCTTCCTGTCAGCTGGTGGAAATTAGCTGTGATTTGAAGAAATGGTAAGGGTTTTTATATAATGTTCTGCTTTTGTCATGCTCTCTGCATTTAATAATGTGCTGTGATCACAGCCTAGTGATTCTGTGGGAATGTCTACTGTAGGAGTATATAAATCACACTTTGCTTTTCTCAATGGCTATTGGAGTTGTACGGAAATCTTTCCGATAAGCTGCCAGAGAGATGTTTGTCACTGCTAGTGTCCGAGTTTTATCCATACAACTCAGGAAATTTATCCATATGACTCAGGAAATGTTACAATAAATGAGACAGAAATTTCGATCCCAGGTTGTACCCCCTGGCGCTAACAGATCTATGTATGTGGCAGACTAGATCTATTCTAGTAATTTAAAAAAAAATTTTAAAAAATCCATAGGCATTCTCTTAGAATATTACTAATGAATAAAGACTAAAGGTCCAAAAGCAGGGAAAAAGCTTAAATGCAGCAGATGAACGTTAATTCTGGTCTCTGAATTACACTTCTAATTATGCCATCAAGCAGTCCTGTGCAGAATCCTGGGTCGCTGTGAACGGTGAAACCTCTTGATTACTTCTCGTGTAATATCTGCCTCAGTTATCCCCAGACACCCTGGGATGAAAGAGTGGGAGCCTCATGACTCCACAAGTCACAGTTAAAATGAGGAACATGGCTACGAGCCAAAGCTCAGGCTGAGCTGAACACACAGCTGCAGTTTTTTTAGAGGTCAGCATTACTTTTTCCACGGCATACCAATGGCTGAGGAAAACTGAGGCTGTTTTAGTTGTTGATCTTATTTACGTGGACTTTATTTGATGCCAAAATGTAGCTAACCTGACTATCTGTTTAAAGAGAAAATAGGCTCTTGGAAGAGGTTGTAACTGAGACTTTTGATCAGAGCTGTTTGTTGTAGCTCTAATTTGGAAAAGTAGATACAGGAGAGGAATTCTGACAAACTTTCCCTGTTTTGCAAGAAAAAAACCCCAAAAACTTAAACTTTTACTTCTTAAGTCTTGATCCCTCATTTTATCCCATCGCATTCCTCGTAACTTCTTTAATCCACTGATGATTGATGTAAACAAGTTTTACAGACTGTAGCTCTCAGATATGCGATTTTATCAGAAACTGTGAAAAGCAGCATCTGCAAAAGGAAGAAGGATCCAAGGCAATGCTGTGCTGGAGATTTCCTCCGGGAGGAGCTCAGTGGCAGGAGCCTGAGCCGAGCAGTTACCTGCGGGGTTTGGTTGCCAGCTGGCCAAGCAGGATGTGATCACTGGCCAGACAACAGACAACCGGCACCTCATCCCTTTGGACAGGCCAGGGACATCCCCCTTGGGCAATGTGGGGGATGGCAGAGAGGTGACAGTGCTGGGAGAGGACAAGGGGATGGGGGGGGGGATGCTGTGCTGTGGGAGGCCATCAAAGCCATAGGGAAGGTGGTGAGGATTTGGGATGGTTGGTGGGGAGGAGGAGTGGAACAGCAATATAGGACACAGTTTCATAGTAAACTAGGCTTCATTAACGATGCGGCTCTCAGAACTGCTTGTTTTCTAACTTGCAAAGAGTCTGTCAAGTGCTGCCTTTTTTTCTCTCTTAGACTTTTCTCCTCATTACTGTGTTCTTTTCTTTATTGCCATCCCATGCTGTGACTTTGATTCTCTGCTCTGAGTCACAACATATCCACTGCTGCTTTATATTTTGAAATGTCTTCAAATCAGCATTAATATAAGACTGCATTTTGGCATAATAATTGTATCCAGTTATTGACCACATAATCAATAGTGCAGAGCTGGTAGAACCTTTGCTGCCATTTGAATCAAATCATTAACCAAAGCAATAAGAAACTAAATGTATAGATCTGTAAATGTTCCTAACAGTTGCTTTATATTTAAAGGGGGAAAAGGGACTCAAGTTTGGGGTTTTTTCCTCCCAGTCCTACATTAAGCTGCCAAATAAAATTATTGCATCCTTTTGTTCATGTCTTGAGCAACACAGGACTAGGCACAAATTACCACAAGTGTCAGGCTGGGCTCCCAGCAAGCGAAAGGCAGCAGTGGAGGGGACTGCAGGCTGTGTCACACCTGGATTGCACTAGCAGAATGGTCCAGGAGCCACAGTCACACATTACACCCCACGGATGAGCCTGGCTCTTGCTCTCACAGCAAAAACCAAGTTGTCACAGGCTGTGTCTGTGCTGCTAAATTACACAGGGCTAGCAGCAGGCCTGACTGCTGGCTGCTTAGCCCTTAGCTGTGAGCTCACACGTCGGAGAGGCCTTGAGATGTGCCCACTGCCCACCCTCAGGAAACACTGGGATGCAGCTGCCACAGTCAGTGAGGGCACACCCAGTTCTGCTGCTGCTGTCCTGCAGGCATCCAGGCCACTCTCTTCAATGCCATGCAGTTGCAGCACAGTGCCTGGGGTTCCTGCTAGGAAAACACCACCATAATGGTCTGCAACCCTCATGATTCAGCACCAAATACAGCAATGACAAAGCCAGAACGCCACATTTACATCCCAGGCCTGTGGGAGCATCCTGCAGGGCCCATGGGAGAGCCAGAGCCTAGTGATTTGCAGCTGGAAAGGTTGTGCCTGTCTGAGCCAGAGAACCAGAGAACAGGTCCTCCAATTAATTTAGCAGTACAGATACAGCTGCTGTGACAAGGAGTGCAAACATCTCAGGTCGAGATAATTCTGCAAGGGCTGGAGTAAGGTGATGCACTGAACCCTCTCATCCCATTTGCAAAGGTGTTTTTTTAGGCTAGAGCAGCCTTTTTGCATGGAATGTTGTCTTAAGTTTTATACATTGTTAATTCTCAGTATTATGAAAACTAATGCCGACACCAGGAATCTAGGAACTGAGGAACCTCAACTCACGGGTTACTTTTGAAATTCCTGGTCTGAATCTCTGGTTTGCCAAATCACAGAATGGCTTTGGTTTGAAGGGACCTTAAAGTTTCCAACCCCTGCCACCCATCAAACCAGGTTGCTCAAAATTGCATTCAGTCTGGCGTTGAACCCTTCCAGAGATGGGGCATTTACAACTTGTCTGGACAATCTTTTCAAATGCCTGGAAGAATTTCTTTACATAATTTAATCTAAATTTCTGCTCTTTTGGTTTAACTGTTTCCTGTTGTCCTATCACTATATGCTCATGTAAAAAGTCGCTCTCTCTTTATTATAAGCTCCCTTTAAGCACTGTAATGCCTCACTGAGGTCTCCTCAGTCTTCTCTTCTCTATCTGTATGATACCTCATTATGATATTTAAGACTATGTCACTGCTGTACTTTCTCCAAGGGTCTGACTCAGTTCTTGCTCATTCCAATATAAGGAGAATTACTCCCACTAATCATAAAAGGGTTTCATCAATGTAAAGACTCACAGACGTTTCAGGGGTCAAGAAGAAATCACAGTGACACTGGTGCTGACCTCCCTCTACTTGCTGCCAAACAGACAAGACAGCCCAATATTGTTCTGCACTCTGCAGCGTGTACTGGCAGTGATGGACCCATGGACATGTGCCCATCCTTAAAACACCTCCATGCTTTTGAAACTATTTGTTAGTGTGCAGTGCTTTAGGAAGGCTGTGTTTTTACAAGGCTGACTAGAGATATTTGAGAAAACTGAAGACAGTGCACTGCTTTGGTCCCTTCAAGTCTTCTTTTTATATGATGGAGACAAAATTGTTTCTGTTCTCCAAAGCCATCCTTGCAGTGTGAGCATCACACCCACAATTCAATCTTTATGGTCTCACACTCTCAACAGAGATCTTGTCCTGACTGTAGGCTCTTTCTTCTCATTACATCCTTTCTCCACTTCTAGGATCAGCTGAGCAGTTGTTGTTACACCACAATGCAGAAGAAAGGAAAGGAGAAGAAGCTTTCAGAGATCAGCTGCATTGGGGCAGTTCACATCTGCATCCCAGCCAGGACAGCTCCCAAATCCCCCTCTCAGGCGTCTCCTGTCTCTTGGCCTCTGAGGAGTTGCATAACTTTTCCAAAATTCATCTTTTTTATAGTCAAAGGGTCATCTATAACTCAGATGCCAATTTAATGTACAACATAAATGCAAACTGCACATATAACAGCAAAGCTCTAAGTCTTTGATGATGATGGTGGTCTGGAACATTTTATATATGTGCTTTTAAAACCACAAGCAGACCATAAGTGGTCCTTCCCTGGTGGTTCACAGATCTTTCCGAAATGTGACTGCAGCATCTGCTGGCAATGTTGTCTACATATATGTAAGCTTTGTTTTTCATGCATATTCATGTGGTAGGTCATTTAAACACAGCATAAACAATAACAGGCCAAGGACTATGTCTGATGGACCCCAACAGGACTAAGCTGAAAAGAAGATTTAGTGCTTCTAGTAACAATATTTTGTTGGCAATTTGACAGCTTTGACCTAAGCCAAGTGACAGCGTTAGGTGATACACAGTGTGCTGACAACTTATTACATAAAGTATCATGGTTTGCTGTCAGAAGCTTTCTTGGAATCCAGAAATATAGCCCTGGCCAATTTTTATGGCAGTGAAAATGTGTTCAGTAATTTCTACCAAGGCAGTTGTTGAGTGGCTGAAAGACAGGACTGATGGAGAGTTATTTGATAACAACAACAAGTTGTCCACCTGCAATTGGGCAGCTTTATCCACATGGTTTAGTAATCTTCTTTGGCAGTGACTCAGATGTTACACTACAGTCCGGACAATTCCCTTTTCTTTCTGGGGGAAAATACAATCCCATCTAAAAATTAATTGGGAAGAACTAGCAGTGCATGGGGTAATAAAACAATGCCAGTTGGATTCTGTGCCCCAGAAATATAGACATTCATTTTATGTCTTGAAACAGTGAGGATTTTAAGGGCCAGAGAACACTGCTCATCCTTGTATGGCCCTGGGAAGCTTTAGGGTATTAACAGAGCCAAGGATTTGGCAGACCTAGAAGTCTGTTTTTTTAGTAATGATTTGGAAAAACAAAATCACAGATCTTCAATTTTTTCTTTCTGAAGCTTTGCTGGCTTAAAAGCAAATAAAGATCTGATTCTTAAGTTATGTCATCTAGCTTTTGAGAAGGATCGATATGAGTGGAATGGGCACTTTTGACTTTCCTGAACATCCCTTCCTTTGCCTATGTTAAGGCAAGGATCAGCACATGTCCAAACAGCTGGAGGATATGCAGTGTTTTGAGAGGGGCAGATAGCTGCACTGAAGAGTGTAAGTCAGCAGGCACATGACTCACACCTGGTGCTCAGGTATCCTACCAGGTCTGTTCAGATCTGGGGATTTTCTTATGTGGCTTTTGCTACAGTGGTTACATTCCGTGAGTTACAGAGGTACCCCTACACATTTTAAATGTAAATCAAACATAGCATAATAGACACATGCTCTGATTTAGAAACCTTAATCTTGTTTTGACCAAAACAGCAGTTTCTCTTGTAGAAAAAGAACATGATCCCAGGGAATTTAATAAATTAGTGTGCTGTCGGCTGGGTTAAAAATCCAGGAGGATCCATTGCTCAGGGATGCACCAACAGACAGCGGGTCTTCAGCTTTGTTCACTGGGATTTGGTACCTGGGCTCCAACATGGCTGGTGGGATGTGGTGGGGAAGGAAAGCAATGAGAACCACATTGGAAGGGAAGGAGCTGTGGTTACTGGCAGTGACCTTTCCTACATGGGATACCCACCCATCTTGGCATAGCCAGATAAAATGAACAGGTACAATGAGTGAAGCAGCCACAGACAACTGTTTTCAACTGCCTGCACATGATCAGACACACAGTCCCCTTCTTCTGGCACGTCTCGCACAGTCTTAATTGAGAAAGTCAGGAGCTGGAGTTGAAAATACGGTATCACATTTCCCATAATGTGCGAATTGATGGTTTCCTACAGTCAGTGCCGACAAAAATCTTCCCTTCCTCCAAGTTCAAAGTAACTGTTGAATATACAGATGGGCCATATCTACACCTTTCCCCTTGCAGCAAAAAGTGCTTTAGATAATTAAGATTTTAAACTGTATTATGAGCAAGAACCTTGGCCATTTTAAGGAATAAGGGTTTCCTTAGAAACAGTGAAAAGTAGTTTGGGAGCAGACGTTTATGGGGACGAATATGTGCACCATCAATTAACACCTTGTTTCTTTCACAAGTTCAGTTATATTTACAACACTGCTATGAAGCAGTGAAAGCAGACAGTTTTGTATGTGCATCAGGGCTGTGAAAGATAGACTCTGCGCTACCAGACAAACAGGGATTCACACCATATGGTTGGTTCAGGAGTTTTGACCGATTTAGAACAAATGCATAGTAATTTCCCACTGGGGTCGGGTTAGGATGAATATTAATACAGATCAGAAATGACAAACAGAGAAATGGACAAAGATTGCCCCTGGATTACATCTCCTGCTTCTGCCTTACAATAAGCCTTAAAGCAATTTTCCTGGCAAAAGCAGTGGCTTGCACCTGATTTCCACGGTACTTTACTTACACCAGGTCCCTGTAAAATCCCACCAATTCCAAGCAGCAGAACATGGGCTGCAGTTTGACATCCAGAGGAGCTCATAGGCTGAATATGTTTAAAAAGCAGCCAAACGAGCCAAGAGCTCAACAGCTAACAATGTTGAGGAGGCTGTAGACACTGAGCTTGGCTCTGACAAATGCTGCTGCCATTCCTACTTTTAGTGCTGGTTTTATACCAAACACAGTGCTGAATACCCAGCACAATGCATCTACATACCCTGAGAGGTTGCAGTACTAGTACATTATGTAGAACTTAGCAGTTCAGCTGACAAGCAGAAGAGTAAACTATTGTGGGCTCAGATGGCATAAAATGAAACCTAGTTTAATCTTGCTTTCAGTGAAAGTTTATTCCCCTTCTTTGCAAGCAGATAAGTTAGAAGATAGTTCATAATTGCCTATGAGAGTCTCCTCAATTCAATTACTGATTAGCTTGTGTAGTGAAAATAATGAAAACTCAGTTTGAGACAAAATGTGAGTTCTAGATTTGGTGCTAAAATGGACATTTTGAGTCATAGTCCTCCATCTGTCTTGTTTCAGAGATACAGCACTGTGTTCAGCTCCTTGGAAAGCAAAGGCACTGCCATTGGGAGTACTGTTCCTCAGCTTCTGGAAGAAAGCCTTTTTGGAGATGATGCCTGAATGGTGTTGTGTCCCACGTGCTCACCACCTGCAGGAACATAACAGGATAAGCTCCTGCTATGCTTAGGGTACACTGATCCTCTCTATGGGCATTCTGTTTTCAGCTGACAAGCTCCAACCGTGTGAGTGGAAATTTTTTCATTCAGTAGCTTATTTCAGGATGGCTGATCTGAAAGAATTCCATTAAAAATGACTCAGCTGATTCTGAGGACAGGTTAGTAGAATGACTGTCTTCCGATGTTAAAAAACATAATTTATTTGAGGAACTCTTTAATGCAAATGCTCTGGAGTGGCGCCTTCATATTTGGCAGGATGAGTGACTTTTCTGCACGAGATTTGCTTTTTGCAGTTATTCTGAATATTCTCATGCAAAGCCTTTTAAAAGTGTAATTAATACACACCCTCTAATATACAAGTCTGGTTTAATGAAACTGAATTGGTAAGTATGTTGACATGGGGATTTCCTTGAGACTTCTTAATTTTCTTTTTTATTCATTCTCTATTTTGATTTTGGGTACCACTGAGCTAGAGTATTCATGTTATACCTATTCATGTTATTCCAAAGAGAATATATGAAGGACTACTAAGCTACGAATTCAAAACAATAGCTCAGGTTTAATTTCTCCTTGCCCACCCAATATACATAAGGAATTGTGTGAAGCAAACCAAGTAATTCAGCAACTATGTGCATTTTAATTTTTTTTCCTGGGTTTGGCATGCTTTATTTTCTATATATTGTTGTATTTTCTAAATATTGTTCATACTGGTCCAGAGGCAAATTTTTGGATTTTTCCCTCGCTTGCAAGATGCTCCTCAGGAGTGCATCTTCATATTTCAAACACAAGCTTAATTTTTCCAATACTAATTTTTAAGGTTTGATCTTGCCGCCTTTGAAATAGTCTCATTAAGTAAACTGTTCATCCATTAAAAAAAAAATCAGAAAACAGAACAGACATACAATTCAAGGTTTCAGAAAAAGTGTCTGCATCAGGTTTAGATGCCAAAACGAAAGGCAAGTCTGAGAGCCCTACATTTACTGTAACGTACAGGAGAAAAATCAAAAAACACGGCCAAGATACAGTTCCCTTTGAGCTACAGCAAAATCATTCCTTAAGAATAAATGCACGTCAAGGGCCTCCTCCTGAATGGGATCTATGCAACTGCATCTTCTGACCCTTTGCAAACATGACCCCTCACCTTACAGAAAATACAGTAGGCTTGAAAATCCGAGCAGCCCATCCCAGGCGGTGTGAGACAGACTCTGTGAACCGCAGGACTCGCTTTTCATCAGCGAGGCCGGTGCTCACCTCCCGAACGTTTCAATCAGCCCGCTGGCAGATGTGCTCCCGTACCAGCCTCCTGCTCGCCCCCCCCCGCTGCTCCCGGCATTGTTTGGCAGCGCCACGGCAGAAGCGAGACAAAGATAAATGGAGGTGCAGAAGCTGTATTTACACAGCATTTAAACATACTGTATGCTGGAGATTGAAGAGCTTGCTGATAGGTGACACTGCAGGTTTCAATAGGGAGCACGTCTAGTAGAGCCCTTCTGCCTCATTCAGGTCGTGTGGCCCTCATGACTTTACTTAAGGGTTGTTGTTTTGCCTGAAAAACATTTTTTTTTTTTNNTTTTTTTTTTTTTTTTTTGGTGGAAAAAAAATCCAAACAATAGTGAAGTCTGATCCCTGATCAAACAGCAAAGTGGGAACATTGCTCCCCCAGAAGTGTTCTTCAACGATTCAAAGATTATCCAAATAAGAAATAAATATGAAAAGGAATATACACAGAAAGCAGAGAACCAGCAAAAAATTTATTACTTTTAAAATACATTGATTTTGCTCCTTGAGCCAAAAACATGAAGCAAAAATAGAAGTATTACATTAATTTTTCATCATTTGCCATTCAAATAACATCTCCATTTGGCATACCTTTAGATGCCAGTCTTACACTTCACAGAGTGTTAACATTACAGCTGGAAGAACATGGAGCTGCAAGAAATATTTGTAACAAAACAGGTTTTCACCGAGGTAGGTCTGTTTTCAAATTCACATGACAGTGACAAAACTGGAATAAACTTTTGACATTTTGAAGACTGTCAATCCATTTTTATCATAGGATGACTTTGGAATTTTATGTTGAAGACTGGCATAAAGGAAATTTCAAGAAATATTACAAGATGTGTCTTCAAGGAACAATATTTTACTACATAGAAACCACCTTAACCACATAGAAACTACACTTAAGCACATCTCCTTTCAAGAAGTCCTTTGTTCTGTTGTGAGTCACTGACAGAGAATACAGATTATGAATGGCAATAAACACAGTGGTATAAAATAATAAATAAACTTTCATTGTAAAAGTTTATTTTAAGCAGGTCTCCTTGGTTGGTGAATACAATATTTATGGTAGCAAGGCAATCAAAATCTTGACGTTACTGCCCTGGGAGTGCATGGGATGAAGGACTATTAATGTTACCAGCATCTCTGTTAGACATTAAATACAGAAAGGTAGTGGGTCATGTGTTCTGGTTATGCAAGTAGTGCCTGAGCACCTTGCAGAGGTGTATCAGGTGCTGCACCACAAGGGAGGTGAGATTCAGCTGTCTGGCTGTTCCCTGCAAGCAGGTGTGTAGAGGTTTGTGAGAACGGGCCAGAGTTGTGGGGTGTTCTCTTCCCTCAAAAGCTGGTTCTGGTTCTCAGGATTCATTCTTGATGAGACTTCATCCCTTCTTGCAGGTGGGGAATGACTATGGAGAGGGATGCTGCTCTCCCATCATGGTTACAGCTGGGGGTTACAGCCCCTTTGGCTCCTGCTGTTCCCTCTTTGCCCATGAAACTGCGCCTGCCTTATTGTCATGCAAAATAATTCAGCAGAAATAAAAGTAAAATACTTCAACCAGATGAAATTTAAATAGTATAAAATTGTGATTTGTGAAGCAAAACTGCTGAACGAGTAAAAGAAAAAGGAGCATGAAACATTTCGTATCAGTTTTCCCATTTCAGAAGGCTTGCCTGTAGAATGACCCATCCAGCATTCTTCAGGCTTTAATTAATTAAAAGCAGGGAGAAAGTTAGGATTTTGGCACAGGATAAATATTCCAGACTTGAGCAGAAGATATTGCTTTAATGACCTGGACACCATCCAGGAAGTACGCAAAGGCTAGCAGACACTTCTGACAGTTAATATATCTGATAAAAAAGAGCATTCTGGCCAATTAAAGAACTGGAGTAGAAATAATGGTTTGTCACCAAGTGTGTAACTGAGGCCAATTGGTCCAGATTAACCAATGGGTTATCCTTTGTAAGTGAATTTAAAGGTCACGATGAGCTGTCTAGGTAGGTAAAAGATAAAAATGTTAAATTAATATGGTGGCAAAAAATTTTCAAATGTGAGACATGAAGATAAAAATTAGATTTGCAAATCATGCAAAATCACCTGGAGTGGACTAAGCAAATTGCTCTCATGGCAGAAGGTCATTAAGAAAAAAGTGTGAATAAAAGTATGATTTTCTCTCCACCGTAGAAAGCAGAAGCTTTCTTAAAGTATTCATAGGCAAATGTACTCCTGAAGGACTTTATTATAAACTACCAGCTGGGTGCATATAGCTGGGGGAAGTGAGGTGAGGCTGTTTTAGGGCAATCTAGTTTCCACCTTCTACAATAAAACAATCGGTTATATTATTGGTAGCTGACCTATGCGATACAATTTGACCATGAAGAGATTATCTCAAATCTAGCTGTAAATGTTATAATTTCCATGTTGCAGAATGTCCCAGAACAATTCCCACTGAAGACGATTCTCTTTAAAATCTTCCATCGCACACAGAGGCAAAGCTTAACACTGACTCTGGACAAAGTTGGTCACGGACTTCAGGATCCCTACAAGACCCATAGGTAAGACGTCCTGCCCTTGTGCCTACAGGGCATGAGGGATGAAGCAGCAGCATCACAGCTCTGGGTCTTGTCTGCCAGCACTGGGGGCTCCCATCAAAGCACCCTGCCAGGTGGCCACTGCTCACCAGCCACTCATGAAGTGCACCTCTGTCCCATCCCTCTCCAAAATGTCCTGTAGTGCTATGAACATTAAAAAGACTCTGTCCAACAAATACTTCTGATTTCATGTGCATCTCAGCCAGCAACTGTATTCAAATGACTCTGTTTGCTGCTACTTGAGAGATAAGATTCCCAAAATAAGGCAATAAATATCCACAGTAGCTGTTGCTTATTTTTATGAGCGCCTGCAATATGCAGGCCCCACATCATCACTGCAGTGCATAAAAATGTAGATGCTTATAACAGGCCAAGTCCAGGCAGCCCTGCAGAGAGGCATTTTGGTGCTCACTTCCTCATAGCTGTCCTTGGTGCTTTCTTCCCTCCTGGAGGGGTAATCCTTCCCCCCCAAACAGGAGGATCCAGCTTGCTGCTTTTTCTAAGTCCCTTTTCCACGCAGATGAATAGCCTGGGAAGGACCCTGCCTGCCAGCCTGCTGGAGCTGAGTTGCTAGAGAAGGGCAGGTGGGCACTTTCCTTGTTGTCCAAGTGCGCAGGTGAGGAGAAGGGGAGCACTGATACCTCCGAGTGCAGAAGCAAAGAGCAGAACCAAGGAGGCTGCATTTTGCAGTCCCTTTCCTCCTGGGACAGTGCAAATATTTGGTTTTTAGCCTTTTTCTTCCAGCATCAAGTCTGACTGTGTGCAATCTGCTAGTCTGGCCAGATTTGGGTGCCTTTGAAGGCACAGGCAACAGCAACAGCTCTGACAAAGTTGAAGCACTACTAAACAACATAGATATTCCTGCATATAACATTGAGATCATCATCCAGGCTGTGAGATTTCGGGACTTCAGATATGGGTTACTACAAGTATATAACCAGTGATCATCAACAGTATTTATTTTTCTTTATGGGAGTACCTAAAACGCCCAAACCACACATAAAGCAGCTATTTATTTCTCTGAGGAGCATTTAAAACACCTGTTCTTTCATGGATTACCTATGTGAGTGGATGAACTTAAACCACTAAAGAGCTGATTCTGAGCCAAATTTTCAATGGATATTAAAAAAGATGAACACATACCTAGGAAAGTGAGCATTGCCACATGAGGCAAATGCATGCAAATGAAGATATCCAAGTACAATGGCCATAAAGCGTTGATGAAAGGTATTTTATTGACACCGAAGTAACCTTGTTGAATTGCAAATTTGGACTTCATTTCCTTTTCTGTAACCAGTGAAAAAGCAAAGAAAGGATCTGATTTCCTGGAAGCAGGTTTGTCTTATCTGTTAATATATAGTCCTGCCTTTTATATTGGGCCAATATATTTATATGCCCTTGGCTGGCATAATTTGGGACAAAAAGAAGGAGATATCTTGATTTTTCAGAGAGAAGCAGCTATTTTGAGGGCAGAATCTGGGAAAGTATTTTGTCATTTCTTTAAAGAAAATGTTAAAACAAATCATGTCTAGTCACAGAATTAGCAAATTGCCCTTACCGGAAGAGAGAATTAGAGTACCAAAACTTTTAGCACATGGTTTCCTACAGGTAGTTTAGCTTGTAGGGTTTTGTAGAAAGAGACAGCCAAGTTGAAGTTAGCTTATGTGTGATATTCCTTTTGATGGAAACTTCAGAAATACTAAGTAGTGCATGAGCTTAATTACAAATTTGAAAGTGACTGAGCTTTTGAAAGTGAAACAAGCGAGCACGTGGCAGTGTTGGCTTGGAAAATCCCGATGGCTGCTTCGGCTCAACTGATGCAGCAGCAGAGTCTGCCTCTGCCTGGTGTGTCTGTGTGCCTGTGATGGAGCTAGCAGGTTCTCCTGATGCCTCTGGTGAGGCTGGGTCCAAGGCTGTGCTCATGTGCTGCTATTTCATGGATTGCTACGCCACACTTAGCTGCACTAAGGTCCCATTGATTCTGCAGTCATGCAGACTCCCCAGTCCCCTACTCACTTTTGAAGACTCACTTAGGGAGCTTCTGAAACCTCTACCTTAAGTCTCTTTGCTGACACCATGAAAAAATGAGACAGTAGACAAAAGCACTGTGTAAAGTAACAATAAAATTATGCAATATTAGAAATTTCAATGGAAATGCTGTTCTGCTTAGAGATGGCATTGCCCACTCAAGTGCTAGCATCTCATTTTTAACACACAGAGCTGGCAAAATCTCATTCTGAAATCACATGTCTTTCATGAGATGTAAAATACGGGGAAATGAAGCTCAGTCAAACCTTCCCCCTACTAAGTAACAATGTAAATTATGAAAAACCCCTCACACAAACAATAAGCAGAGTCTTCTTAACCCAGCTGACTTTCCTAGTTTGTGCCTTGTTTTCTTGCCTTTCCTTAGCTGTCACTACATCTCTCTCCCTGTAAGCAGCTCAGTCTCATTAAAAGCAATGTGGTGAAACTAGCCACATCATTATATTCACTTAGACGGGCTCTTGTAGCCAGCACTTACTGTTCATAATAGCTGCCACTTAGGGTTTGTGAACCCCCCATTGGCACCCTCCTCGTGGTTTGTTGGTTGGGGTTTTTTTTCCCTTTTTTTCCCCGTGTCTTACTTTGAAATTTACATGTCTTCAGAACAAATAAAATTCACAACAACAAACTAATTAATGGATTCCAGTTTTGACAGCTACAAGAAGACAGATGAGAAAGTAACATGCTTCTGGCAGCGTGTTATCAATTGGGAGGCACCAGTGCATCGCCTCTATGTGGTACAGTGAGCTGGAACCGACACTGACAGATGACACAGCCCTTGACAGTGAAGCCTGTACGAGCTGACAGCTCCACTTGCACTCAGGCAGGTCCACGCTCGGCACTGGAACTGAACCAGCTTGATGTGCAGAATATGCTTGCTTTTATCTTCCCCCAGCTGTACAGTGGGCAGGCTGAGCAGCACTGTCAGGTGGAGCCCAGGACCTACCTTAGAAAGTTAAAACTGTGACAAGTGCTAAGATTTTACCAGAAAAAAGAAATTAAACCAGTTGATAAGTATTGTTATCTTGCAGCCAGTGCCTTGCTCTCCTTTTGTGAAGCAGGGTGGCTTCCTGGTCAGTAGGACTGCAGGAGCTTGGTTTCCTACAGACTGGTGGGTGTCTCTGGTTGGATTCTCAGGTGTCTACTGAGGGACTTGCTCTGAGCAAGCCTCTGTCACAGCTGAGCACCCTGAGCCTCCCTCTGTCACACGCATTTTCCATGTTGAAGAAGGGCTGAACACACACTCCTGCCTGTCTTTCAGGTGGATCTCCCTTCCTTGAGCAGCTGTCTTCCCTCACAGAACCGCAGGAGCTTGCGTCTTTGGGCCTAGTGCCCCTCTGACAAATGTGGTCAGAACTAGCCAAAGGTTTAGGTTCAGATGGCACTGGGGTGTGGAGAGAGAGTGTGGATGCACATGCAGTTACAAAACGTGACAACATTGACCTCATTTCCTTTGAAAATAAGGGAAATACAGCAGGGGTAGAGTTTCTTCACACTATACATTCAAGACATATATCTACAGTCTTCAGATTAGATGGAGTCTGACTGTGCAGGCCCTGACAGCCTTATCTAATTCTTCCCTAGGGGGACAGGGATGCTAGAGGCACATGCACATCCTCCATGCGGTTGTGAATTACAGCCCTACATTAGGTATCTCTTCCGAGATTACTGTGATAGATCTTCGTTCCAGTCCTCCTCTCTTATGTATGTAGATGAGTTTAGGAAGAGACTGGTATGCTTTTAAGGGAACAGAATACTGAAATCAGTATTGTCTGACGTATTTAAGAGTATATTGTCTTAATGAACAAACAGTCTGGTCAAATTAGTCTGAATCAGCCTAGACCTTCAAGAGTCTTCCTTTTCTTCATCTCAAATGCTGTAATTTTTTTCTGATGACATTACAGAGGAACTCAGAGCCCTATTAACAGAAAAATCCAAGTTTTATGGCTCCAGCGAGGGGATTTATTGCAGCCAACACATCTCTCTCCCTTGCTCCTTACAGCTCCATGTGGCCCTTCTGCCTGCTTCCCTCCTGTTCATTACAGTCTCCTTTGGCCCTTGAGAGCAGCTGCCAGTGCTCCCTTGGCCTCACGCCGGGGTGACACAAGCAATAACACCGGCAGAAGCCGGAGTGGCACTGGGCATACTTGTCCGCGTTCAGCAGCTGTCAGTGGCAGCTATTTGAAAGATAGATGGGGGTTTATATGGCTTTGTTTGTGCACATGTGCCTCAGAATACGGCGCTGAACTAGAGGGAACATAATTCCACTGCCTTCACTGGGACTATTCGCGTCCTTAATATTATGCTCATGTTTTAGGGACTTTGCTGAATCGGGACCCGAATTTGTGAAATTTGTGTTGTGCGCACGTTTGCCTGTGACATGCTGTCATTTCAGCTACTCCAGAGCTTGGTAGTACTATGTAACAGGAGGTACATTTCACACAGTCTGTTTTCAACTGATTCAAAGTGTAAGAAGAGAAAAAAGTTCATTAAAGATTGGTCTATAAAAAGATAACTGGGCATTTGTTTTCAAGTGCTTTTCTCAGTGAAGCTTTATGAGGACATAATTAAGATTTGAGTTAATTTTTACAGATATTTATGCTTTTTCTTAGTGCTACACACCTAGGTGATGCATAAAGATAGATCTGGTGGAAGTCTTCAGGAAAAATTGTCAGCTCAGCCAAGGCAATGTGTGGGGGGCAGCACTGCGGGTACTGACAGTTCAAGTCAGGCTGGTCATGTAGGGCTGAAAGGTTTTCTTTGACATCACAGTAGCAATGCTATAACTATGTTTGAGCAGACAGTTATTGCCAGGTTCTTGCTTTCAAGATCTAACATCTACCTGAAAATTTACCTCTTAGAAAGAAATTAAAGCATTTTTTTCAGCTAAACCAGTTTAGAATGGACAGAATATAGAAAACCAGTGACTTTCACCCTAAAATTCTTTTCATGGGCAAAACCATTGTATTTCCTGGATCCAGGTATGCAAACATGCATGTTTCAGCAGACAATTTTTTAAAACAAAAACTTTATAGAAAAGATGAGCTAAAGATACATGGTTCTTTATTTTGTATTTCATACCAATGAAAACTAATTTTATATAAGAAAATTAAAAATGTCACAGGTGTGCTTAAGTGTTAGGTATTACAAAAACCCCTCAAACCACTCTGGGGATAAAAGTATCTTTTTCGTGCTGCTCCTGATTTAAGAAAAATCTTCCCAAGCACAGATCAAACATGCCATAGATGCTCAACAGTGTTACAACTGAGTGGCCTGGGTGGTCAGCTGCAAAGGTCAATAGAAAAAGCTATTTAGAAACCAGGCCCTCACTTCAGTCCCTCTAAGACAAAACTGAGCAGTGAATTGAGTGAACTGAGCCTTCCATAATGCACCTTGCAGCAAGAATCTAGGATGTTTGGCTAACCAGAATCAAAGATATTGTCCTTCAAGAGTTTTTCTTCTTTGAGGATTTTTGAGTCTCTATCGGTTGTGAGGATCACATCCTTACACACTTATAAAACAAAGCAGGATCACTGAACAGGCAATTTGTGAACTCTGCCCATCTAGGTTAGGAGCTGAATCCAAATTCAGACTAGATCCAGATGAAATATTTATGAGTATGCATAGATAGATATTTACAGAGAGAGACATGGATATAGACAAATTCAGATTATCTGTTTTTCTCCTGCATGATCAGACGGTTACTGGATTGCTCACTTAGATATATTTTAAATGGCTTGCATTTATATTCATGGTGTTGCATATATCTGTGTTCTTGCTGTTTTAGATAGATTTTAAAATATCATACTGAAATTTTGTGGAGCCTGATAAAGTTGGACAGCAAACTTTCCTAAACAGAATAAAATTGTACTATCTAACATCATACAAGACTATCCAACATACTCTTTAATTACAACAGAGAGCATGCAGTTTTTTTTCTTTGTACATTTTTTGAGCAATTTCTCTTCAAAAATCTCCATGATTTTTATCTGCAACTCAAGAATACATGCAATATTTCTTTACATCCTTGTTTATCAATAGACTCTCAAGCAGGGGAAACGATGGTGAGCCAAATTTTCCTGTGGTTTATGCAGGGAAACTCACTGACCTCATGAGGGGTCTCGTAATTTATACTACTACAGCATGACTCCTCTGGTGCATCCACATTATGGAGATCAACAAAACATACTTAAAATTTCAGCTGACTATGTACCATGGTGCCATCAGCATGAAAAACAGTGCATTTTGCATTAAGACAAAAAACTTGACGTTTGTTTAGTGACATTTTTATTCCATTGACCCTTGCATTTAGATAGGTAAATGTAGTAGTCTCTGGCTTGCTCCTTGCTTCTATTTCAGAGCCATTCATGAAGAGAAATCCACCAATGACTGTTAAAAAACCACTCTCTCTGGTTCAGAAAGCCTCTGAGATGACAATTTGTGGTTGCTAGGAGAGTATTTTTGGGAAATATCACTATGTGTTTTCTATATTCTCATACTGTTTTGTAGCCATATGCCCTCCAATCTGCTGGAAAAAAGCATCTTGGGCTAGATGGCCCTTATATTCATTAGATTCAAAGAAGCTAGAATCAGACCAGGTGAATTCTAAAAGTTGTTCTGTAAGTAAGTTCTGTAAGTTTGTTGATTCTCAGAGTGCTTTAGATTCTATAATGACATTTTGCTCTTTTCTAATGACCAGGTTGGTCAAGCATTAGTGAATCCATTCTGTGCACAGATTTTCTGCTGTAACTCTGGAAAACAGAAGTGGGAAGCTGAAAGTGGTGACAGCAGCAAGGGGGAAAGAGTTTTATTCCTTTGAGAGCTAAGGATAAAAAGGATAACTAAATACTAAATAAGAAACTAGAACTTGTTTGGTTGGTTGGTTGGTTTTTAATATACATATAATGGATAGTGGCTTTTTAGATGAAGTGAAGAAGAGATTCTCCAGTGAATGCATTAACAGGGCTGAGATTCAGGACATGCAGCTTCAGTTTCTATTCTGTCCCAGCAACTTCTCTCATTTCTATAGGAGTCAAACTGTACTACTAAAGGAATGAAGAGCAGAGAAGGGAACTACAGGCACCAGTTATGCTCCCTCTAAATTGGCTTTGCTTGGGGTCACTGCAGCCAAGTCATTCACAGACAAGGCACTTCCTGGTTGGATTCACCCTCAGGTCTGTTCCTGAAAGGCAGCATGGAAGAGTTTGCACTCAGTTTTGTAAAAACACTGCTCTAGTGAGCTGTAGCACAAGTCTCATATTAATCTGGTAATTCAAAATGAAGAAATACATGGAGGAAGTAATAACTTCCTCCATGATGCTACTTAGCCCTAAAGACACCCAGGTGGATGATCTGGAAAGAGATGAAAGGAGTATCTCCTACTTTTCTCCCTGGGAAATCTGAGTCAGCAGCTGTCTTTAACAAGATTTGTTAAGCAGCTAGATTAACACCTGGAAACTCTAAGCACTACTGTAAGCTCAGTAAATAATAAAAATGAGGCTAGCGTTTAGATAAAGTACTTTTGGTAGGAAGGAACAAGACTTTCCATTATACTTCCTGAATGTGATGCCTTTAAAGGATGGCTCATCAGAAATATATACAACAATCCTGTTTCAAGACATTCTCAAGAATTCCCTTAATTAGCCATCCATGTTTACTGTACTTATCCATCATAATATGTGCAGTGTTATATTTGCTATCTGTAATCTCTTTGTTGGTTTTGATTCTTCTGAAATGCATTTTCCCCCTCCAATGAAAAATATCAAAAGAGCTTTCATTCAAGAAAATATGCTTGGCATCTGAAAGTTTGGGATATGTGGGAGTCACATCCTTTTTGTAAAGTTTCTTTTAGTTCAGTGGGAGTTTAACTCCTTGCTGTCTCTAGCAAAATTAAGTCAAGCTTAGGGGACTTGTAGATGCTCAGTGCAGGGGGAAGGTTTCAAGGTAAAACCCAGCAGCTGTTGCCCTCCAGGAAAGAGGGCAGATGAGAGGGAAAGGGAAGAAGCTCTATTTGTGCTCACAGTGCTGTGTCCTAGAAAAGCAAAGCGCCACTTTTACCACTGCAAAACAGCTGTACAGTAGCTCTAATTTTGGTGCTGGGTAGGGAGGATTCCCTGGAAGCACTCAGCTTTCTGAGGTTGGAGGGCTCTACAGGCTTAACAGGCTGCATTATCAGCTGCTATAGATCTAAAGGATAACGTATAATATCTCTATGTCAAGGTTTTTGCACAGTTGCTCTTTTATTTTCCAGTAATTCTCTGACTCCAGGGTCAGCTTAAAGGCTGTAGAAGCTAATGTGAAAATATTGGGTATTTGGACTAGAATGAAAATAAACAATGTTTTAATTTTGTCACCTTCTTAATTTTGGTTGATCTGGGTGCCACAGGGGCTGCTCCAGTCCCTGCCATCTGTAGCTGTTCTGCTTTGACAACCTTGTGTACTGGCTATGGTCTATACCACTATGCACAGTTTACACATTAAATACATTTTCCACCACTCACGAGCCACCATCTCCCTCTCTTCACTACATTTGTTCATCTGAGACTATATGGCACAGGCATAAGAGCAGTACAAGTGTAGGAAATGTAGATCCTGCAGCACTAGAAAACTGGCTTAGCATCCCACCAAGGCCTGGACTGCATAGAAGCAAGGAAGCTGTAATCCTCTCTAGCAGGGCCTCTGAGAACACTTGCCCTGTGGCAAAGGCACAGCCATGGGGCTGATTTACTCTTTCTGCACTGGGGAATTGCCAGAGATCATTACAGGAGGGACATAAAAGAAGGCAGGATCTGGCTCACTGACAAAGAGATTTCAGGCCAAATGACTCACCTCTGGAGGAGTCAAGACAGTTTTTCAGAGGACATGACTTACAAGGAAATTCAGTAGCTGGGATTTATTTATTGTTCAGGGCCTGTTGCATTTTTTTAGCTCTTAAACAGTAAATCTGCATACACAAAGAACACTTCAGAGTCATGAGGTTTGAGGACAGGCTTCATAAATGGTCACTTGTTGTGACTTATCCACAAAGGAAGAGAAAGAAGGTTTTTATCATCTTATTGTTGCCCAGATCATAAGACCCTGATGCTTGTTTATGTGACATAGGAAGCTGAGCATTTGCCTCTGGTTATAAACACACCATTTGTGAAAGCATCCATCCTGAAAGATAGAAGTTTTCTTCTCATGAGAACTGTCTTTTTTTCCCCCTCAGGTCTCATTGAAGCTTTGCCAAAGAGTTCAAGTAGAGAGCAGTCTCACAAAACTGAGTCACCTAATGTACTTTGGTGTATTCCTAACTCTGACAGTTTCTAAATATACTGCCAAAAAAGGGCCAGAGTGCTCAGAAAAAGACCATGCTGATAAAAGTATGAACAACCAGTACAAACAGCCAGACACAGACTAAGGTGTAATACAATGGGCTAACTGGAGCATAACTCTAAAGTTGCATTACCTTGAAATTCTTCACATTCTGTGCAGTAGTTTATACCTTAAGTCATTCTAGCACTTACTGCAGTATGAACTATGTATGTCACATAAAACTCCTAACTTACCCTGGATATCATTGAAAATGAATTTTGTTAATTAAGTTTGTCTGACTGTATGAAACTGGAAGAATTACAATATGTGATATTCTAATGAAAAGTTTACTTTTGCCATATAACTGGTTCTTCTCAAGAATAACCTCACCAGTAAATTAAAAGCATAGGAAATGGCTTAAAAATAAATTGATATTTATTTCCATTTGAGAAGTCATACACAAATTTTGGTAGGCATTTTTTTATGTAACATTTCTATATTCAGAACAATCTCTTTTACATGGGACAGAAAATTATTTGGTACCTGCTCGTGATAAATTTAGGGTCTGCTTCACTAAAATATGACTTGAAATGGTCTGAATTAAACTCAAAAAACAACACTTCCAGATTGACTACTTTTGAGTACTTTGCAAGTCCATTTTTAATTAGCCAATTTTGCTACAGATCATAGAACTGCAAACAAAACACATTTACAGAAAGCTTTCTGTGTTTAGAGTTTTAAATTTACCAGTTAAAATCTTGCCGCAGCAGTGGATAAAGAAAATAAAAAGTGGTATTTTTCTATTACATGGATGTTAATTGGGGTTTCCTAGCTACAATGAAGGGTTACACAGAAGGTGATCTGAAGAAACTTCTTGTAGTACACATCCCAGTGCTTACAGATGGCACTTTCACTACAACTACTGGCCTGATTTACTCATTTCACTAGGCTTGCTCAATATTACTGTGTTTGTCTGTTGTAAAAGCAAACAACAGTAAGATATAGTGTAGGAAGTCTCGTAATTAGAAAAAAAAAGTAAAAAAATTAAAAAATATTTTACTAATAAACTGCAAATGCACTTTACAATTATGAGGAGCTGTAATGCCTTGATGAGATAAGTCATGTTACTAGTCTAAATATGACCTCTTTCTGTAAATAGTTTTTGTACTGGCACCATACCTTGTACTCCACCACCAGGTAGAAATGGGAGCAACAGTGGAGGTTGACTGGGGAGATGTGAGGAAGGCACCACAGTCCCAAGAAGCTGAGGAAGATGTAAATGGCCCTTTGCATGGTATTTTCCTGCCAGCAGCAGTGTGCAGCATTAGGCAGGCACCTATTCTGCCTCTGTCTAAAATCAACTCTAATCAGGGTGTTCCAGTTTTGTCACAGCTAGTATTTTCAGTATTTATGGATTTGTAGACCTGAGGAAGCATTAAGATACTTTTTTTAGAGTGGCAGACAAGACTTTTAGTGGTATTTTGCTTGCACTAAGCCTCCAGCTGCTATTCAATAGGTGTGGAAAATGCTTATAGCCCTGTACAGATGACTTAGATTCCACAGAATATTTCAAATAACACAAAGTGCCTATATTTAGGTAACTAAACTGAGACTTAGGTGTCCACATGGAGATCTCTACAGAGATATCTCATATTCTTTTGTAACCTGTGAAGTTCTACTCTTTACAGTCAACAGAGACTTGGCTTTGCTCTCTGTGGTCCTCTGACAGTATTGACAAGGTCTTAACTTAGTCAGATGAGAGCTTACAAACCTGCCTCCTACACACCTATATTTGGAGCTGAACCCCACTCCAAATTCTGGTTTAAATTCTGGGATTTTTGTTCTCATTGAAATGGGACTTTTTTTTTACTGTTGTTTAAATTGTGGTGATGTCTAAGATGTCTGAAGTTTGAGACTGAATAGGTCATTAATTAACTCAACTTTAAAGTTTAGCTTGGGGGTGACAGAAGCAGAACATTCACCTGTGCCACACTGGCAGGATGGTAACAGCATGAACAATTTACTATAGAAAACTACAGAGAGAAATCTGTGAGTTAAATCTGAGCATGCAGGTTCTCTTCCTGCTGACGTGTTCAGTGGACTGCTCTGGAAAGCAGCATTGCTTTTAGCTGAGTGTTTACTCTTCTTCATTGCACGAGAACAAGCTCCCCTCAGTCTAAAAGAACATGGGACTACCAGAAGGTGTAGAAAATATTCTTCACACTTGGTCATGTGTAAATGGCTCCAGCCAATTCTGTTTGCTCCTTAGCTCTATCAACACCAAAATGGAATAGAAATTTAGGCAAACCCCCCCTCTACATATCTGTCAAAAGTGAATTGTTAAAGGATTTCTTAATTTCCGTCTGATGCTGCACCTGAAAAGTCAAAAAGGAAGATGAGAAATAGTCTATTTAAACCAGGTACTGACTATAGTTTAGAGAAACAGCAGGAGGACATAAAAAATAACTTGAACTAGACTGAACTTGAATGGTCTTGGCTGGATGAAGAAGAAATGCCCACGGACAAATTTGGAAAGCTCAAAGATGGTGTTCAATTTATCTAAGTAACTTTGTTCACTTGGATTCAGCTCGCAAAGCTTGGTGCTTAAATAGAATATAGAGTCCCAAATTTGGATGTTGTAATGGGAAATTACCCTTGAGTGAATAAAAATGAGGCAGATTTTGTTCATCCTACTGCAAATTCCTAAGTATGAAAACTTGAGTTCAAAATATTTGCCTTCCTGACGCAGGACAATTATTAGACATTATATCTTAGGGAGTATGCTTTATGGCTTGCAAATAACAGTCATGTGTTCTAATGTATTTAATTTTACTGGTCTGACTTTCACATATTTTAAGAGCTCTCTACCTCTCCTTGGCAGCAGAAGAAATTTATCTTGCCAGAGGAATATAAAGGGCCTGTAAATGAAAATCAGGGCTCAGTTATTCTATTTCTGAATATCAAGGTCTCAGGTATTAGGCTGTTTGAGATTACTGTTACCTACCCAACCATAATGTGAAAGTGAAATCATGCAATGAAGAATGTGCTAGAATGAGTAAAATATTTCCCCCTTCTGTAGTTCTATTTTGTTTCCTTACAGTTAAGAGAAGCATAAAATGTGCAATTGAATCCCGTTTGCTTGATATTAAGATAATAATTTCATGCACATACCCATACAAACAATGCTGCAATGAAAACTAAATACATTCCTGCAGCCTATGAAAACCTGTAGTAAATGGCCTTACTCTAAATTAACTAATAAAACTTTCCTAATTATGCATGCTAAAAGGGTAAAGGAGAATGATAGCAGGAAATTCCTTTTGCCTCATGCTATGGGTTTGGAAATACAGTGACATCATTCCTATTGCCAGGCACTAGAGGAGATCATAATGGGATATAATTGTTGCTTGCTCATTTGATTGAACTCCAAAACTATATCAAATAACACTTAATTATGCACTGGAATACCGTTACAGAAGAGAACTCAGAACTGAGCACTCAGTGCAAGCAGAAGCATTTAATAATTACAAAACTCCTGTAGAAGAAAAGAGATAACTTGCTGCTAATTAGTCTGGAATTTTACGCTCACAATATCCTCAGTAAATTTAGTGAAAATTAGTTGGGAGCCTGAACATACAGTTTTACTATAGCTCCATCTGGTACGTGCCCTCCAATTACCCAGCACGTTGGCTGGCTGTTTGAGGGACACATTTGATATCTGGCCAAGTTTAAAGGTCTGCTGGAGGTAAAACAATGCCCACCCTTTTACAAGGGGATCATTGTTGAGCAACAAGAAAGCTCTCTGGCTTATTTGAATGTCAACAATTCAGAAAAGTTGATGTTTGGAGCCATCAAATAAAATGTTTTTGTGAAACAGTTTATTATTTCAGTGGTAATTATTTGAATCATTCATGGTAAAGGATGTTTGCTAATGAGAGCTTGGCTGCTATAAATTCCAGGGAGACTGAATGCTCTTTGTGCTGACAAAAAGGCCCAAATCACTGGAGAGCGACTGACTGGACAAATCATTCATCTATGCAAATGCCAGCTGAAATGGTCAGATGCATTTATTACCCTGCTCATTATAGTAAACAAGGCAGAAATCGTGACTGGCAGTTATCAACTTGCCCTGAAGTGTGATTTGTTCTCCTACCACTATTTAAATGAGAGGAAGAAAGGCATGCCACCAGGGACTTCGTCGGTTTATAAAAGAGTAAATGTCACATAGCCCAGTGCTTAAAGACTTTTGATTGACAAATGTTTTATTTGACATATCAAACGATAATGGTTTTCATATCAAATACTCCATATTTGTTAGCAGAAATTTAACCCCTGGAAGAGTGAGAGCTGATTTTTCAGAATGCTCTGAATCCAGATGGAAAGTTAGACATAGAAAGAAACTCTCCAACTGGGTGGACTGGAAAGAGAGTAGTGTGGAAAGATATTTTTAATGCAGGCTTCAAATGAACTGCTGTCTTAGTTGCTTCAAGAAAGCATCTCACATTGGCAAGGCTAATAGCATGTAACAGAAGGAAATAAAAGAGTGATTTATTGGTTTCGTTTTTTTTTTTCCCTTAAAGGAAATACAAGAGCCATTTGGGAGTTCTAAACAGGACCTGCCTCATCCTTAAACTGTGTTCCTAGAACATTTATGCCTGTAATAGGACAGGACATAGCCTGGTTTGTTTGAGGAATGTATGAGTTTGTCAACCAGAAATTTTACTGGAAAAAATAAGGAACAAAAAAAGAGAAGAACATAGATCAGAATTCTTATTTGTATCACAAGTGTGTAATTGCTGCTACCTGTTATTTTAACAAGCACCGGCTTGCACAGGTGATTGGTCATTTTTGAACATGAACCAGTTTTTATACAGGTGATTCTAAGACCCTGTAAAAATATTTATAAAATCCTAAGTCCCCTGGTATTAAATAAGAAGGAAATGACACATGATGCTTCATATCATTTGCAGATGATGTCTTTTCATGTTTGTTACCTGGTGCAAGAGCCAGATGGAAAAGCATTTATGCTCTATACAAAAGTGGACATACGCTGTTTGAGAACAACCTCTTTCAGCTATATAGAAGTGGGAGGAAAAATTCTGAGCCAGATCCTTTAAACACTTTTCCATCCAGAAGAGTAAACTGGATCTCAAGAATGAGATCCTGAAACTAAAGGAAAATCAGAGATCATTAGGTATTGTAAGAGGACAATAAAGCCCTTTGATTGTGACTCTTGGGGGAAGGGGGGATACTGCCTGTATCTTCTAACCAATACATATTGTTGAACTGAGATTTTGCAACCCAGGTAGCCTGAAAGAGAAATGCTAAGTGGAAAAGAAGCAAGAAAAAGGGTATCAGAAAGATGCTTTGGATTATCTAGGAAATATAATGTGATTTTAATAACGGTATGAATATGAAAAATACTACCTATTAGTCAGAATGATAGAGGGAAGAATTAAAAACAAACAGTGTCTATATAATGCTTTATGGTTCTTGTGAATCAAACATTAAGTGGCTCATTCTCTCATTAGCTCTGTGAAGTAACATCATTAATCCTCCTTTGTGATGGGGGAGCATCTGCATACATAGATAAGTGAGAGATATTTAAGGTCACTCAGCTGGCTGCAGCCAACCTGGGTGTTATTACCTAGAGCATTTGATTTCCACGTGTGTGCATAGCTATTACTATAAGCAGGAGGATGTACAGAGACATCTCCTATGTGCTGAAAAATAACTTGCACTGCACACCTCTGCTATCAACATTTAAAATTTCCTGCTTTTTATAAAAAAAGCACTTGTCATGTGGTTATCACTACTGTCACTAGAAACACAGGATTTTTCATTCCAACCTGAAATACTGATTGTTATGCCCAGTATACAGTGTGTATGGAGGTAGGTTGGCCTGGTTGGCTAGTCAGGCTGTGCTGCCTTGCTTATGGAAGGAAAAATCATCCATAGATATCCTGAAACCACAAGGACATCTGTTGAGATACACCTTGCAGATAGAGGACAAAAAAGACTCTTGCTCATCACAATCCAACAGTAGTATTTGATTTTGAGACGTTGTGCAAGGATAACTGTCAGAAGATAATTATTGCAAATACAGGGAAGAAAATATTCCCTTTTTTTTTTCCTAGCATGGCTTCTATTATTAGGGCTAAGTGCCCTCTCTCTGATCATAATACAGTCTGGATACATATATTAAAAAATTAAAAGTAATCTGTTACCAGCATCTGCTTTGTAGGCATTTTGACATTACCCTCCTGTCTTGGGATACATCCAGCTCTGATTCATGGGAGTCCCTGCTCCTCCCCCCTCCTACGCCTTCATGTTCCCCTTTGATCATCCTCATTCTCCTGATTTCTGACTCTGTCTCTCCAAAGCTGGTTTGTTTAAATGCTCCCATTGGTCCCCATTCCAGCTGCCATCCATCTCCTTCAGACCTGCCACGACATTCCAGAGTCGTTGCTTCTGCGTATCTTGAGGGTGCTGTCACAAGGGGCTGATTTAACACAGTGGAAGAGGCAGACAAATGGTTAGCAGCAGACACGGGACAGGCCAAGGGAGCTTTGTAAAAGCTATAAATAGCCTTCTTGGGTTTGAGGATTTTGCAACCGAAGGCGGCAAGGTGCTAATGAGGCAGGGAGGAGCACCTGATCTTCGATGACATTGCTGGCCTCCACCTTCTCCACTGGAGAAGAAGTTAAAGGAGTTGATTAATATAGTTCAGGAAGGTTTCAGGATTAATTTTCAGGAATGTGAAGTAATCAACATTTTCTCAAGCAGTTAGTAGGTTCAGTCAATAACAATGCCACCTTCAGAACTATGTGCCCAGAATAAGTGATCATTAGGAAGCCAGGGACAGGACAACACTCAGTCTAAAGGGTTATAATAATAGAATAGGAAAAAATTCATAAACAATGCTATATACCTTTCATTAATGAGCACTGGAAGCTAGCAGCAGGCAGCAAAAAACCCCAACCCTATTTAATTTTGCCGGTTATTCCAAGTAACATGTTATCCCCTGTGTGAATGGGATGCTTGCACAGAAGCAGTTTTTTGTGCATCCCAAACCCATGCAGGAGCTGCAGATGTCATTGCAGCTTCATGCTTGAACTGGTGATCCCTAGCTATGTCCTCCAAACAGTAAGGAAAGCTTTTGATGCAGGAACAGAGAAATCAACAGATTAAAAAATAACCCCAAACCAAACACCACTCTTCTTGAGAAACTGCTCTATTTAAAAACTAAGAATAAAATTACTCTGCCCTGAAAAACATATTCAAGTGTTCTTAGCAACTGCACACTGTTACCTTGTTTTTGGATAAGCTAATTAATTGAATTACCAGTAACTCACTGACAAATCTCATGATATGCTGGAGGAAAAACCTTCAGGAAGAACTGACTTAGGTAGCTAAGATCTTCCTTATACTACTTTACAATGGGTCAATTCCAGCCACTTCAAAGTGTAAAAATCAGTATAGCAGCAGGCCAATTCTTTTATAATACTTGTAGCTAAAAACTATTGAATGGTCATAATTAGGGGAAGTCATTGGCACATGTGCCTAATAGCCTGAAACTGAAGGGACAATGGAACAAATAAAACAAACTGTGAAGATATTTCTACATTAAAAAAACTGTTCCTTTCACAGTCTGAGCTGTGTCCAATACAAAGACACTATTACCAGCCTTTTCATTATTCAGAATTATTTCAATTGCATCCAAATTAACATAACCATCGATTTCCATGATAGCACAAATTCATGCTAATTGTACATTAATTCCCAGGATGAATAATTGAGGTATCAGATGCAAAAGCTCAAAAAATTATATCTTGTTTAGTGCTTAAGTAACAAGTTATAAGCCTTATGTTGATCAAGAAAACTGTACCTAGGTCTTCATAAACACACCAGGAATCAACCCACAGCTGATAAAATGGGATACCATTTTAACAGATACCAGATTACCATTTTAACAGGTTTAACAGTGTGTGACTCTGTTGTGTTTGACAGCCTGAACACACTTGTGGTCTTTAAGTTTCTCAGCGCTGGTAATTTTATAGCTAGGAACCATCACCTGCCATTATGCTATAAAAGACCTCTACAAAGCAATCATGATGTGTGGATGTAGAAAGGGAATTCTTTTAAAATGATGCCTAGTCTTTCTTGTTTGGGATCAGCTAGCATTTACTCCCACTGTCCTGTATTTCTTCCTGACCATCCTGAATGGAGAACTTACATATAGATGTTCTGCCCATTACTCTGAGTACTGATATGACACCATGTTACTTGATATTGCCTCTCTTTATAAATGTTATCTAGATCATGAACCTACTTTATCAGTTAGGGAAAGCAGACAAATTCTTGCAAGAAAATATGGTAATTTCAAAAGTTAAAAGATTGCAAAATAGAAGGAGATAGCTAAATTTACTTGTAATTAACAGCTTGCTTGTTTCTAACCAGCTGTAAGATGGAAATAGAGCATCCAGCCTGCTTAGGTAGAAAATTCCAGTATAATTATTAGCCAAGAGTAGAAAAACCCCAGATTCACCCACGACTTTTATATTCTGGTCATTTGAATGCCAACATGGTACCTGTGCATAGTTCAGAAGTGACTTAGTCTAGTTGTTTCTATTGCTGTAGCAAGTTCATTACTAAGTAGAGAATGCTTGGGTTGGACATTTGGCTGTGCTATTTTGTATTTGTACCACATCCACACTTAAGGGACTTTCACAAATTAAGGAGATCAGAAGTGTTTCCTGAGTGTGTGTCTACACATATGGAATTTACAAGCACACATACTCAGTGTACATTTTAGCTGTTGGTATAGCAGGGAAAAGAAGGTGGATACAAGCTTCTAGTTAGAAGCTGAAGCTCATTAAGTCTTTCCCCAAATTGGCTGCTAAAAGCTTATGTATTTAGGGAAGTGTCAGTATCTTTACTTACACATTATCTGCTCGAAACAAAAAGGACAAAGAGATTTCTTGCCAGCTTTACACACCTGCCCTACCCAAGATGAGCCCTCTTTCTCAATCCATTTCCCTAGTTTGCTCTACAGTCTGGAAAAATGCTTGAATGACAAGCTCAGATGGACAACCGGAAACCATTTATCCTCAGCTCTGAGAGGAGGATAATTTCTGCTGGCAAGTTGACCTTATCTGTTCAAGAAGATAGCTTCCTTTTTAGTGCCCTTGCTTGCTGAAGAGGACTCATTAGGTTAACCAAGAGGTCATTAGGTCATTAACTGCCCAAGTTGTGGTAGATTTCCCATGACTTTTTAAAGCTTGCATATGTTTAGACCTTCCAGACCTTCCTTCACTAAAATTCAGGAACTTTGTTTTGAATTCAGGAATTTTGTTTTAAAAGAAAGCAACAAAATAGAATGTTGAATTCTAATATATATTCTGAACTGTTCCATCACAAAATAAGCCTTTTAAAGTGCTTCATATATTTCCTCTTCTCTTTTTTAAATAAAACACAGCAAGCACTATAAGCTTAACTTTTTATAGATACCTTTTCTTATATTGTCTTTTGATCCATCAATTTTACCTTTCATCCATGTGATATCCCTAGCAATGGAGAATATATGAGCATATGGTTTTACTGCTGGCATATTTACATGGCTGAAAGCAGCTTTTCTGCATCTGTGGATGCACATGCTCCTTCTGAAAGAAAACTTTGGCCCATCTGATCTATCATATCATAAGCCTAAGACAACAGTTGCAAAGAACCACCTCCAGCTTCTGCACTCAGTGCTGCTGATAACAGTGATCCAATTTGAACAGCAATAGGAACTTCACAGTACTTTTCAATGCTTGCCAGGTTTCTAAGCCCTTGATGGAATCAACTTACTGTTTAGCATCTGTAACTCTTCAGCTCTGCTGAGTTCTGATTTGACTGATCATGCCATTGTGAAACGTGGCAGCAGTGGATGAGCCACAGACCATTTTGTAGCCATGGAACACAGTTGACCTATAAAAATATCCCTGGTCATATGAATGTATTGTAGACAGTTTAAAATAGTTATGTGATGCTTGATGAGAGGATGACAATGTCCTTTTGTAAGGCTAAATGACATATCTCAATTGAGATCAATATGACTCATGTGCAAACACTGAAATACTGCACTGCAGCTGTATCTATTCCTCTGGTTTTTGTGCGTAAATTTACAGTGTGGACATTACACACATTTGTCTCAAAACTACCCATCCTCTGCTCTTTGCTACCAGACAGTTCATACAGCCATTATACATTAGAATATTAAATCACTGATAAAATTCTAAAGAAAAATTAATATCATGATAAATGATACTTGATCTGATTAACAATTACTACCAATCAATATCATAAGTCTGTTAAAACACTAATTGTCCTTCTAATTGTTAGAACTTCCTTTTCATCACAAAATTATAATGAGACATTGTTTAAATGTACCTTACAGCTCTCTTGTTATAAGTAAGGAATCAATTGTTCCTGTTCCTCGTGTATACCTGCCTGTGATACCTCTCTGCACTCCTAGCAGGCTGCAAGGAAAGCCTAGACTAGAAACAGCCAGCAGTGCACCAGGAGCACTCAGTTTTAGAAATCTGACATTCAGAAGGTTAAAGCAGCAGGTCTGGTTTGAAGAAAGTAGGTGCTTTGCCAGAATTGCCTCTGGGAAAATTTTTTATGGCATAGACACCTAGAGCATTTACTTGTCTGCTGGAATAGAAAAATGGTGGTAGCCCAAGGGCTAAGGGAATTTCCTACTTATTCTTTCAATTGTTATTCAGGTTTCAATGCTACTGTATATCTTCCTAAAATGTTATATAGGTTTTACAGTCCTGCTCTTAAATTTCAATTGAATGCAGTAACAAGCTGTGCAGTGTCAACACAAAAGCTTAATAAGATTGTATCTATCTCTGTCTCTTTAGATCCCTATATGAAGCCTATTGCTGGTTGAAATTAGCATATTATCCTTCCTGGATCCTACGGTTGCTGACAAAGGATTCTGGTCTAAAACTTGTCTGAAGATTCTTGCACAACAACCTTCTTGTATACAGTAGATTTTGCTATCTCATATTCCCTAATCCTCATTAAAAATCTCATAAAGACTTCAGTCAGCACATCCTTTCTAAGCTTTAGGATTACTGCTCATATTTCTGTAGAAAGACAAAAAGAAGAAAGATGCTTAACCATGGTAATACTGTATTTTGATAAATAAGGGCTTTCTCACTCTTTATGCTTTTTTCTTAAAGGTTAATTACATATCATGTGGAGTATTTACACAGCAAGGGCAGTTCTTAGCCATTCAAATGCTCAATCTGTTACTATCATATAATTTATAAATATATAAAATCATATATACTAGGGACTTTACAGGAGACAAAGCAAGACATCACCCTTGCTCAATGAATTTATAGCCTACATTCTGTGTGATCTACCAAGAATTAGCTATGGAACAAACAGCAGAGACACAGATGAAACACAGCAGTTGTTTAATAGCATATAAAATTTAAGCACATACTTGTACTGTAGCACATTCTTCTCTTTTATCTTTTGATAAAATACAAGAAAATACAGATAAAATGCAGTAAATATGATCACCTACACAATACAGCAGTTTCCTAAAATATAGCAGAAAAAGAGAATGCTACACAAAATATTGTTACATGGGAAAAAAACCCACAGGGAATAAAAAAATTCCTTTCGAGTAAAGAGTTCCAGCTAACATAACAGCCAAAGAATTGTTAGGTCTGGCTCATGGAAACACCGACAAACTTACTCATTCTCATTGACAGTATACTTCCTCTTCCACTTCAAAGCATATATGTAATTTCACATATCAAAAAGCAGTAATGCTGGTCCAAAAGGCAGTGAGATGTTTTCCATGCTGGGTTAATATCCTGGGATGCAGAGGAAGCAAGAAAGAACAACTCACACCAGTGGCAATGATGTTACCCACACGCACTCAGTGCTGCTTTGCAAAGCAGCAGTTAGCACTTGGCTAAGTTTGTTGTATTAAAAATAACTCACTGATTAAAATGATTTCATTATTTTTAGGGTTCAGTGCAAAGCATTAACATACAAAGCTTTGCAAAGTGATAACAAAATTCAGATCAGTTCCCTGCTGGGAGCAGGACCAGGTGACTTAAAAGTCAGCTAGTTTCCCGCATGAATTGTTTACTTACAAAACATTTTCTCAAACGCTATGTTATAAATAGCAACACAGGCCTCCTTTGTTTGCAAACTTAACTAAAGTGTTACCCTGTTTCCAGCAGGAGCTGCCTTCTAAGTCTTTACACAAGGCTCAGGTGAGCCTCACTGCTTCATCAGCAGATTCTTTGTTCTCACTATAAATCCCTCTGCTACATATGCTTTTCCAACAACTGCTTTGCCTGGAAAAGTGTATCTGGGCATCTTTTGTGAGCACAGAATATAAATGAGCCTTTGAGCTCCAATGACCAATAGCTGGGGTGTGGGATCTTTACCTCCTTCTGTGGAAAGTTTCCCTCTGGACATTTTAATCGGTCATCACAATGGTGCCTTGGGATGAGTTAAAGTATCCGACTGCGGACTCAGGGCCTAGTCACTTGTCTTGGGAGCCAAAAGTAATTGAAATGTCACCAGTCATATCACTCCCTTATGTGCCTTTGGTATAGACATAACTTAGTTGCATTTATCCACGCCACTTTCATGGCCTTTCCATGCTCTATACCTATTTTTGAAATAACAATATTCCTACTCACTTCAGTTAAGATTTCCCCTCATGAGCAAGACATACCACTGCTTATAATAATGAGAAAAACCTGGAGGAGAAGCAGGATGCTGTTAAGACATGAATTTGGTGATTACAAAGTTTGATTAACATGCAGAAGCCAAGTCTCACTCTTCTGTTACAAACAGAAGGTTTCCTGAACTACTCTACCAGTGTATTTTCTTTCAACACAGTGGACTATTCCTGGGACATATTCTACATCTAGTTTTACTGTTGATGTGGATATAGAAATATGTATAAATTGTTCACGTTCCATAGCTCAGTGGAAATTATCTCTCAGCTCCAGATGTGGATAACTGTTGAATAAAAACAGATCATCAATTGATTTTTGCAAAGGCTGTGGAATGACAATTTGACAGTAATTTGGAGCATATCTTGAATGCACATAGCATGACTTCGAGACATCAGCCTAGACAAAAAGGACACTGTCACCCAATGTCCTCTATCTCCTTCAAGAAATACTAGTCTCCTTCCAGTTTTAAAATTCTACATGCCATTGGGCAGCCTCTGTGAATAATGATGGAGCGGGTTTTGTAATTTCTCTGGCTTGTTAAGGATGTGTTCACACATAGCACATCCTGTTTTCTGTCTGAAAGCTTGAGGATGGTCTCTGTGAAGTGAAGAGAGATGTACCTCCAAAGAGTGACAACTTCCATGCCCCTTAGGCACCTATCACAGGAGTGAAGGGGATATGTTGGATCACCTGGAGGCATCCATGTCTCCCTGTGATTTATAGAATAAGCCCAGCAGACTAGACCAAACATAGAACTTTGACAATGCTAAATTTAAGAGCAATCTGTTCCAGCCTCTGTGAGCTGGCAGATGAGTGGACTGACAGAAAAACTTTTCATATCCATCTACCTTTTACACTGATACAGAATTCAACCTCCATACAGTATTAAAATAAACAAGGGATAAGAATGATTTTGCTAAACACAGACCTCTGTACAGATGTCTCTTTCTCGCTTTCTCTTTATAGCTGACAATAGACAGAGATAGAAACTTTTGCGTTCCTGTTCTTAGATGATAGATTGAATGCCAATATTGAAGGGGTTAGATAATTTGTTAAATTAACCAATTAAATGGGTTAGATAATTTGTGTCTTCCAAGTATTCCCTCTCTCTTAATTTAATTTGAAAAGGGAGGATAGCATGAGAGGAACAAAACCTAAAATGAAAACAATAACATAAACAAAATAAGCTACAAAAATTCATTTTCATGTCTAACTTATTTTCTGACTCACCAAACTTATTCATAGCCTTGTTTCCAATTGTACTTTGTATTAAAAATTCAAACTTTGAGTTGGACACTTCCTGGGAAGGTGGTTATTGAAGGCACCTTTATAAATACTCTTGTAGCTTGCATCTGACTGTAGGATTGAGGTGAGGATAAATGCTGCCAAAAGGCACTCTACATTGCTGTCACTGAAACCTGAAGAACTTAGCTTCCTCTTCCATGGAAGTAGTGCTTTAAAATTTGGGGCTTAAGTTGCATTTTAAAATAGTACAGTGGTGTCTGAGGCACATAAAACCTGTCTGATATATATGTGCATTTCTGTATCTGTGCACACAGGTGCATGCAGGTGTATGAATCACCTATAAGCTGGTCATCCTGGCATGTCCCTTGTGGAAAACAGGGTGTGGTGGCTTGTCTGCCACTGCAGTTAGCAACCAAGATGTATTCTATACTAAACTTACAGATCTCTATATTTGAAATTTAATATAAATGCATAGAATTTATATTAAAGCATTATACAAAAAGCACCTTACATGGCAATTATTTGCATATTTTCTGGAGTTTTAGAATTATATTTGACCACCTAGTGGCACTCACCTCACCATGGCCTTCATGTCTGCAGAGGTAACAAGACAGAAAACAGAGTGGGCCTGAATCACAAACCTCAACACTGCAATAATTCGACACCCTAGAGGGAAGGGATGTCAGAGGGATCCTGACACACTTGAGAGGTGGGCCGGTGTGAATCTCATGATATCCAACAAAGGAAAGTGCAAGGTCCTGCACCAGGATTGTGGCAATCCCCCACACACCTACATGTTGGCTGGAGAAGTGACTGAGCCACACTGTGGAGAAAGACTTAGCTGTGATGGCTGATGGAAAACTCAACATGAGCTGGCAGTGTGCACTCATGGTCCAGAAAACCAGGGGAGTCCCGGGCTGCATCCAAGGCAGTAGCCAGCAGTTTTAGGGAGGTGATTTTCCCCCTCTGCTCTGTGCTGGTGAGATCCCACCGGCAGTACTCTGTACAATAGTGTCCCCAGTGTAAGGAGAGCATGAAAGTTTTGAAGCAAGTCCAGCCTACAGCATCTCCCCTACGGATACTGGACAAGTTGGGGTTGTTCAGCCTGGAGAAGAGACGGTTTTGTGGAGACCTCATGGCAACCCTTCCAGTGTCTAAAGGGGCTGACAGGGAAGCTGGAGAGACTCTGCATCTGTCATTGTTGTGATAGGCCAAGGAGTAATGGGTACAAACCGAAAGAGGACAAATTTATGTTAGACATTAGGAAGAAATTCTTAACTCTGAGGATGGTGAGACACTGGAACAGGTTGCCTAGAGAAACTGTGGATGCCCGATTCCTGGCATTGTTCAAGGCCAGGCTGGATGGAGCTTTGAACAACCTGGTCTAGTGCTAGGGGTCCCTACCCATGGCGGTGGAGTTGGGGCTGGACGATCTGTAGGGGCCCTTCCAACGCTAACAATTCCAGAGCTCTCCTATCCCCGGACAAACCCTCCGCACCCGCTGCCCGCCGGGGCC